>CM042439.1:16544132-17084132 GCA_023631565.1 Gymnocephalus cernua
TGTGGGAGTGTAGAAAGTGAAAAGACACAGAGAGAAAAAAGCAACTATCCACCCCCACAGTATCATTTTGAAGCTCCGTACTTTGCGATGGAGAATCAGAATCGAGGGAGATATGGAGAGAGAAAGACAATGCGTGCAAAAGAGTGTGAGACAGAGAGGTTTGGCTGGTGAAGAAGTTGAAAGAAATCAGCGAGTGCAGCTCTCTGTGTCTGCTCGCTTAGACAGGTGCTGTACAACATTTTGGGTTTAATTAAGTCTAGTGTGCAACTGAGACGGGTGGAGCATGCAGAGGCAGCTGCAGAGAGAGAGAGAGAGAGGAAGAGGAAGAGGGAGGTTTGCCAGAGATGTGACCTTATTTTACATGTTGAAGTTAATGGAAAGAAACAAGTGCTGTCATCACAGTTTCTTCCCTCTCTGCGTGTGTCTCATACAAACACACACAAATGTACACATGTGCTCACACGCTCCCTCTCGCCTTAGCAAATGTCGTTTTAAAATGTCTTCCTTTAATTCCTTTCTTTTTACCAACTACTATTAAAGGTCTTTGTCAGCGCTGAATCTCAGCCCTCTAAATGTTCTCTGTGTTATAAGATGTGAATGTGACTCACTGTGTGTCTCCTCCTGCGACTTGTAGGTGGTGACCTCGGGAAAAAACAGCAGAGGATACCATTATATCCTTGCCAACCTGGTGAGAGCTCACAACATGAAACAATCCAACAAAGCCCAGAACAACACTGCTCAGTGTGATGCAATGCAGTGCTAAGAAGTGCAACACTCTGTACTATAGTCAAAATTCCTAATATGTAGTTATAATAGACTGATAATTGAGTGCAGTAGTTAAGCAGAGCTAAGTAATAAGCGAATGATGGGCAAGCTAAAGCAGTTTTGACTTTGCTGCTAATCATCTCTTGTTCCACTACCAGCCAACTTGTGCTCTTTGCTCTCAGGGTTTTTCCAACATGAGCCTGGACAGGGTCTTTTCTGGTGGAGCCAACATCACAGGCTTCCAAATCATCAACCCAGACAGCCCCATCGTCCAGCAGTTCCTCCAGCGCTGGGAGCGCCTGGATGAAAGAGAATTTCCAGAAGCCAAAAACACTCCACTGAAGGTCAGTGAGGCAAAGCTGCCGATGCTGCAGTTACATTTTATTAACATCTTCAAAGACACTTTATCTCCCCCCCCCCCCCCTCTTCCTACAAGATATAAGGTAGTAACTCTGCTGAAACCAGAGGAAATACTTAAATCTGAATCTTTTCAGTGAGACGTTGCTTAAATAACTTGTCACCTGCTTGCCCTTGAATAGAGGCGCCTTTCATACTCGCTCAATTTTTTATGTCAATCACAATGCGAGGCTTAGATTTTTTCTACTTTTACATCAGTAGCACTGCTCTCTGTGTACATAAACCAAGTGCTGCTGCAGAGATGATAACCTTGCTTTGATAGCAGTGCAGTCTGCCTGAATGATGTCAGTGGTGCATCACTGGGGTTTCTTGTGGCCTTTGTCTCAGTACACATCAGCGCTGACCCACGATGCCATCCTCGTGATTGCGGAGGCCTTCCGGTACCTTCGGCGCCAGCGAGTGGACGTGTCTCGCAGGGGGAGTGCAGGCGACTGCCTTGCCAACCCCGCTGTGCCCTGGAGCCAAGGCATCGACATAGAGAGAGCCCTCAAAATGGTAGGACCGAGGGAGTTCACTGTCTCTGTAAACAGCTCTGCTTTTTATTTTATTTACACCACAGTTTAATCTTTGCTTTATGTCAGGGTATTATATATATACAGTATATATATATATATATATATATATATATATATGTATATAGGGTGAGCTAGAGGTCGCCCCAGAACAGTATTATTTTTTCATCTCTTTGTCTCTGCAAATAGTAAAAGCAATGTTTTCCTTGCTTTAAAAACATGTCACGTCCACTATTTTTGCACAATTTTCCTAGACTTGCTACCCCTCCACATTGATCTGATTGGTCCAAAACCAAGCCCCACTGTCACTCCAAATTTGCCTGCCACAATATTTGCCTCTCCAATAGAGTGGGACTATAAAAACACAATGCAATTGGAAATACGTATTTATCAACACACCTGAGAAACCAGGGAGTTTGCTAACTTACTGTATGTAAGGAGTGTGTTATTATTCTTTTTTTGGCGCTTGGCAGGTCCAAGTACCAGGTATGACAGGAAACATCCAGTTTGACACATTTGGTCGGCGATCTAATTACACAATTGATGTGTACGAGATGAAGTCTGGAGGCCCCAGGAAGGTAAGTGAGCACACAGCCTCGGAAAACATCTTTCATGATGATCACGTCTAATGAAATACTCTAAGCAGGATTAGCCTATGATATACTGTAGATGCCAGAGCTGTATGTTTTGAATCCACTACAAATACAGACAAGTTCCAAGCAGCTCTGTGATGGGGATTATACTTTCTCTTGGGATGTTGGCAGTACACGAGTAGTAAGGTTGGTTATGATTTGGACAGAAGTTGCCAGTCCCTATCATGTGAGCTCATATCCCCTCTGATATTTAATCTGGAAAACATCCACTGAGAATCAGTCGAGCCCTACAGATGGAAGCTATACCAATCTACATCTCTGGGGAGTGCTAGTTTAGATGATGACATGGCTCAAAACTCAGAAAAACAGCTATTTAAACTACATGTTGTAGCTTCAAAGTAAGGCATTACTCTGCTACTGCAGGGCCTATACTGTATTTATTCCCTTGCTCTTATACAGACACAGATTAAAGACAATCATTTAGAAGGACTTTGGTGTTTCCTAAAGAGCTGTCTTGTGTTTCCAACTTTATAAATTGACACTAAAACCACTGCCAGCCCAGCGAGTTTTGCGTCTGTACAATCAGGTGCCTGAAGGGTTCATGTTGATGCCTGAATGAACTATCAATTAATCGAAATTACATTAGGCAAATGCCTATGCAGCGTAGGCAGGCAGACAACAAGCAAAGTGTAATTTGTGGGCTTGCTTTGCAAGATTAGAAGTAGCGGGTATATTTGTGTACTGTATTATGATGTATGTGTGTTTATTTAAATGTAACTTTTTGAAGTTCTGTTTTTGAAAAACCCTAAACCACCATCACAGTAAAACTGTTGATTAAACCTCACTATAATGAAGCTGCTAAGTGGGACAACTTTGTCCTCTTTTAAGGAAATCAGTATCCAAAAGGGAGAAAATGTATATTTTTGGTCATGTAGCCAATAAAAACATTTTATTTTACACTATGTTTGAATACATACTGTATCAACGTTAGTCACAGACAGAAAAGAGCTAAGAACTGGGAGCCGCAGCACACATTAGCTTTCATTGCATCCATTTTGTCTACAAGCGTGGACAAATGTCGACGAGCTAGCAAACAAACAGGCAGAAGTGCACTCACTCAGAAAAGTCATTTAGCTGTTTAGCTTGACAGCTGTAACACTTGTCAATGTCTGTTAGTTTAGATGCTGAATGTTTTGGTCCTTTTCTTCAATACCACTAACAAAACACTGTCTATCCCCTTATTAGCTTGTAAGCTCAAGTTAGCAGAGTAAGTCTGTTCACAAACACGTGCATCGACCTGCTTCCTCGGAGGCTTGGAGGCTCAAAGGTCATTTCTGATGTTTGTCCATAAGTTATTATAAGTCTGTAAGTTTTTTCCTGCATTCGATATTTTAAAAAAAAACTATTAACAATACATTTGAAAATCACTTTGACAATGATTTTTGACAACAAAAAGGAATCATTTCAGTTAGAATTTTACAATGATGTATCTCCACATACGGGGGGGAAAGGGGGGGGGGTCTCACTGCACCCACATGATCCCTCACTGCTGTGATTTTTCAGGCCAAGACACACACACAAACACACACATACGCACACACACACACACACACACACACACACACACACACACACACACACACACACACACACACACACACACACACACACACACACACACATAGTGCTGTAGTGTGGCTAGCTCCTTGACCCTGAACTCTGACAAGGTCCCCACAAAAGCTGGCACCATAAAGGAAGTGACCCCATACTGTCCATATAGTTTGGCTCACAAGGCAAAACACATCACAGTGGCCCGCACATCTAAACTCAGTGTGAGACAATCTGCAGTGACAACAGAGTGAGTATTGTGCATCATAGCTACCAGAAGTGGGAGACGTTGACTTGTTCTTGGCTGAATATATCAGAGTGTAACAAAAATAAACATAATGCAGCCACTGGAATCATCTCAGGTTCAGTAGACACAGGCCAGTGTTTGTTTTGTGTTGCATGTGTGCTCTGTGTATTATTAATAGAACAGTAGAACAACCTACTGCATTGGCTAGATAAGGCACATTTAGACTATTAGGTTTGTCTTGCTGGTATTAATGTTATCAGTCTTCGAGTGCTCCATTGGTGCTGATTTCTTGTTATGTAAGTGAACATTTGCTGAGCCAGGAATAGATTACGCCTACTCTGCTGAAGTGTAGCCCAGGTGAAGTGAGAAGCACCACTACAAGCTTTTTATAAAATCCTACATCAGGCAAACTAACACTCTGTCAGTCTCCGGCTGTAGAGATAGAGCCGACCAACTCGCACATACTGTACTTGGGACAAAACAAAAAATGTCTTGCTGCTTCTTGTAATAACTGTGAACCTTTGTGTCATTTTTTAGATCGGCTACTGGAATGAGTACGAAAAATTTGTATTTATAATGGATCAGCAAGTCACCAACGAGTCCTCTTCTGTGGAAAACCGAACAATTGTGGTCACTACTATTATGGTACACTCTCAAGCAGGTTTTAAGTGTTTCACCTTAAGATTTCTGCCACTCAAGGTCAAGGTGTCCATTGTTGCAATCTGTCCTGGGAGGGTAGAATTATTTTATTTTGAGTTGCTTTCCATCCACTCACTACATGTTGAAACAGTCGATTCACAAAGAGTGTTTCAACTGTATCCGTGTGGGTGCCAAAGCATTTTGGTTTTTTTATATTACGGTGGGCTGTTGTAGTAGTGACATCACAATAACGGCTTTGGTAATAATAATACCTATAAAGATAGACACCATTGTATTCACATTCAGTGCAATCGTAAGTAAACATGTTTCCCTCTCATTAAGTAAACTGTCAGTGACGCCTGGGTAAATCAGATGTGTCTCACTGGAGACATGAAATGATCTGCACACAAGGAGGACATAAACAACCAAAGGCTGCAACCTTTGGCTGTTTATCTCTTTGTTCAAATTGACTTTGGCACTGAATTTTAACACATCTATCGTAGGTATCTCTAAAAAAAACAGTGCTCCCAGTATGCCAGGCTCAGGGTTAGACACAGTGCTAGCTAGACTAGTTACAGACAGTTATCACAGCTTAGTAATCATCAGCCATTTTTAAATGTAAGATAAGGTGCTCCTTATCTTACATTTAAAACCATGGCCTCTCCTTCCTTCTGACTTTGCCTATTATGTTTTCATCTTAGACAAATTCAGAATGTAATAGTCATACATTCTCATCTCAATGTGTAGTAACTCATTATCCTCACGACCAGGCAGGAAACACAACAATAGCGAGGAAGTGAGTGAGGAAGGGAAAACAGAAGAGTAGTGTCATTGTATTATTTTCTCACTGCCAGGCATGCCTTTGATTTGAATAACTTTGAATTTGAACAACTGTTATTTTAGATACGTCACAGTCATGTCATTAACTTCATGTTGCTTTTCTTACATTCCATAACTTTAAAGTGAAATGCCATATTTAATGAAAAGCCATCCTATTATTATAGGGTGTGACTCTTTCATTTTGTTTTTTGTAACATTGTACATGACTGCAGGCTGGAAAAGAAAGTAGAGGGACTAGTTCGAACAACAAAGGAGTGAAACTGTGAAAGCATTACGTAACTCTCCTCTAAAGCTGACTTTTATTGTTAGTCAAAAAACATGTTCATGCCGTATGAAAAAGTAAATCACCATTGCTGAAAATCCTCAAGGTGACATTATTTCATCGAAAAGAGGTTTGATGGCAAACATGTTTTGTATTTTGGAGGAAATACGTGATATTTTATTTAAATCCAAGGCACAGAGGTAATGTGGAATAGTCAAACGACATAATCGAGACAACAAGCAGATTATTTTATTGTCATGATAGTAACGAATGAAAAGAATCAGTATGACCTTTTATGTGGTCATACAACTACTCTTCTGACGTGGCTCACACGTTTTTGTGCTTAATATTTGTTTGATGAATGAATTATCTCCATGTTTTTAATGTATCGCTCTAATGTCACTGACGTTTACTTTATGAACTGGAAAAGTGCTCCATTCAGCTTGTCCCTGCCCCTTGTGCCACGCTGATGCAAGGCACTTGCAACCCCCCCCCCCCCCCCGCCTATCACCCATTTCCACAGATTTAGATTGCAGATTAGGTTCGCATGAGGGAGGCCTGACATCCTGCTTTGCCTCCTTTATATGTGTTAGATGCTTTGCTTCTCCTGCTGGCCCAGTCTGCCTCTTAACTCCAGCAGCGGCCCGCTTTTGTAGTCTGAGTCCCCCTATAACATGCCTGTAATTGATGCTGTGTAGCTCCTTTTAACCTTGGCTCTGTTTGTCTTTTTATATTCCCCACATCTGTTTGCTTGTCACCCCAGCATGAGTGCATGATTATAGTACCAACCATGGCCTTGTGTGACCCATGAGGTCCGGTCACTGTGGATGTGCGTGTTTCTTTACAATGAACTCAAAATTATGTCTAATTAACAGGAAGCTCCATATGTGATGTACAAGAAAAACTATATGCAGATGGATGGGAATGACAGATATGAAGGCTACTGTGTCGATTTAGCTTCTGAAATTGCTAAACATGTGGGGATAAGATATAAGCTGTCAGTAGTCCCGGATGGGAAGTACGGCGCCAGAGATCCAGAGACCAAGACGTGGAACGGGATGGTGGGTGAACTGGTTTATGGGGTAAGTGTCAGTCCGCCTGTACAGCTCATAAGGGGGGCAGGGTTAACTGTTCATTTTTTTTGGTATCATTTCCTGTTACGTCACCCTCTGATTTGTTCAGATTATTGTGAAGCATAGTAAATGTATCTCTCTACATTTGAATGTAAGAGAGGTTTTTATAAAAGTCACTCAGTCCATTTTTAGTCCACATAAACCATATTGTGTAAGATTATAGTGAATATTACCATTTCAAATATTACATTTGATCAATTTCACTCTGGCCCTTCTTATCAGCCAAGTGAATTACTCCATGTCACAATCAACAGAGGATGGGATTAAAGCTGTTGTCTTAAAGCAGTAAGGATAGCAGCAGTTGGGTGAAGAAGCCTTGTTAAATGATTCCCGTGTGCTGTCATCATTTTACAGGCATGTTACACCTGATGAAAACAAAACAGTGATAACCAAGCGAAATAACACCCAATTTATAACATACATGTTTAAAATATGTTATACTTTAATCAAAGTGGGCTGAGTGGGTTTTGGAAAGCCTTCTTCAACTGTTACATCACCTAGTCTTTTTATCATGCATCTCGTGGCTCACTCACACTTGAACTGGCTTTAACAAGACAATTTGCATCTTTTATGAGACCTCAGCTGCTGAATGAATAATGTTAAAAAATATTACACGGCAGACTGGAATCTAAAAAAGCACCTGCATGCAAACAGTGCTCTAATGCAGCCCTCCCAGTATTGATAGCTTAGACAGAAAGAGATGTAAAATGGCCACGACAAGGCCTCTGCCTTATTTATTGCATCCAGAATGGGACACGTTTGGCTGAGACCCCTTCTAACTTTATCTAAGATATGAATCCTTTGTGTTAAATATTTCCATATTTTGATGTTAAGTTACAATACCACCCAGCATCTCACTGCAAACAATTGTCACTGCAGTGAGATACTAATCGACGAGCCTGTCAGGCGATTGCAGAGGATGTGGTGGAGGTGACTTTAACAGGCTGATTCACATTTCATGGACTGCTTACATAAGCTCCTCCACCTCTGACTTCCAACCCTCTGCTTGATTCATGGAGGAGATTTGGATCAAGACAAAGACATTAGCCAACACAAATGCTGAGTGACTCATTTTGAAATGGCAGATATCCCTCTCACAGGCATTATCACAGATCTGCTATTCAGTATATTCTAAGCTGTCACATTTCACCGTGTCCAATCTCCTTACTCCATGAATTCACGCTAAAGCTGAGTGCCTGTGCATGTATATTTGGATTTAAGACAGTGTGACTTACTGTATGTATAGTCATGGTTATTGGTTTGACTTTGGGCTTATCAGAATTTCCTTTTATTAAATGAATATGTAACACTGGTTGGTTATTTGTTCTGTAAGACTAACTCCCAGTGTGCCTGTTCCCATTTTCACAGAGAGCTGACATAGCCGTGGCTCCTCTAACTATAACGTTGGTACGGGAAGAAGTGATAGACTTCTCTAAGCCCTTTATGAGCTTGGGCATCTCCATTATGATTAAGAAGCCTCAAAAGTCCAAGCCTGGGGTGTTTTCCTTCCTGGACCCACTGGCCTATGAGATTTGGATGTGTATAGTTTTTGCCTATATCGGCGTGAGTGTGGTGCTCTTCCTGGTGAGCCGTTTCAGCCCTTACGAGTGGCATCTGGACGAAAACGATGAGGCCAAAGACCCTCAGAGCCCCCCAGACCCTCCAAACGACTTTGGGATTTTTAATAGCCTGTGGTTCTCCCTGGGTGCCTTCATGCAGCAAGGATGCGATATCTCACCAAGGTTGGTTGTTGTGTTCACTCTTCACCACCCCTCAGTTGTCCATGTCATCTCTCTGCATTTTATAGTCCCATACATACATCTCCTTCCTGCCATGGTGCATATAGGTTATTTTGAGCTTTTGTATTTCCGCTGTCCACTTAACTTCACGCTTCACTTCACTGCACTTTCCTCCCATTTCCTTCTCTGAGCAAACAAACCTTTGTTTTAAAACTGCATGCAGGCAGTGATGCTTTGCATCCACAAAATAACTTATATCCACCATGCTGAGGGCTGTAAAATGCACAGGGGTCATTACATTTCATTCAAAGTAGCTGCTGGAATTTCTCATGACTCTTGGAGGGCTACCGTGTTTTTGCTGCATGTCCCATTTTACGGTCATCTCATCGGTGCATATAATGCATTTTGTGGGGCAAAAACATCATCAGCACCATAATTCCATTATATATTTTCCCAATAGAATGGTCATCCCCTCGATTTATTTATTCATCCATTCATCTATTTACTCATCACTGTTGTGCTGTCCCTGACTTCTTCAAGGATTCTTGCTCCCATCATCCTTTCATCTGGGACTTGGAAGGTTGTATAGAAGCTGGTTTTATTCTTTTTTTGGGAAAGACATTAAGAAAAACCCTTTAATTATTGGTATCCACTGAGAAGAAACATCTGAAAGATAGGGACAGGTAAAACGTGTAATAATAATAATAGTGTAATAATCTGATACAGTGTAGTTTCTGTGTGAAAGCCAGTAAATACTCTTTCATTGTCTATATATTGTGAACTGGATGTCAGCCTGGTAAGTTGTCCCATTAGCAGATTGAGATGGATGGCTCTTGCATCTGACAGCTATGGTTTTGATGGCACAGGCTCAACATACTGTAAATTCAGTTATGCAGGTCTACAGTATATATATATATATATATATATATATATATATATATATATATATATATTATACAGTACAGCATAACTCTAGTCATTGCCACTGAGAAGCATAGAGGAAGCAGCTTCTGGAAAGCTGGAATTTGTATGTTGTGGGTCTACACAGTTTAATAAATCAGGGGAAAAAATCAATTAAGTAGCAAATTGGGGATCTTATTTTGGCTCCAGAGTACATGCAGTTTTAGAATGGAAACTGCTGATTCAATCATTTTTGCTAAACAGCCACTATAGTCACCAGAGGAGGAAGTGTATTATCTGATTTCTGCACTTTAATCACACCTACTCTACGGATCTCTAGTGCTTTTTTGTGACTACAACTTTGCCTCTGGCTCGACCATGTTTGAATCAACTCATCTCAAATATGGTCATTGACCTTAATATGATGCCATTCTGGATTATTATCCCAATTATAAGCCATCTACAGATACGACTTTAATAAAAAATCTGACTAGAATAAGAGCTTTGCCGAAACCTTGATGGAGTCACAACATAGCGTAGATTTTGATTGCTGAAGGACACACACAATATTTACAACTTGAAAGCGCCACAAGGATAGCATAAATCCATAAATAAGCTATGTATTAGAAGAAATCCAGAGCAGTACAGCTGCAACGCAGTGATGTGGTGCAAGTGGATCCTCGTTTGAAATAAGAAATGCAAGTTCATCTGCCAGCAGCTCATTTGGTGGAATATGTGTGTGGTCATGGAAGTTGGGGAGAGAGTACCAGAGAGAATCGTCAAATGTAAAAATATGAATCCAGGGTTGCTCTCCAAGGCGCATATTTAAAGTCAGAGCCTTTACGCTGATGTGGGCCGGTGAGCAGGATGGGAGTATCTGTTTGAGGGAGCAGTTTGGCTCATCATGCCCTGAATTTAATAGCAGACAGAGTCTCATAGTGCTTTTACTTCAGACTCTGGTCTAAATTTGTGGTTGCGAGCGTCACATTACAACAGATGAACTCAAACGTTCCAACGAATATCTGCACCAAACGTGGCTGCAGCTTTAAACCAACACCTGAAACACCAATAAGACCAGGACCTGCTTTATTTCACCAAAGACAAAAAAAAGTACGCAACCTAGCAGAACTCTGGCTTACTTTGAGCCAGTGTTGATCCTGGAATTAACCCAAGTAATCTTGAACAGATTCTGGGACATCACAGGTCTGGCATCCTTCTGCAGGCTGCTGGATTTAGGCTGCTGAGTGGCTGAGCATTTCCTGGGATGGTTGCTCACCTGAATTAGCTCCAACATTAAATGTAGTTATATTGAGTTAATGAGGCTTATTATTACTTTTAAAGAATTAATCAGCTGTAAAGGCAGCTATACTTAGTTAATGATACTTCACTTAAATGCATTTATGCAAACAGCATGGAGTACCAGGGACTTGCAGAAAATATTGCAGTTATCATCACTTAATGGGTTAACTGGACACTTTCTCCAAAAGTATAAAATTCCTCAAATTAAGGAGATGGTTCTGAGCTAAACCTCTGGGCTGATAACGTGCCAAACACAGGAGACACAGCAGGAAATGATCCTTCCCCTCCCTATGTAGATTTGAGCACGCTGCTCTTATGTCTCTCTGTCTGCTCTGTTTACTCCTCTCAGATCTCTGTCCGGGCGTATCGTCGGAGGAGTGTGGTGGTTTTTCACCCTCATCATCATCTCCTCCTACACGGCTAACCTGGCTGCCTTCCTCACTGTGGAGAGGATGGTTTCTCCCATCGAGAGTGCCGAGGACCTGGCCAAGCAGACAGAGATTGCCTATGGGACGTTAGACTCAGGCTCCACTAAGGAGTTCTTTAGGGTGAGTGTCTCAACTGGCTGTCATCCATGCTGTCGCTGCACTGTATAAGAAGAGCTGCTCTAACTGTAGTTAATAAGCTCAGAGCTGAATAAGTCCCTGGAGCTTTCTTATGGGTTTTGATTTATTACCTGCCAGGTAAAAAATTGAATGAATAATCAATAATAGAATGTCTAAAACTGTTTTCCCCCTGATACAGCACTTCCAAAGTACCTACACTACAACTACACTTGATTAATTCAGTGCATCATAAAACAGGGGTACAGTTACTAAAGGAGTAAGCAGCTACGGGATAATTGCCTGCATTTGTTTGATTTCAAAGACGTTGCTTAGAGATGGATAGCCAAGATGAGCTCATATTTTAAGTGCAGAGCAGAGCATCAGTCCTTCTGTGACTACCACAAAACTAAATTATGGTTTTAGGCTTATGGTTTTAAATCTATTTCATCCACAAATCTCACTTTGTTTCTTTACACTTTGTGGCAACCGGAATAATTCATATATATATATATATATATATATATATATATATATATATATATATATATATATATATATATATATATATATCAGCCTATATATATATAGCAGCCTTAAAAACACTAATAATTCAACTTCATTTAGTGTTGGTCATTCAGAAAAGCAAGTGACAGATTGTGTAAGCTTGTAGGTTTTTTAATAAGTGAAACTTATTAAATCATTGCAAAGAAATATACATTTTTTGCAATTCTGCATCAATTTGTGAGGATGTTTTTCTGTCTCAGCCTCAGAATCGTTGCCCACATTTCTGATGTGTTCAGCAATTCATAAAGAATTAAGTGAAACGACAGTTCAGTCTGATTATCAGGGCAGTTCTGTTTATGTGTTTGAAACTTTAGAAAAAAAAACCTTTTCCAATAAGAACTACAAGATGTCATTATAGTTCCAATTTGTGGGCTTCTTTCACTAAAAAGCAATCTCGGAGAAGACTTCCTATTCCTCGGAAATTGAAATGTCATTCACATCCAGTGTCCGGCTCTGAGCTGTGTCTATTTTTAGTCCTAGTCGGTCTCTTGGTGTGAGTGCTCCAAGTGGGTCTGAGACCTTTGATAAATACAAACCCTGTGGTCTCTGTTAGACTCCCTAGTGATCAGGAAGGCACTGTGTGTTGGTTTCAGACTCTGCCTTAACCCACCGGGAGTTATAAAATCACATCTTACAATCTCCTCTGAGATTTACAGACAACTTATGTAAATATGCAGTAAATAAATGCAGTAAAAGTAGAACAGCTTGTTTCTGGCTTGAGGTTTGGTTATCTGCTCCATTTTAGCCTCACAGCTAACAGGATAGGGCTTTCTTGTTAGGACAGAGTCAGTCCAAACATAATCAAATTAAAGCATGCATAGGTCTCAAGAGAAAAGTGTGTTTAATAGTGGAGAGGAATGATTTTGCAGGGATGTGACCGAGTGGAGGCATGTGCAACGTTTCTGTGACCCTACCAATTTATAAAGGCGTTCGAGCAGAGTGGCATGGTCTGCTGTGCCAAGCTAACTCAGGTCTAAAAGCATTGATTTGGAGCAATCAACATGATCAGTGTGGAGGAAGTCATATGTAACTCGCTGTCTCCTGCACTGCAGTGCTTTAAAACATGACTTGTGTGCAGAAGAGATTTTATTTTGTAAATAGAATCCAACAAACTGCAGAATGTTGAAAGTCACTGATTATAAAATATAACATTTTAACTGTTTCAAAGATCCGGATTTATTTAACATCTAGGGGAAGGATAATCATTTCATATTAGATGTAGTTTTCTCTAAAATCACAAAATAAATGTATTTAATACAGCGCATCCCGAGTCACATAGCTGTGTTGATGCTCTCTTTTATTGTGTAATAATTCAAACTAAAGTTCTGTTATAATGACTGCAGGGACAGACACCAGATGCGATATTAAACAGGACACTAATGTTTCTTGCACTTTTTGTTTGCTTAAATACCCACGTTGACGTTCAAGTTGAAAATGAGTTAATTATAGAAACTTTTCAGCAGACTTCTCCATTTGTAGTGTTAACGTTATAAAAGAGATGATGAAGTAAAGAAAGAATATCTTTAGGTGATTGGCACATGCAGCAGCCCTAAAATACCCCTTTGACATGTCTGTTAGAGAAACATTAAATTCAACTACATCATTAATTATTGTTGAGGCTTCCTGGTGAATCATCACATTTAAAAGCAGCTCCATAAGCGGCGGAGGATGTGCTAATCCACAATGTATTTGGCAGGCTGTGATTTGTCAGAGGTGCTCCTGAGGAGATAATTGACAGGCGTGTAGTGACTTCATCCTGAGTGACAAATAGTCTGCCTTTCTTCCTCTGAACTGAAATTGTCAGTGCAGGGAAGCTTTTCTGAGCAATTCTTATTGAAATCTGGTGATTCAAAGTTAATAATTATTAAGAGCTGTAAATACCTTTTACAGTGATCTGAAGAAATGCGCATCATATGCGATGATAACCAGCATACCCGTTTTTCAAACACTTACTTTTTTGTCTTTTCTGGTTTTCAGAAAGGATTTAAAAAATGCTAAAGCATGCTGCAAAGGGGTTAGAAGACTAGACTAGAAGCAGGGGGAAACAGCTAGCCGGGCTCTGTCCAAAGTCCATAAAATCAGCATACCAGCACCTCTTAAGCTCACTTATTAAGGTGGTATACCTCATTTGTTTAATTCACATTTAACCCACATTTTCCAGAAGTACTTTCAACAAGCCGCTGAGACTGCCAATTTATTTGGATCATTTAGTTTGTGTGAGATATTGTATACAGTATACTGAAGTCAAAGGGCAAGTGAATAACGTTAGCAAAAGTGGGAAAGGAGAGCACAAGCAAGAAGCAGTTTGTTTAACCTTTTATTCCAAAATCAAAGTGTGTTAGTGATCATTCTTAACTGCTAAACGAGCCTCGCTATTATTTAGTTACATTATTCATTTGTGTCCACTGATCATGAAACAAACAGTAAATTAGTTTGTTGTCCCTAACTAAGAATTGCATGCAGATAAAAAAAAAAAAAAACACCAGAAAGATTGCCCATGCTTTTTGTGGCCTGTCGTCTCTGTTTCTGGATGACAGCGTGACAGACACACACAGAGGGCCATGAATCACTCTCAGCCCTTCAGTCAGTTGCTAACAGATGAACTGGCAGCTGGAAGAATTTGAGTTTAGACCAGTTTATTTCCAGAATGGATGAGGGGCAGTTAACCCACATTCCTCATGTGTCCTGTTAAAAGACTGTTGTGGCTACACGAGTCATTAATTAAAATTGATTTATTGAATAATTTCTTTTTGTTAAGCTGCTGTAGTGAGAATAATGAATCTGACAGCAAGATGAGGTGTACAGATTTCAACACAGGCGACCAACCTGCTCCTGACAAGCATGCATCTTCATATAACCCAGAAAAGAATCACTGTTTTCACACTATGGTCAGGCCTGTCTTCAGCTATTACTGTCATGTTAAGAGTGTTTAAATGAACACTCAACTGAACTTTAATCGTGCATATGTCAAGAATGATTCACTTACTAGCCTGAGCCCACAATCCATTACAGCTCCGCTGAATTGTTGACACAACACGGCCGTACACACCACCGAGCTGACATAGTTTGTCAATTCACTCTGATGTTTTCCTTTACTTTCACTGACCAAATGTGATGTGGGACTGACTCACACGACTTCTGAACATACGATCTGGATAAAACCAGTTCCGCACACTTGATTTCTGTATATCAAATACTATAAATAAGCAAGTAAATACAGGCGATAGTGCCCGGTTAGCAAGGCCAACTCACATAATTAAACATGCAAGAAGAAACATGAGAAATATATAGGACCATCAATAAATGGAAAAATAAAATGTCAAGTAAAAAAAATCAGATGTTCTCTGAGAACTTGCTCCAGAGTTTCGGAGTTCTGACGTCAGGTGCTCGTTCACACTTCTACTTCCTGTTTGACTGAACGGTTATGAACCTGCCTGTAATGCCCTAAATCACAATCCTGACCAGCAGCCCCTTGAATACATGTAGGAATATGCAAAGTTTCAACCCAAAGTTTCCTCTGAGGCGCTCCCCCCTCACCGAGCTCAGCAGAAGGTCACATTGGCCCAGTTTACTGCAGCTTCTCTATTCTTCCCTCTATTGTAGACAGCTGGGTACTCTAGCTCCCCGGTGACCGGCAATCAGCCTCTCGCTGCCCATTTTTAGCAGCGTCCTGAGTGTCAGAGCCGGGCTGTGTTGTGCACGTCTGTAGCTGCTCCAGCTGGCAGCTGACTGGGCCACAGAGGTGAAACCGTCAGTCTCGGAGTACACGGGTCAAATGTGTTATAGACAACGCCATTACTGTCATACAACACATAACACAAACTATTTGAATTACTATTTGGCTCAAAATCATGTGGATTCATGAATATCATGTTAGAACAGATGACTGCGCAATAATAAGTGACTGATCACTCACGATTTTAATCTTTTTTGAGCTGGATGGTTTATGTGAGTATGAGAAAAATGATGAAGACAATCTGTCAGCTGCTTTCAAAAATAAAAGTGGACTCAAATGAGATAAGAAGGGAGATAACAACCTGCACATGATGCTATATATTATTATTATTTTTAAAACATCATGTATAACATATTAAACAATAATACTATTTAAAAATTACTTATAATTACTTATAAGCCTAGCCCAAAATAAATATATAAAAATGCCTAAATCATCCCATAATAAGCCACTGGTATAAAAAAGGAATAGTTATTGACTCGAGGCACTTTACATGAATGCACACTGGCCTTTGGGTGTTGTAGTCATGAGTGTGTGTATGTGAAGTCTTTGCACTTAAACATTCAGTGGAGAACCTGCAGTTGTACTTGTTAATATCTTCAATCACTACATACCGTATTATAGTATCATCAAGCTGCACACCATAATTGCACAAATGTAAATGCTGCATAAGCACAATAACTTTAAATATTTAAATATAAATGAAACAATGATGATTGTGACTCTAGCTGTGACCTGCTGGTAGGGACACAAACTGAGGAGCAGGAGGTCACTTCTGTTTGTTAATATTGATACCAAACATGGCCTGCATTTAGCTTCTGCTGAGCTGCCAGATTGTCAGACTTCAGGCTGCTGGCAAAAAGCCCACTACCTCAGCTGCACTTTTGCTTAAAGGGTGAATTCACTCGGATTTACAAGAGGCCGCAGGAAGTGCAGCAGCTATTTTCCATGTGATTCAGAGTTGCTTTTAAAGATCAGTTTGACATTTTGGAAAATATGCGTATTCTCTTTCTTGCTGTGGGGTACATGAGAAGATTGACACTGCTCTCTTAGAGGAGAGTTGTATCAATCTTCTCATGTAAGTATTTCCCAAAATGCCAAATTTTTCCTTTTTTACGGTACTCAAACCCACAGCAGCTCATTACGAATGTTTTCATGGTTGTCGATGTTTAATTAAGTGCATAACTAAACAGTTTCTGTCTTCTCTCTTTGTCCTTAAATGCAGCGCTCCAAAATAGCAGTTTATGAGAAAATGTGGTCATACATGAAATCAGCTGAACCCTCAGTGTTTGCCAAGACAACACCAGATGGGGTTGCCAGGGTACGAAAGTCGAAGGGCAAGTTCGCCTTTCTACTCGAATCCACAATGAACGAGTACATAGAGCAGCGGAAACCCTGTGACACCATGAAAGTGGGCGGCAACCTCGACTCTAAGGGCTATGGTGTGGCCACACCTAAAGGCTCTGCATTAAGGTGGGTGGGATAATATAACAATACCCTCCATGTTGTTATAGTATTCCACCTACCCTGATGTCTCCTTTTGCCATTCTCTTCTTCCTCACTCCTTAATTTGCCTTTTTGTTCCAAGTGCATCAATGAGTGAACAGTATTATGAGTTTAATCAAAATGTTCAGCCATTTTCTGTTGTGTCCCATGTATCTGGTTTGTTTCTCTGTTTCTTCTTTCTCTTAAGGTTATTGGTATATTAGTCACACTCAGTAAATCCATTTGAATGTCAACGTGTCACATTCCCCCATTCTTGTTTGTTTAGCCCTTCAACCTCTCTTCCCTCCTGGTTTCTGTGGTTCCTTATTTTGCATTGCTTCTAATTCAACACTGAAATGTTTGGTTTTTGCTAGTTACAATGCTGGTCTGTCAATTGTGATGAATGTTAAGCTGCATGTTGGATGTTCTTCTTTCTGATTCAGCAATGACAGAATGTCCCCATCCCGCACACTTCAGTTACAAGCTATGTAACCCTCCATGCCACCTCTCTAATATTTAACATTTTCTTTGCTGTAAAACAAATGCTTCTTACCCTTCCACACCAGTGAAATTCTTTACCAATTTGTCCCTTCCGTGCTCCCCTTATGAACCATTGATATTTATCACTATTTTTTACTAATATTCTATATTAGATTTCTCACGGACCTGTTCATTTTCTTACAAGTTATGTTTTATCGTTTCAAGAAATGCTGTTAACCTGGCAGTGTTAAAACTGAATGAGCAAGGCCTCTTGGACAAATTGAAAAACAAATGGTGGTACGACAAGGGAGAGTGCGGCAGCGGGGGAGGTGACTCTAAGGTCAGCCTCAATGTCACCAAAGTCGGGTATCCTAGAACAGAGTAATCGGCAAGGCTGTCGTCACTGACTGTAGTCTTTTGGGCCCAAATATCTGTTAATAAGTTACAGATAACTAAGTTTGTTTTTCCATTTTAAAAATGTGCAACTGTGATCAACTGGGAACCCTTTACTTGGCTAATGGAGGAGGAAAAGATCAATAGTGTGAGATAAAGCTAAGTGCAGAAGTAGGACAGAGGAAGATTAGATTATTAAGTGCGTAATATTGTGCTTGTGACAGAGTAGTTGTTTCTATATTTTTCGCCTGTAGTTATGAAGGACAGAAAACTTCTTTCCCTCTGTTTTTTATATCTACATGCGAAAATCGCAGCTTTGTATCTTCAAACTAATGCCAGAAGGATTACAGTGTAGATCTGATCTTATTCAATGATTAATACCTTTGAGTCAAACAATGTATGCACTCTCCAATCCGCCGCCTGGGCGTTAGGGCAGGCACGGGAAACAGCGTTGTCTTGAGGGGACTAAGCATCGCAGGCAAACGTGAGAATTCTAATGACAGAGTGACAACTAACGGTCCAAACTTTTTTGTCCAACATCCTCTCATCGAAATCCAGCGTAAGACTGACAGAAACCTTTGGTTGGTCTTGATCCAAGGCCAGTCAAAGTCTATCCATGGCCACCCTGACCTGGTAAACCCTGCAGTAATAGAGTGTAAGATATGACCAGGGGCCCCATTTGTACAAGAGGATTTGATTTGCATCTAATTTTTTTCATATTGAGCATAAAGCTGAAAGCTAAATAACTGAGTGAAGATGCATTCAGACCTTAAAGTGAGACTATGCAACTTTTGCTAAACAGCGCCAACCGTGGCCACAAGTGACAATTACAGGACAAAGCATTGAAATGTTTATCTTTCACATGCTAAAACATTGTGCACAGTTGCACAAGTAGAGAAGAGTTATAAAGTCAGTGATCTGTCTGACTAATGTCAGTTACAATATGTATAATTTAAAATTAGCCGCCATTAATTCCAGGTCATAGCGGACCAAGTGAGGCTGTAGCCACAAAGTGAATACTGAAGCAGGGCAAAGATGTATCGCTTATGAATTTAACTTTTCATTTGTCAGAGGAAGAAGTGTTATTTCTTCTCTCAAAAGTCACATAGTCTCACTTTAAATGTTTTAAAACCAAGAAGAGGAGTTAAATATAGAAGGCAATTATTATTAATGTAAAGCCTGTGCACATTATCTATCCTTACTTACACTATTTAATGGCTGTGCACATGAGGCTCAGCTCTATAGAAGAGCTGGGGCCTTTTTTCCCAATGAGGATTTTTTTTCAATCAAATCCGTTGTACAACCTTTCCATAAATGAGGCCCCTGATCTTTTTGTTTCAGGGCGCAGTGACAGCCCTCAACTGTGGATCCATCTCTGCCTCTGCTCTTCAGCTTGCATCATGACCACAGTACACTTAACATATTGCGAGAGAAGAGACGAGGCACACTTTGCTGTTATTGACTCTAGTCATCCATTCCTGAGTGAGCAGGATATGGATACTACCGGCGGGATAACACAAAGAAGCTGTCTCCTCTCTCGCTGGCAGTTTGCCTCGAACCCTTGGTTAGAGAGAGAGTAGATGATCAGTGGAATACTATCACTGTCTGACTGCCACATTTCTTGGTCCTTATTTCACTTTCAGAAAGGCACGTATGGGTAATTCAACAATGAGATGGAAATATATTGTATGTAACTACCACTAAGAAAATATGACATTCACAGTATAACATTACATGCATGTTAGCATTGGGCTGCTGAAATTAAATTCCGCATTTATTTTCATATAAACTAGAAATCAGTCGAGATATTTTAAATGTTTTACTAAAACCAAACAAAACTCCAGACAGAACATGAAATCACATATCTACTTTCATTAATCAAAGCTAAAGATTTAAAACACTGATTTCTGTTCATACTGTGTGATGTTTGTTTTATTTGATATCATATACATGTTTAAGTATGTGATTTATGTCCTAATTTGGCTATGAGAGTCAGAATTGTGCATGTTTTTTTCATGTGAATTATTTTGTGTATGTCGTGTGTGTTTTTAGATGCTGTTTTCTGTTTTGCAGACAGACTGAAGGGTAAAGTTCTCATGTGACTTAAATCAGATGGCGCAGAGGTGAAGTCTACACTCAGGTACAGGGGGTGGACACAATAAAAGAAACACCTGTGCAATGCATCATATCTAACATAATAATAAATACTATCTTTGTGAAGCTTACAGGTCTCATAAGATACTACAACAACAAAAACTATGACCCCAAAAGATTACTAGAGGTATGATAAGTAAATTCCTTTCACACCACCAATCTGTTATATGAATATTACTGATGAATACCAGCATGATCCTCCGTGTCTAACAAAGACAATGGTGTAGTCTCATCTTAAAAATTCTAAATAAATGTATTTGGAATGTTGGTTTTACACTCGTTTGTATTAAGTGTTAAAAGTAGGTGTGAGCTCACACAACCCTGCACAAGGTCTGATTTAAATGTTTAAAACCTGCTCAACAGAAACATCTATTCTATCTGACTGCATACAACCGCATTAAGAATGTTAACAACGTGATCTAAATTATTCCCTTTAAAGGAGAGAAAAAATGCGTTAATTTGCTAACTCTGCTTATTTGTCTGCTACCAATGCTTTCTGAGTGGTTGACAGTCCAGTCATCAACCTTCATTTTGTCCCTTAAGTGTTTGGTATTTGTGAATCAATACTGCTCTGACACAACCTAAAAAAAAACCTGAACATTGTTAATTATTAAACTTCACAAATGTAAGATTTATAGCACTAGTTGTTGTATTGCATTGAAATAGATTGCACAGGTGTCCTTGATATACTGCCCACCCCCTGGACTTAATGAGAGAGCTGGATTCATAAATTGTGATAAACCTTTAAGTTGCTGATGACAACCAGGCTTAGAAAAAACAACTAGAAAATACATTTCCTGCAGAAAATGCTTGTGAATGCTGAAAAGCTGAATTGCTAAACTGGATTGCTGAAATAATTGCGTAAAAAGAAGGTGAAGTAATGAGAATAGTTGGAAAATGGTGCCACCAAAGAATTTATGTTAAATACAAGCCATTAAACAGTCATAGTATATTATGTCGGAAAAAAGTCATAGTATAGTATATGAAAAAATGTGTATGTATATATATATATATATATATATATATATATATATGTTGAAAAAAGAGATAACAAATGCATAGTATAGTATGTTGTAAAATGTGATAAAAAGTTATAATATAGTATGTCGAAACAAGAGGAAAAAAAAGTCATAGTATGTTCAAAAAGCTGATAAAAAAGTCATAGTATGTCAAAAAAAGTCATAGTATAGTATGCCATAAAAAGTGGTTTTAAAAAGTTATAGTATAGTATGTCGAAAAAAGCCATAATATAGTATGCCATAAAAAATCATAAAAATATCACAGTATACTATGTCGTCGAAAGTTCATAAAAAAGTCATAGTATAGTATGTTGAAAAATGTGTTAAAAAAGTCATAGTATAGTAGGTCAAAAAAGTTATTAAAAAAGTCATAGTATAGTATGTCAAAACATTCATAGTATAGTATGTTGAAAAAAGTCATAGTATGTCGAAATAAGTGATAAAAAATCATATTATAGTATGTCTATAAAAGTGAGAAAAATCATAGTATAGTATGTTGAAAGAAATTATAAAACGTCATAGTATAGTAGGTCGAAAAAAGTGATAAAGTCGTAGTATAGTATGTCTATGAAAGAGAAAAAATCATCGTATAGTTTGTCGAAAAAAATTATAAAAATGTCACAGTATAGTACATCATCAAAAGTTCATAAAAAGTCATAGTATAGTATTTTGAAAAAGTCGTAGTATAGTTTGTTGAAAACAGTGATAAAAAAGTCATAGTATAGCATGTCGAAAATGGTAAGAAAAACGTCATAGTATAGTATGTTGAAAAAAGTGATAAAAAAGTCATAGTATAGCATGTCGAAAAAAGTGATAGAAAAAAGTCATAGTATAGAATGTTATAAAAAGAGAAAAAAAAGTAATAGTATAGTATGTCGAAAAAAGTGGTTTTAAAAAGTCGTAGTATAGTATGTCGAAAAATGTGATAAAAAAGTCATAGTATAGTATGCCGAAAAATGTGATAAAAAAGTCATAGTATAGTATGCCGAAAAATGTGATAACGAAGTCATAGTATAGTATGTCGAAAAAGTCATACTATAATAATAATATATTATTATAAAAAAGTCATAGTATAGTATGTTGAAAAAAGTGGTTTTAAAAAGTCCTAGTATAGCATGTCGAATAAAAGTGAATAGTGATGTCATAAAAAGTCATAAAAATGTCACAGTATAGTATGTCAACAAAAGTAATAAAATAGTCATAATATAGCATGTCGAAAAAAGTGATAGAAAAGTCATAGTATAGTATGTCAAAAAGTGAAAAAAGTCATAGTATAGTATGTCGTAAAAAGAGAAAAAAATGTAATAGTATAGTATGTCGTAAAAAGAGAAAAAAAAGTAATAGTATAGTATGTCAAAATTGTCATAGTATAGTATGTCGAAAAAAGTGGTTTTAAAAAGTCATAGTATAGTATGCCGAGAAATGTGCTAAAAAAGTCATAGTATAGTATGCAGAAAAATGTGATAACCAAGTCATAGTATAGCATGTGGAAAAAGTCATAGTATAGTATGCCATAACGAATCATAAAAATGTCACAGTATAGTATGTTGTCAAAAGTTCATAAGAAAGTCATAGTATGTCAAAGAAAGCACCAAGTTACAATCGTACAACTTTGTTTTCATTATTCCTGTAATGTAGATCTAGAAACCAATAGCAGCATACAGGGCTTGAACACCCAACCTTCTGTCTACCAACCATTCTCTTTGCACCCTAAGCTATCAGACCTGGCACATAAATGTATGTTTTTGTCATTTGTCTCTTCCACTTAGTATATTGGACCTCAAAACTTAATGAAACATATGAGAGCCAAAGACTCAACCTTCTGTCCGCCACTCATTCTCTTATCACTCTAAGCTTTCTGACCTTACACAAAAGTCATGTTTTTGGCATATTTGTCTCTTTCGCTTAGTTTATTGGACCTCAAAACATATAGGACTTGAACACTGAACCTTCTGACTTCCAATCTTTCTCTTATCACTCTAAGCTATCTGACCTGAGAAAACAGCTCATGATTTTGGCATAATCGTCTCTTTCCGTTAGTTTATGTTTTCGCATGTCGAGAAAGTGATAAAAAGTCATAGTATAGTATGTCGAAAAATGTGATAAAAAGTCATAGTATGTATGTCGAAATATTTCATAGTACAGTATGTAAAAAAAAACTCAATGTATAATACATTGTGAAAAGTGATAAAAAGTCATAGTATAGTATGTCGAAAAAAGTGATAAAAAAGTCATAGTATAGTACGTTGAAAAGAAAACTGACTTATAGTTTGTGTGGATAAAGTAAACTAATGTGGGCATATCAGCAATTAGAAAAACTGGTACATCCAGAAATGTGGAGGTTGTTTAAGGAGGCCTGTCAATGAAGGAATGCTTGTGGCTCTTGTCATTTGGAGGCTCACTGAGCCAATGCTTAACATTGGCTGAAAGTAGACAAGTATATCTACGGTTTGGCGTATAAATGGTGTATGAGAAGTAAGAATTGTGGCCGTGAGATCAAGTTAAAGAGAAAGTTTTAATACAATGTTCTCTCTCCTCTGCACTGTAGCTGTGACATTGCCCACACTGAGCAGCCCTTAAAATGCAGAAAAAGCCTAAAGAAGCATTACATTTAAACAGTGATAACACAAACTGTAAAAGACATCAAAAAGCTGAATCAGTTGCTAATAGCTGAAGGTTTTGTGAATAGTTAAAGTTTGAATGACATCTGTAGGTGAAAGTATGTGGGAGCAGTAGCATTTAGAAGTAGAACAAGCCTGAAGAGGATTTAAAGATTGCTCCATTGACTTTCAATGTAAAAGGAAACAAGCTTAATATTTTAAATAATCTTAAAATTCATTCACACAATATGCAGACAACTCTTTTGAAGGTCAAATCCAATGGAAAACATATTTCATATAGTCAGGGAAGTCATTTTTGAAGTCCGCCAGTTTTCAACATCAGTAGTGTTACAACATGTCACGTAAGCCCTCTGAGGAGCTTTAGTCCTCGTGAGAATCAAGGCACTTCAGATCAGATACATCGTTCTGCTTCCCTGGGAAAAGGACGTGAAATCCGATTGGTCAACTGAATGCATAATTAACGAGCCTTTGCATAATCAGTCACCAGGCAGAAGTGAGAGAAGACAGAGGCCGAGGTGTCTGTCTGCAAAAAGAATAATGATGAGAAAAAAGAATACAAGGAATAAAAAGAATATAAACCCAAAGTTTAAAAAAACTAAAGATATATGTATAAATATGTTGACCAGATAGGTGGGCTACTATAAAAACTAAAAGTATGATAAAGATGTATAGAAATGTATTTATTCATACGTATTTCATATGCAATTATGTTTAGTATTATTTTATTGTTTAATTAATATAAAAAGAAATATGTTTTTATGCAAAACTATATGAACTATCAAGCATGAACCATGAAAAACTGAAGGGATGAAGTTCTCTTGACAGATACATAAGCACATACGTATATCCTGTATGTGACTTACTATCAGTTGTAGGTTTTTGCTCAGTGGGCCTGAGCTATGACCCTTAATTAAACCAAAGAGTTCAGTTGCAGTGTCACTACAACTCACAATCGACCTGTTTTTGCTCGCTACATTTCCCAACATTTTGTATCAGTTGTAATATGGTGCCGTAGAAATTCAATTAGTGGCAGAACATTACATTTTGCTTTAATTCAAGCTGTTTATTGCGTAGATGCTCTCAGATTACTGTAAATGTGAGTGAACCCAGGTCTGATAAATCACCTTTTCTATGCGTTTGAGTTCACTCTCTGTGGAGCTGTAAACTGCTATTACATCAGAGGTTTGGGACAGCTCATAGTGTTTTTCTCTTTGACAGTAAATGACAGGTGGAGTTATTCACCAATATAAACTGCAATGGGCAGTGGAGCTAAAATACTTTAATACTGTGATATTATGTCCGTGGGACAAAGTAATTACAAACCCCGGCTGCTTAGAGACTCGAAAGGGGAACAGATGTACAGTTATTTTTCTCTCTGTTACTGCCATTGAGTGTTTTTAACAAGTGTCTTTTTTCACCTCTGAAGTCGCTTTGATTTCTCTTTAAGGCTCCAGCAGGGATGACAGCATAGTATTTAGTGCTTTACTCTTTGAATTTAGATGTTGAATCTTTAATGACTGAATGTAGCTTAGAGTATTTTCATCCACATACAATGATCTAATAACCAAACGTCAAACGTGTCCTTCCAGCTGCTGCTATAATCTGTTTATATGCATAATATATAATATATATGTGGATTACATTCTGTTTTTATTTAGGTTTTTCAGATTAGAAAAGATACAGGGAAATATTTAAGTGTTTCTAAACTGAACCTGGAAAGTGCTCATCAGTGTTATTTTAAAGTCCATGGCCACCACCTGGTGGTGTGTCTGAGGTCTTTATTGATGAGAGTGTTCCAGTTCACCCTTTTTTTTCTCAGAGCTGAAATGATGTAGATATGATTTATGATAACAAGAGAAAAGGCAGGTCAGTAGAGTAGATCATCCTACCCACAATGCTGTGGGAAAGAGTAGACATTATCCGATGACAACTAATCATAATCTTTAACCAGCCATAGTTATTTTTATGTGACTAAAAGTTATTAAACTGAGAGTATACATTTGACACAGAAACTATTACTGTAGCCACATTTTGATTCTCTGTTCAGGGAGGTCAAAGGTCAGAGTCAACGGCAGAGCAGCAGCAGTCACTCTGTGGGAGACAACAACAAGTTATAAGTCATTAAATGCTCATCAATAATACCTTTAAAACGTGCTTTTAATTGTGATGAATACAGTACAGAATACAAACAGAATTATTATGAAAAGTGTTGCCTTTTAGCTATAGTCCCAATTAGAAGAAAACACTCCACTTAAAACTTTTGCAATGTATCCTCATAGGTGCCTCTAAAATGCATCATAAGAACCAAGAGATTACATCCAAAATGTGTCATTGTCCAAACTATAGAATTACAGCATATTCACTAGCTTGATTTATAAAGTCTAACAAGCATTTAGTTCAAAGTTAGTGTTCAAATATCTTGCTCCTCTCTGCTCCTCTGCCAAGAAAAGTCAAAACCAGAGGAATTATAGTTTGTTGTTGCATTTCAATTCGTGCGTCTAAGTTTCTTGTTTTCAACAATCAAACAAAATCACCATAACTTTGCCTTTCAAAGAGCTCTGACTGGAATACATGACTACACATCAGTCACTTAACATCACGCATGATTTCTTAATGTTTGTTTCTTTTGTCTAAATATTCAGAAAACACAATTTGCATTCTATTCAACATACAAACAACACAGTGGTGAATACAATATATTTGATGATGTTGGATTACAACGCTGATCTTATTTCTGAAAGGAAATAAGCCTGGAAATCTATCAGTCAAGGAAATTGAACATAATGTCTTGCAAAACAAAACCCCAAAGTATGACTCCCCTCATGAGGAATTTGGTTCGGGAAAAAAAGTGTCTTTAGAGACTTCATGACCACATCTGGCTTGTAACTATACAGTCTCACCTTGTTTCTCTGTGTGGCTGATTTTGTAAGACATTAGCCTCTAATAGCTGTTAATGAAATTGGACTGTTGTGTTTTGTCTGTTAGTCAAGAAAGGGTTCCTGTTAGATCCACCATCAAAAGGGCTGCCCATAGCAAAACAAACATGTGCCCTCAGCAATAATTACTGCCTCTGTGTTCTTTCATTCTGTGAAAGCTATGCAGCAGCTGCTTTATTCTGCAAGTTGAAATCTTTTCTCTTCTTGTGATCAGTGTGTGCCGATTACTCAAAGCGATATAGGTGGGGTCTGGCATGCTAGGGTAGTCATGGATTATGAAAGGTCATATATTTCCACACATAAATATATATATACTGTAGTGTTGCTTGCTATCTGTGATGTGTTGGCCAGGACCCTACTCTATCGCTTTGCACAGTATAAAGTAGTTTAAAGTTGAATAACATAAAATAACATAATAAAATGTTATTTATGTTATTTCCCACGTGAAGAACTCCTGTAAACCTTGCAGTATTGAAACTCAGTGAACAAGGCATCTTAGACAAGCTGAAAAACAAATGGTGGTACGATAAGGGTGAATGTGGAACCAAGGACTCTGGAAGTAAGGTCAGTCGCTGCAGGTCTTTTTATACTGATTGAAAAAATGCATTTTGACCTAACTGTTCATAAAACATAAAACATACATTCTCCCAGACATGTTCATCAGGACATGATATTTATATATCTGAAAGCTTGCAGAATAACATGTGGAAAACATTAAAAACTAGATTTACGTACTTCACACATAGTCTATTTTCTTTACATTCTGAGCACAATTCATGACATTAACATGACTCCATTACTACTGTATGTAGACAATATCAAGATTTGTAAAATTGCAGCATGATTCCACACTTTTATTCATACCATACAATTTTGAAAAGTTGAATCATAGAATTGAAACCATTATACTGCTATTTTGATATCCGAACCTTTATTGAAATTTAGTTTATCGTTGACGTTATTCATTTGTATGCAAACTGCATATATTAACTCCAATGTGACCGGCTAGTTTCACAAAGGCATCTTTACTCTGACAAGGTCCAAACTGACCTTTAAACACCACCTGAGCACAAAGTGGTCAAATGGTATTTAATAGTCATGTCTTATAGTGGAGTGTCAGAGTAAGGGTACGGATTAATGTAATTAATGTAAAGACATTTATGAGATAGAATGTACTGCATTTAGGACTACAAGCTGTCCCTAAGGTTTAGAATGCAAATGGTAATACTCACATAAATTAATTTCAATATCACTGTTTGGTTTTTAATAGCAGCAAAATGGTTCAATTCACCCTCCACAGCTTACCACTTTGATTGTACAAATGCAGTGTGTTGAAGCAGCTATGATAGTGAATTGAGGGTTAAATCTGTAGACCTGTACGACCACGACCGCCTTCCTCTAGACGTGACCATAAAGCAGGATAGATAGCAACTCTGTCTACATTCACCTTCCCAGCCCTAAGGGTAGAAATAACTTTATAGGAGCAATAAGACACATATAAGTTGTACCAATTTATCTCAGTTATTGGCTGAATTAGGCATCTATATCTCAGAGGGTTTTGTAGACACAATTAGCAGCCTCCTCTGAGTACCTGTTTAGTCATAGAGCAGTAGGATGTACATTGTGTTGGTGTGGGTGTACATGTTGTTTGAGGTCGGCCTCAGAGTGCCTCAGAGTCTTAACGGTGGTTTTTACCTCCCCCAGGACAAGACAAGTGCATTAAGCCTAAGCAACGTGGCAGGAGTCTTCTATATTCTGGTCGGGGGGCTTGGCCTGGCTATGACTGTGGCTTTGATTGAGTTCTGCTATAAGTCACGGCAAGAAACCAAAAGACTGAAGCTGGCAAAGAATGCTCAAAACTTTAAGCCAGCCCCTCCGACAAACACCCAGAATTTCGCCACGTACCGTGAAGGCTACAACGTGTACGGGACAGAGAGTGTCAAGATCTAGTGGGTATGTCCTTTATTGTTGCTCCAATGTCTGTATCAGTTCAAACATGAAGTACACTGTCAAACATAAAGAGTGGAATACACTCATCTTTTATCATTACCTTAATGGAAATATTCATTCATTTCAAGTAATTTCCATTTCGTTTTACATTAGTTGTTCTGACTTGAAGTCTTTTCATTCGCAATGATGAGTTGAATGAATGCAACTGTGCTGCATGAATGCTGAGAGGTCACTCACCATGGTCAGCACATTAGCAGACTTCCCAGCATGCCTTGTTTGAGATTTAAAACCATGTGTCTGACCTTGATGAAGGTTAATATTGAATTCAGTCCCTATCCCAGTACACTCATAATTCATCTGATTCTGACATCTGTCAGTGTGATTGAACATTGTTTATTGAGCTTAAAGGACCCATTTTATGCTCATTTTCAGTTCATACTTGCATTTTGGGTTTCTACTAGAACATGTTTACATGTTTTTTCATTTGATCCCCATCCTTTGCACATCTCTTCTGCAGCGGCGAAACGTGTTGATTCCCACTGGTGCATCTGGATGGAAACAGCCACTGTGTGTGACCCCGACACCCCAAGGCTGGCATCCTGGAGGCAACAGCCTTCTTTGTCATCAGCTTGGACACAAGCCTACAAGTCAACAAGTGCTCATTCTGCGTTGTGAGGCCCGTCACACTAACAGAGGGCAATGTCGCAACAGGACTTTTGCTTCTGGAAACATGAGATTTGCCTCTTGTAGTGCCTTATGGAGCATTTTAGCATCATAACAATGCAATTAAAATTGAATTCACTTGAAAAAAAAAATCTGTGGAACTATAGGGCAAAAACATTGCTTCAAACGACAATTAGAACTGTTGTAATTTCCGTTGTTTTCTATTTTTAAGAAGAAGAAAAAAGCCATGATTTGCAATCGAAACATCCTGGAGTACTTATTAGGTCATCTGAATCCTTTACAGACATTTTTGTGGTGATATCTTAAGTTGGATAAATGTTATATTTAGTGAAGTAAAGTCATTTTCTTGTTTTACTATAAGACTACTTTTAGTTTCATAATATTTAGGATCAAGCATCGATTAATAGGGTTAAGCATCAATTAAAGTGACAAAATTGTACCCCAGTTTTTACTCAGAAAATATCAATAATGTGAAAGTAGAGGTCATCTGAAACTGCTTAGGTGGTGTTATTTTCAAAGCCTGTTGGACATCGTACACAACTGACTGTATTCACTTAGATGCTTGTTTTAAATCGACTGCCACTATTTGGAAACAAGACCATTTTTTTTTATGAGATGATGAAATGAGGTCCGCTTTTAATCACTTAGTGCCATATTGTTGAAATCAAAAGCATTATAAATCCTCTCTGACAGTGATCCCTTTTTATGTGACAGCATATACAAATGGTTTAACTGAGCTTATGGTTTCCACACTTTGTACACACTTAGAAGCCGTTCTCATGTAAATGCAGTATCTGCAGCTGTGAATCTCAACATTTTTGGTTAATGATAACACACCATAGCTTCTTTGGTTGTGATAAGCTTTCTGTGTCTATGCATCATGCAGAAGGTAAACTGTACATTGAGGAAAAGAGCTACAAATGAAACGTTTGTCTGTTTGTATAAGTGAACTTTTTATAAACTGAAGGAAAAAATGCTACAAACCATGTACGCCTACATTTGTTTAATATATCAAACTTTCTCATCCTTTACTCCCCAGATAAAGTGCATGCGAATTTGGTGATAGTTTAACCAAACTGCAACTCGAAATGGACCCTGGTTTAGTTTATAGTTCCATAACAACATTTGATCCAGTTTGGTTTTTATTTTTTCCAGTTCATTTGTAACAGTACCTCAACCATGGGAGTTGCATGTATGGACACATGAACCTCTGTGGGGAGGTCATGTACAAAGGATTTTATTACATTTCCTTAATAAAAGCAGGTTTATATTCATCTTTTGGACTTTTATCTTTTTTACATGTAAAAAAGAACCATGAACTGTCACTGAAGAAATTAATCTACTCCCATTTATTAATCAGAAGAATATGGTCTGCTGCAGGGCATACAAGTCTTATTGCAGAGTTACTATAATAATGTCCACAGAAATGCTGTTGGGTTGGCAAACAGCACTTCTCTCTAGAAATAAAATCATCTTGAGTCAAGGTGTATGGAAGCCCATTTGCACCAAAAAAAATAAGTGAAAAGTTAGACATGATAAAAATAAAATTACTCATGGTAAAATTGTGACTTACTAAGCCAAAATTATAAGAGCACCTGAGACGCACTTGGATACAGAGTGAGATCAGAAAAAATCTGTTTTAAACACAGGGCTTTCCCCGTCATGACGCACTGACTGTTTGGGAATCCTGTAGAGTTTTACTCAGAGGAAACTTAATGAGTTTCAAATATGAATACAGCAGTTTAAATATACAGCCAAGAGCAGATAATGACTCTTAAAGTGGAATTCACTTTTTTGGACATGGCGAAGATCCGGCGGTCACCATGTTTTACGTGTGCAATAGTGCATCACATTATTTGTCATCACAATGATCCATACAAGAACCACCTGAACTTAAATACCACAGTAGTGCCATAAGTTAAATGAAAGTAGACTTTACAATGTGGTCCAGTATTTTTGCATGTCACAACTTTGCTTATTTCTGAAGTTTAATTCTGTTGACTGTTTTACACTTTACACACAACTTAGACAAAATAGTTCACATTGCTACATACACATGATCCTGGTAATGATCCACAAATAAATTAGGAATTTTAAAATAAGAGTTTTATTTGTCTGGGAACACAACTATAAAATTTAACCCGGACATGCTATTGCATGGTGTTGATCATCGCTGTCACATCTGCCTGTGTTATAATAAATGCGGAGCTCCAGGCGACACTTTTGCCAGACAATTAAGAGTATATATCTATGCTCAAGAGGATGACCACGTTGCCCCAGTTACCTGGTGTATTGGACAGAGACTCCAGGAGACAATTAGTTGGAACTGATGCTCATGACATAAGGTAGTTGTTGATCTGCAGTAGAAACTGTGTAGAATAATTTATAAAAATGAAGTTTGATGTGCACATAAGCACAAATGTTGCTGTGATTATTTTGCAAGTCTGGTGCTGGTTGCACAAAATGAAATGTAACCAGTGGATCTGCCGTGCGAAACATCATTTCAGTTAGAGTTTGCAGGTAGAGCAGATACCCGTTTTCTTTTTCTCATTTCTAACTTTACATCAATTTCTTCACATGGCATTTCCACGTTAGGAAAAAAGTGTCCGTTAACACTTTATTATACAAGTCCAATAATTTTCGAGTAAATTTCCTAAGACATTTTCTGGAAAGAACTATGTGATTTGGTACAAATTGCAGTGAACATTCTTGAGTTATTTGCATTCGCAGTCGTGTTTAAAAGAAGAAAAAAAAGAAACACTGATTATAGGAAGCTTTATTCTCAACCTTTGCCCAATTGTATGCTTGCCTACAGACGCGTTTTACATTTGAATGTTCCGCTTACCTGCTGAGTAGCCTACCGACTTTAAGACTCTATAGGTTTTGCAAGCAATGAATTGGAATAAACTGGAAGTGCATCTATTGATATTGTATCATCTTAGGGGACATGAGGGAGGTGAAGACAGCGGAAGTCATTTTGACCTTTAAACACAGTTGATTTAGAGTAAAGAGAGGGTAAACACAAATGATCTGGCTTCTTCTGGATTTAACTAAATCCAAAATAAACGTTTTTGTCAAGCTAAGGCCTGTAAGACTCATCAGCTAAATGTGTTTCAGTGTTCTGGGTCAACAGGCTATACTAAGTACTAAGAAAATGTAAACCATCCAGCTGTATCTGAGGTACAAACACTTTCTACTGCTGCTAAGTAACTATTCAGTGGATAACCAGCTGTTTGCAGAGAAGGAAAGAAAGAAAGGAAGGTAAAGAGACAATATCAAAGTAACACACTAGGAAAACTATTATTTATTGTTTTTTTTTGTTTTTTTTAAAAGAAAAGCTTACACTCATTGAGTACAGCAGATAAAATCTCCAAAAATCATTTCGAAACAGTGGTATTTGGAGTACAGAGGTTCAGCATTTTTTTGTTTGATTTTTCTTTACAATTCTACATTTGAATCAAGGTCGAACTGACATTTTTATAAATTATGTAAAAACCTGATTAACACAAAATCACAAAAGGACTGTAAGGGACACCGGAAAAAGAAGAAGAAATAACATGATGTGAATTTCATGTTACCCTCTTTATTATTGTACACAATATACAAACTGGTCCTTTGTATCATTTTCCTCACATCCTACTTTACTGTCTTACTCAGATTAAAAGGTGGAGATAAATAAATAAAAGTATCTAAGTATCTCAAAAGGATATGAGGTAAGTGAGTATGGAAAGCATGTTAACTCCAATGAAAAGAGCAAAAAGCAAAGCCTGACAACGTACAAAAAATACAAAGTTTCAAGCATGAGATTATTGAATCCATGACCCTGTTACCACGAGATCATTTCATACAGCAACCACTTTTCTAATTAGAATAACATGTTGATAAGAGCAGCACATTGTGCCCATACTGAATAATAAAAAAAACCATTTCAGCTGGTTTACTGTATACTGAAACCGAAAAATAATGAGGTGATCTGTAAGTTGAGATAACTACAGCTAACAACACTTGGGGGGCAATTTACAGCAAAAAACACAGGCAGAAATGAGAGCACGGGTTAATAACATAGCACAGATGAAGTTGCAGATGTCTTGCAGATAAAAACAAAGCTTCTCCAGTTCTGCTGTGGATCAGAGAGAAAATACATGAAATACTGACCACAGAGATGTTGTATTGAGAGCCGTTTACAAAGACGTAGACAGTGCCTTACCTTCACCGATGAGTGCACATTATCTGTGCTTGTCAGAGGATTTATGAGTATGATTGTTAAGGCAAATGGTAAATTATTCAAAGACTAACAGGCTGACAAGTACTGAATTACTGATTGTCAAAAAACATCTGTTGTCATTGAACAGAGACAAACCTTGAAGTATCCAGGCTGCTTCTTTTTCATTGTCTAACTGATATTAAAAGTGTACAATCCAACACAAACATGATCAGGAACCCCAAAATAATCACATCTTTTTCTTTTTTTTTTCAGGAAGTGACTAAAACTTAATTAATACTCCTGGAGAAGGAGTGCCAGTAAAGTGTCAATATTGGCCTGCTATAAAGTGAGTGAGCAACAATATTAGCGAAACAACGGCTCTTCAAAATATCCAATCGAAATTATGAGATCCAAGTTAAAAAGCACATCATCAGTTTCGCTGGGCACGTTGGGCGGGAACTGCCAGACAGGAATTTGCCTACAGTAAAATGCTCAAACTAGACAAGCTGGTTATAGGCTAAGGATTAGTGATTACATTACATTACTTGTGTCTACAAGCAAGTCCTGTTGGCTGGCTCCTCAATGCAATATAGCATCTGCATTTATTGCATCGGAGTCATTTAGTGACACACAATAGATAAAAATGCAGGTACTTCTCTCATAATGGAAACAAATGGGAAAAAATAGCTGTGCTTAACACGTGGAAACGCTGGTGCACAAATGTTTACGTAGTTAAAAAAAAAAAAAAAAAAAGCGTACAAAAAATACTTCATCCCCGACCACAAATGTGGCCTTGAGCAAAGCAGGCAACTCCACTCATCTGATCTGGTGAAGCAGTGAAGTAAAAAAAAGACCATACCTTTAAATATTTAAACTAAACGGCTCAAATCACGCAGAACTTAGATGTAGCCGTCACTCTACGTTCAAGGATATTGCTTTTTATCTTCCTTTCCTCCGCTGCTGTCCCTCTTGTCTTTCTTTTCAGATTTCTCTTTGTCGTGTCTGGACTCCTGTGGCACAACAACACAAAGAAGTATACATTGAAAACATATCAGTAGTAATGGAAATAAAGCTGCATGAATATTTAGCATCAATTTACGTCTAAATCTATTAATTAAAACAATTAAAATGCCCATTTAAAACTGAAAACGTTTCTTTGACGAGGGACGATAAGACAACAAGCTCCTGAATTAAAGGCCATGCAGACAGATCTGGTGGAAGGGGACAAGCCAAGTTGACCTTTTTCCCTCCAGAGGATGTTCGCTCAGGTTTCACAGACTCTGCCTTCTCTTTACTGGAAGATTTGGATCTTTTGCTCTTCTCTTTTTCAGCTGAAAGCGGGGAGTCACAGGAAGGACTCGCACTCTTGCTGTTTTTGGTGGAATCTGGGAAGAGAAGATCGAGTTTGTTTTTATATATTGTTTTTTACACTGTACTTGCTGGGCGAATGGATACTTCGGATTTGTCGACAACTAACATACTCGTTCCATTCTCATCCTTTTTACGTTTGGACTCTTGGCTCGTCTCGTGGTCACGGTCATTGACAGCATGGTCCTAAAAGAGAAACGCGACATACAGTACATTAATGGTGGCAACAACAAACCCTGACCACAGGATGTATGAAAATAAATGCACCCATCACGTGTTGCTACTCTTAGTCCAACTAATATGAACACTGGCTAACTTCAGAACAAGAGGTATATATAATGACGAAAAATCTTCACATAAATTCACAAGCATGACCTTTCCAAAACTCATTTCACAACGTGCAGTGGTGTTTTTTTTTATAGAAATACTGACTCTTTTCTTGTCTTTCCGATCCTTGTCTTCCTTCTTCTCTTTGGATCGGCCTTGTGTGTTGTCTGATTCTTTCTTCTCCATCTCTCTCTCTCTGCTCTTGGACCGGGAAACTGAATTGTAGTTGGCGTGGTGCTGCAAAGACAATTATATTTGAACAGAACGAGAAACAAATATTTTATTAATTTATATGAATTGAATGAATTCATATCGAGTGTTAATATCACTACAAAGCTATTGTGTTACAAATAAATAACCCATTTTGGTAACACGGGTGAAAACTACTGAAATTACTTGTTAGTGCATGTTGACCTAAACAGTTCAAATATTGACTGATTATGTTTATATTTCACATATCTACAGTATATCTAATACTGAGATTTGTAATACTTGGAAAAGGAACCAATGTGGTTGAAGCTGACAAAGCTTTACCAAATAAACTGATCCAAAATAAAGCCCCTTAAAGCATGAACTTTAACACAACACAACAGTGCAGTTCCATGTCTTCAAATGAGTATGATTTTACAAATATCACAATGGTCTTTGACTCATGGCTCAAGTTGAAAATAACGCATAATATTCTTTAAGACAGCTGTCCATAATCTATTATAGTCTATGTCATAACAGTGGGCAACACCTTAGTTCAAGTCCCCCTATTTCGCATTTATGAGCAGTATATAGACATTTCATAAGTGGCTTGTAACACTAAAATATTGTTGGAAACATTATTAATGAATATAAAGTGGAGGCTGGTGGATAAAAAGACAATTAATGACAATATAATAAAACACATCTGTAATAATATAACATTTCTTTATATATTTTATGTTATTAGGGGGACTTTAAGTAAAGTGTTACCGTACAGGACATGTATACTTCTTTTTGCAAAAATGTGGGAATAAGTGATGTCTAACAATAAATATGGTCCTAAGCAGGCACATGCAGTTCAGTGACTCTGATGTTTTTTTTAATAACAGACATTTTAGTCACCTTGTAAATGTTACCGACAGTTTTCAAAGTATCCAACCCACTAGGACATTAGTCATATAACACTGAACCGCAAAGATATTAACACTGATCGACAGTAGCGTACAGATGTGCAGAGATGATACAAACATATCCACATAGACTCAAGGCAGGAATTGCTGCCTCTTCTAAATATTATCTTGAAGGGAGAGAACACTAATGAAATGATTTGTTCTTAATTTAGGTCAGTTAAGATGCAACGTACTTCTTTTGTTAATCAGTGTCAAAAAATCTAATTACATCCGACCTGAGAGACCCACAACGGTTTGGTGTTTATGATACACCTTTGTGTTTTTTTTTTTTTCAAATTGGGTCTAATTTAACTGTAAAATATGCCAAAAGATGAACCTTAAAGCTAAGCTCCTCAATACTCCATCTTACAAATCAATCAAGTGACTATGTGTAAAGTGAAAAGTTGGTTGTAGTGAAGACGCCACAGAGATTATCACCTAACTGCAGCCCTACGGAGCATTTTAGCTTCTTCTCACTGATTGTTTTAGTTGCAATTTGGTGACGCATGGATCAATCCATTACTACAGTCCTTCAGGGCTGGGACAATATGCTTTCGTCCCGATTCAATTATTTCACGATCCATGGGTACCGATTCGATTTGTATCGCGATTTCTATTTATTGTGAATCTCGAAGTATTGCGATTCAATAGTATTAAGTATTGCGATTTTCTTTTCCTTCTTTAACAAAAACAAAAGTTGAATGATAAACTTCTAGGGACAATATATGAGACATTTCCAAAAAAACCAACGGTTTTCTAAAAAGAATGCACATTACATGTTATGACACATGACATTTATTTTGTTTGTAAAGTACATAACAATATTTTCTGCATTCTGCATTCTGTTTTGCTGGAAACGGACATGCTGTAGTCGCCATCAGCGGTACCGTATAAACAGAAAGAATTGATTTAAAAAATGGTCGCAAAAAAAAAATTTGCGATATGTACGATTTTTGATTCCCCCCTCCACCCCTTATTACATAGTGTAACAATATAAAAAAATGGAGAGATGGAAACATCTCAAATGAGTCATTTCCTGTTTGCAGCTGTACACATTTTTAGCACCTGAACAAAGAAAACCGACAATGTGAGAGAAGGTACGAGTAGCAGAATCAGTTCAAACCTTGGATGTGGACTCCTTGGGTTCGTTGCTATTGTCCTGTAGGGATGAATGGAGATGACAGATGAGCTGGGAGGGGGTGGGGGGTTTGGAAGGAGGTTGTCAGACAGCAGTAGAGAGTTGGAAGAAGGGGGGGTGGGGGTGGGGGGAGTCGGGGCCGGCCGGACCAACAGCATACTTCTCCCTTGACCTCTGACCTTCAAGGACTAAGGCTTTGACAAGGTTATTACATAAAGGCGAGTTCATAAGCTCAACATCTGGAATGTCAATACTTAAAATAGAAAACCCTGAGCATATATGAAATAACTGCTCGTCATACGACTACAGACATGTCTGCAATATCAGGCTGCTTCATATAAAAGCCCTACAGCGCAGCTGGTATTCAATACATCTAAAGTGCAAGTGCTGTAAGTAATGTGTATGCCTGTGCCTGTGTGTGCAAGACAAATCACTCAATTCTTATGTGCTTGACTGCATCCCTACATAGGTAACTGTTGCTGTCACTTACAGTTCAGGAATGGATAGGACACAGGGAGCCTATTTCTCTGGCGGAAGGGTAAAATAAAGACCTATCACAAGCTTCCAGGTGTGGGCAACGCTCCAGACGATTCAGGCTTCGCCCACTCTTTCCCTCACTCTCTCTTTGTAGGGGCGGGCTTACTTTCCTCTGGATTTTTGGCTGATTAAAAACTGTGACATTCACTTTCTCCGTTGATCTCGGTTGCTGGTGGCTTGCCAGGAGGTAGTACGACTGTTGATGCCGATGGCTGGTCGTCGCGGGGATGGCGTTGCAGGGGGCCGGCTGGTCTGACTGGACACGCACCGTGATGTGAAGGTGGCATGCAGGCAGACAGACGGGGGACCGATGACTCAGCTGCAGCAGAGGTGCTCCTACGGCAGAGTGGTTTGCTGGACACCATCCGACTCAAGACGTTGAGGGGAAAGTAAAATACTTCACATCACTTTAACCAGGAAATCTTCTCAGCTTGCAAAAACGGGGAACAAAAATCTTGGAACACCATTTCAAGTAGTAAAACACGGCTCTCGGTGTTCAAAAAAAAAAAAAAATTGCCATTGGAGAAGGCGCAAGCTCTTGATTTGGCAAGCCATTTTACTTCACGTGGATATCACTCAAAAAAATCCTCAAGATATATAGAAATGCTTTAAAAAAAAAAAAAACATTTCTTCCAAAGGCACACTGACTGCTTTCATTAATATGAAAATAGATAAATATTTCAATATGAAAATACTCAATATACACAATATTCTCTTGGCTAAGTCTTTGAGGGTTTTTTTCTCCCAATTCTGCAAAACATTATGCTGATGTCCATGGAATGCTTTCCAACTCCCATGGATTTGGTTGGAATTTCCAGACGTCATGCCTGCATGTACGACAACACTCCTTGGTGATCTTCGGGGCTGCTGGAATGTGCAACGGCAGGGAACACTCCGGCAGATAGAGAAGAAACTGGCACTGCCATCCTCAAGCCATACTAACCTTAACAGACGAGGAGTGGGACGGAGAAGAGTGACTGTCGAGCTTTCGTCTTTTGTGATCTGTAAAGACAAGAGGAGGGAAATTTGGGTTTAATTGAGCTACACATTCAACCGTCACCGAAAGCTTCCACTTATCCACTCGTGACTGACAGACTTGTTGCAAGGGCCGAGAAAGTTCCTACTCCTTTTCAATTTGATGTACTAAATTAAATGTGTTAAAATAACAGATCATCAGGATTTTTAAAATCCTAATTACATCCGTGTGAGTCAATATCGTAAAACAAGAAAACACAACAAAGTCCCAGGGGGGGTGAACACTTTTAGAGACAGTGTATGTGGACTGACAGAGCAGTATAACAGAAAACCAGAAAGAGTCGTACCCCTCTCCGATTCGGCTGACTCCGATCTGGGAACTGGTGACTTGAGGGACCCGGCCACAGCTCCTCTGTCTCCTTTCTCCTTGCTCTTGGACTCCTTGATGGCATCGCGCTCCCTGGACGGCTCCATGGGCTCCCCGTTGCCGGCTTTGGCCTTGTCGTCTTTGCTGCTCTTCTCCTCGGCCTTCACTTTCTCCCTGTCTGCCTTGGGGGTCTTCTCCTTACCCTCACGTGCCACCCGCTCCTCCTTCCCTGCTCTCTCGTCTCTCTGCTTCTCCCGGCGGTTCTCCGTCTTGGTCTCAGGAGTGCTGCCCGGTGTCTTTTCCTTTTTCTCTTTCTTCTCCTTCCCACTTTTCTCTTTGTCGTCTCGTTCTTTAATGGCTTTGGTGCTGCAAAGGGATGAATTGTTCATTTTCAAACTTCTTTATTAAAAAAATGTTTTACAATTTCACTAATCACAGAGTTTTGGTGCTTTTTTTTTAAAGCTTTGTTTGAGATAACTTTGTGTCATAGCAGCTCTTGAGATGCCTACCTGTTAATAGCACCGTTCCCATTGCTGGTGGTCACTTTGGCCGCTGCACTGTTGGCTTTGTTCACTGGCTTTGTGGTCCCCTGAGATTTATCCTTGCCCCGATCTGCATAATAAAAAACCAAAAACTGTATGAGCACAGGATTTATTAATATTACTGACCAGCATATTAGGATTTGTAGCACCAATGTTTAAGTTTAATGGCGTTGAACCTATTATTTATATTTTCAGGAGAATGATATTGTGGATAGACAGCAGCTACAAAAATAGCCTAACCCCATTTATCAGATGTAGGGAAACAACAAATCGAAAACAGAATGATTCAGCAGTGGGAATGGCACTACAGATGAAAACAAAATTGAAACTAAATGTAGTACAACACTATATTGTATCTGGCTCCTTACTTGTGAACTAAACACAATTATCATGTAGTACATTCAAAACAGCCTTGCCGTTTCCAATCACTCACCACCATCCTCTGACGTCCCCTCCTCTGTCTTGCATGTGCTGGTGGCAGGCTTGCCTGTGCTGCCGGGGCCGTTCTGTTGATTGGCAGGGGTGGCGCTGCGTGCTGGCTGCTCCTTGTGGTGAAACTCATTCTCGGGGACCATATGCACCTTCTGGCCTTTCAACCGACCTGAATAACTGTAAGACGCATAAGGGGTTTGCACAAGGCAGAGACAAAAACCTCAAAAGGAACAAGTGTCACACATTGTACAAAACTTTAAAACTGTATGGATGTAAGTAATTGAGCCCAGCACAGCATTTGCTTGAAATTACAAACCCCTGTATACTCTGTACTTTGCATACTATAAATAAACACAGCCATTGACACTCATAGATGGTGATCAGTATCTACTTAAGTACAGACCTCCACCAAGATAATGATCTGTCCCTGAATGTTTTTAGAAATACATGTTGTGCTCTATCAAGCGGATGAGAAACAATGCAACTGGAATTGCAAAATACTGTTGCTTAAAGACTCAATATTGCATTAGGAATTAATGGACAAGATTATCCTTTTAACAGGCACTTGACTAACACTCAAAGGCCAAATTATAGACAATGTAATGCAACTGCCTTCCATATCCACTCTAGAGCTAAAAATATAACGCATTGGACATCTTGCAAATTGTTAAAATCTTCAGCAGACTGTCTTAATATCTCTATGTCAAAATAAATCTCACCACTTGCCACTCCTCGGTGTCTGAACAGGTATTTACAAAAAAAAAAATTTAAGTAATGCATACTATTCTTTTTTCTGGACTCCATCTTTCCACGTTTTCCATTTTATTACCACAATAAATTTATTTATTCTATTTATTTATTTCCATAATATATGTTAACTGTATGCTCCACAAAAAGCTGGACAGCACACAATGCTGTGTTACCCCATTGCTAAGGCATAGAGGTCTGGCCTCTTGTCCTTCTCCTCGAGGCAGATCTTGTGGACACGGCACTCCAGTGCTTGGCCCAGGTTTAGGACCTTAGGGTAGCAGGGCAGGATCTTGGTGAGCACGATGAGAATATTCCGGATGTGGGTGTAATCTCCTGTCTCCAGGCAGTGAACCGAAGCCTGGATGGAGCAGAGACAGAGGACACAGTCATAGACAAATACACACCTTCCACAGAGCTCCGACTGCCATTATCTAGACAGAAGAAAGAAGAAGAAAAACAATGATGAGGAAGGATGGCTTACTTTAGTCAGCATGTAGTGCCATTTGTGCACCACATGCCTGAAGTTCTCATAATCCAGTTGATCTGCTTTGTTCCCGCCATCGAAGCCTGTGGCTCTGAAGATGGTCAGGAATCCTGGGTAATTGACACACTCCTATCACCACACAATAAGAAGAGAGAGATTAATTCCCAGCTCATCTTACAACAGAAAATTCTATCAACGTGAAAAGCGTAGAGAACACATAGACGTGGACACCTTCTCATAGATTGCGCGGTCGCTGTGCCAACGGGTCACTGTCTCTAGCATGCAGGAGAGGAAGCGTCCGTAGCGGTGAGACTCATTCTCCGTACAGCTGGCCACAGTGTAAATGATGGCGGAGAACACCTGCAGAGTGACACAATGTAGTGCGTTTGCTTAAATAACAAAGTATATTGTTTGAAAAATGAGTTGCATATGGAAAAGGTATGCATACATTTTGCCAAATGATACGTCAAAGCTGTGATGCTCAATATCTCAAAGTTGCACTTATTTCGGGGTCTGTCTGACTGAATTTGACAAAAAAAATGTCTTAATAGGCCAGCAGTTAGAAAACATCCCATTCAGGCTTTGATTTGATGGTGCACTTGAGTGATTATTGAACCACTGAGTGGATTTTTGACACATATTTATTCTTTAGTGTTATTTTAATGGAACTTTCTAATACTTCTGTTCTGCTGACTGGGCCAAATTAGGGCCTTCAATATCCCCTTTCAATAATCACATTATTAATGTTTATTCTTTTTCTTATAAATCACTGTAGCTTTAAGAAGACTGCAGTAAAAATGTAGTTAATGTAATTAATTAAAGTGTATGAGAGTCTGAGCATGTATGTATACAAGTGTCTTACCCTGTCATAGCACAGGAGGGTGCAGAAGTTGGGTGTCTTCTGCTGGTGGACCAGCTCCACAAAACGGGCACAATACACAGCGTCGATGGAAGAGAAGATGCAGCGAGGGAACAGACAGAGCTGCAGGAACTTTGTTATCGTTTCGTTCTTTGTGGATTCTGTCAGAAAGCATTTTAAGTTATATTAGTAACAGAGACAGAATTAACATTTCGACATTAGATTTACCTCAAGTGATTTATTGATGCTGTGATTATGGCAATGACTTGATCAGCTTTGTCGTGATGTCCCCCTTTAGTACATTATACAATAAGATGACTTTAGTAGTCGTATTGTGTCTGGACTGAAACTGAATTTCTCTTTGTATGTGAGACATGTACAGTGTGTGTGTGTGTATGTATGTATGTATGTATGTATGTATGTATGTATGTATATATATATATATATATATATATATATATATATATATATATATATATATATATATATATATATATATATATATATATATATCCATCCATCCATCCATTATCCATCTGTAATATACTTCTGAAAGCTTAATTCCATTTATGTAGTTGATTTATGTTCTTTAGGGAGGAACCAAACCTGCCCTTTGTAATTATTGTGGCTGTATGCATATGGTTTGGTCTATAAATGCTATGAAGTTCTCAAAGATCAATCATAATCAAATTGAGGCACCGTTTACTTCTCTCAACAGAGAAGTCACATCGTGGATGAATGTCCATGTAAGATGCATCAATAGTGTAAATTGGGATACTTACTTGCCAACAACCAGTTGTCTTTCTCAAGTTTGAGACGGTGTAGAACCCTTTGGACGTGCTCCAGCTGTTTCTTCTCCTCCTCCTGCAGTTTTTCTTGCAGGGCAGTGCAGCGTTCCTTTTCCTTCTTTTTCTTATTCAAGGGCTACATTGGAAGGAAAAAAATATTCACATTGTGAAGACGCACAACACCAACAGCAATCTATAATTGTACTCTTTTACATCTCTTATAAAATCACAGAGTATTGCACTCCTTTGCATTAGCTTCTTTTTGTGATCTAAATGTACAGGGACTCTACTGCTGCAATTACTGTAAGTCACACTGCACAAATGCTTCAGTTTATTCTAAAATGGTCATGAGTGGTGGAAGTGTATGCTGTTTAGCGACAGCTGTGGAGCAACTACTCACTATCTCCGGGTTCTCCTCAATGGCCTTGATCTGGACCTTGAGCTTGTTGACCTCACGCTCGTAGGCAGAATGTGGAACGGCCAGGTCATACATGGTGAGGGACCAGAATGTGGCGTAGAACTGAGGGCGGAGATCGTCCCAGACCCTGGCTGGATGGAGGGACACTACAGCCTCATGCACTGGTGTCATCACCTGTTCACATGCTGCCACATACTTGTGTACCTTCTGCTGCTGCCGGTTGCCTTTCTCGCTTTTCTTCAGCTCATCGTACTTAGACTGTGTGGAGAGAGCATAAAGTAAGGGCTCCATTTTCTCCAAATCAAAAACACGTTTTTTCCTCCCTTGATTTTAGCCTTGAGGCACTTGAAGGCAGTCTGTTTAGAAGAAAACTGCTGTTACTTGCTCCACTTTAGGTTGGAAAGCCAAAGTTAATCAAGGCCAAACATGAGCTCAAATGTTTTAAATGAGGAAGAGGGAAAAGGCAGAATGGTCTAAACATCATTACACAATTTTAAAATAAAAATCTAACTGCCGTGAATCACCTGGCAAAAATGTATACCTAATCACTGTACTTATTATACAGACTAGAATCTCTCTCAGTACTTGATGCATACGGGGGTTCTGACAGAGTAGTCTACTCACCAAAATCTGATGGGCATACATTGGCCGAGACAGGAAGAAGGCAGCATCATGTGGAGTGTGGAACTGGTTACAAAGGATGTCAATGGAGGGAACCCGCTTGATGTAGTCCTCAGTGCTAAGGTTGGAGGCCAGAAAGCCACCAAACTGCAACAACGTGTCATGACACTGCAGGAATATAAATAATAACATCATAGAAGAGAGATAGAGATTTATTTTGTAGGGGCCGTGTAGAGTGTAAATTCAGGGACATACAACTGTTTACTGCTAAAAAAAATTAAATCAATTAGATTATATTGAGGGAGGGTGCATACCTGGTCATAGAGGTGGCCAACAAGTTTAAGGTGTTTCTCTCCACCCTCTAAGAAAACCACACCATTTCGTTGCTGGGCCATGAGTAAACACAGAGGCAAGGCCAATTCATGGTCCAGCAGCGCATCCTTCAGACGCTGTGATGACTTCTTAGTGTTCCTGATCTGGCCGAAGTAGCCACCCTGTTGACAAAGTCACATCCATAATGAAAATTACCTGACCTGAGGTGCAGCACTGCTCAATGTAGTCATACATATATTGCTCAAGAGACTGCATCAGGGAATGATAAGTGTACTTTAGTCTATATACCTCAGCTTTGAGTTGCTCCCCTCCGGTCATGGCCTCTAACTGCTCTGAGGTCATCTCATCTGTGATCTCAATGCCAGCCATTTTCTGCACCACCTCTTTCAGGATCAACAGGTCAAAACTGCCGGGAGAGGAGGGACGTATAAAGAATAGCACATTAAGACACATAAGAAGACGCATAAGGAGTGAAGCAATAGTCAGGCGTGGAAAAAAAATGCCTTGTGCTGCTTTCCAACACAGACACATTTCAAATATAATGCAGAATGTTCAACATCTCCTTAAAATGATTTTAAAATGTTTTATTTTCAACGTGTTTGTTGTTGTTCTAATGATATTCAAGGCAATGTGAATAATGTGACTGTGTGTCAAACCCAACGATTACTGTATGTAATATATTTACTGTAATGAATCCAAAAATGACCCGAATGCATCATCAGATATTAAGGAAACATGCTAAGTTGAAATACTATTTTTTTCTGACAACAATGCTAATGCTAATATTTTCTCTTTTTGAAATTTCCATTCCGTGACGGAATTTCTGTTTGTGTTTTGGCCTGTGTGTCGTTATCAACTGCCCAGTTTGACAGCCAGGCCGGGCCTGTACAAACATAAACCAAGTGCGCTACAGCTGTAACGTTAGTACAGCAATGAAAGCAGCAAACAGACCAACGGGATCAACGGAGATAGATACCCGACATAAAAAAACGGCATGTTTCTAACAGTTGCGTGACCGGAGACATATCAAACCCCGGGTAAATAATGGAGATGTATTTGAAAAATGGAGACAGCTTAGAGCCTCAAAAGGATGCCAAGTTGGCTAATTTCCTCCTGAAAAGGTAAACATTAGCTTCAGGCTAATTTATTACAGTTACTAGGTAAGGTATTTTATGCAATTTCAACATTTGTGTAGCTACTCACATTGAATTATATAGCTAGAGTACCCGAGTTGGTTACTCGCAAAAACAATTGAGACACAGCCAGTAAAGTGATCCCGACTGGTCCTGGCTAACGCCGCCATGCTAACCCTGCTAACTGCTAACGTTACCAGGCAAGTGGGCCATGGCCGTTTATAACGTGTAGCCTGTTTAGCGGCCGTAGCCGACAACAGTGAGTTATTTGAAGCCAAGAGAGGGGGGCTGTAAATCGAGAAGAGAGGACCGTGAGTTTGCAGTGTGTTTAGCGATTGTTGTATCATAATTCTAAGCTGAGGAAGTGTGTCTGTCTGGCGTGTGGAGAGAACAGCGAGGTTGTGGGATTTTTAGCGGTTCCTACAGTAATTCTAGGCCGGAAAGGTGTGTCTGTCAGTTGGGTACAGAACTCTGCGTGAGCACGGGCTTTTATGACAATATAGCCAGCATCTAACGTTAGCTACTCCGCTGTGCTGTGGAGTAATGTCTGGCTATGTGAGACAAGCGTCTAGCAACATTGTTGGATGCTGCGGTCTCAGCCTGGCAACCAACGTGAACTTGGAATCTGGGGAGGAGGGGGCGGGGGAGACGACTCTCTCCAGTATTTTGAATTTGTACTGCAGTAACTATTTTAAACACTAGCTGTCAGTATTACATATTGCACCTTAAAGACCGATTTTGCAGAATAATGTGTAGTCAATCATTACTGTAGGTTGTAATGTAATTTGCAGTGATAACAAGGCCCCACTGGTGCTTGGACTCAGCATATCCTGTCAACCAGTCATCTTGTTGTCATTTGGAGCTGCTTACCTCTTTCCTGCTTTTAGCTGATTGGTGACATATTGAAGAAGGCCAGCCAACTCAATTGGGTATTTTCTGAACACGGCTCCACACAGGCTTGCCAGGCCTTGGTTGACAAGATGAACAGGTGTATGTTAGATACTCATTAAAACATCAAACAGTTTCTCTCCTTTTGCATGCAAATGAATGTTGCGACTGCTGTACAGTAACTGTGAAGCCACATACTCTGAAGCCATGAGGAGATGGTGGTGTCATCGTGTTTCATCTTCTCTTTCTCGGGATTTGCCAGAGCCTCAATGATGCAATCTGAAGACAGAGTTAAGTGAAACAACATAGAAAAAGTAAAGAAGCTCACACCCCTTTCTTTCCAACAACACACTCACACACGTTGTTAGTAGGGATGCAACGATTAATCGGCAGAACATTGGTATCGGCAAACCGTGGTATCTGCCAACGTTGTTTTTTAGGTCAGACTTGGGCAACAGTCCACTAGCATATGCTGCTACCGCAGCTGCCGATTCGGAGAAGAAGCCACTGACGGGACACGACTAGAGCAGCAAAGATTAATCAATTAGTTGCCACCTTTTCAATGAATTGCCAACTATTAATAAATAGATTAAAGCAAAAAATCTGATTCCAGCTTCCTAAATGCAAATATGTTCTAGTTTCTTCACTCCTATGACAGTAAACTGAATATCTTTGCGTTGTAGACAAAAAAAAAAGAAATAATTGGAAAACACTGATCGATATATTAAACAATTTTCTGACATTTTTTCAGACCAAACAACTGATCAATTAATAGAGAAAATAATCAACAGATTAAGTCGACGATGAAAATAATCGTTAGTGCACATGTGGTTTGTTTACAGTAAATGAAAATGTCGACTGCATGGGAGCATGCCACCGCGACGGAGAAAGATCAGCGACATAAACCGTCACCAGTAAGGTGAGGAAGTTTATCGCATTAGATGACAAGCCGTTTCGAAGCCTACACAAAGCCCAGTCGGCATTTTGCTGACGACTGTCTCCCCAAAGACACACACATTTATGAGCTACTGGCTCGTGTGAGTGTGCTTAGCCTCACGGCACAGTGGATTGACAAAGATTTTAACTTGATGAAAGCAGTTAAACTCCAAGGATAATATATAAATATTATTATTATTATTATTATTAATTTATGTTTAACTAAATTTTGTTTTTGGGCTATGTAGCGTAAGGACTGAAAGATTGTTGTCACTGAGCAGGTAACGTTAGTTGTATAGCAGGCTAAAAGGGTTTTTGAAGCAGTTATTTTTCATGGGAAAGGAAAAATTAAAGGTTGCTTTTTTTGCTTGCTTTATTTAGGTGGGCTCATTTAAACAGTGTAATGAGGAGATGAATGACTTTAAGGCAGGTCAGTTATTTTTTTATAATGAAGATTTTTTTTCTTTCCATTTCCTTGTCACAAAAGGAACAACAACAAAACATTGGCATCGTTCAGTGCATCCCTAGTTGTTAGATGACTGAATACACAGCAAACAGTGTAGGATACAGGCCAAGACATCGTAGTTGAGGGATGTGAGGTATTTCAAGGAGTCCACCACTGGAACGATTAGGTTGTCGTACCATTGGATCTGAGACAGCATCTGATGTACAACAATACAGAGGAGGGGTTAAACATCACCAACTGTACATTATAGCTGACCTGATACTACTACTTCACTCCACTGAGTGGCCAAACAAAACTGTTAAAGTCATCCTTATGGTATGTGTGCATCCACATTTCAATATCTACAGATCAAGTTAATAAAAGTGCCCACTACTCAACATGGTACATCCTCCTATTACTTTATGTGCAAATATTCTTGACGTTAAACAATGTTCATTTGCTACTTTTGTTACTTTTAAAGAAGAAGAATACTATTAAAGAGGAAAATCTTATGCTTGTAAGTGTGAGTGTTAAGTGAGTGTTGAGTGTAAGTGTGTAAGGATATTTCACAACACGGTACTTTGTGATCGTTTTTGTTAGTGCAGCAGGAATACAGTGCTAATCTATGAGTTTGTACAAAGTGGCTTTTACTTTGAAAAAGTAAAAAAGTTATCATGAATGCATGATACCTAGGCGGAGCACTAAATAAAAGCAATTCTCAGATCAGATGCTACATTGTGCCCTCCCATGCCATATATATATATATATATATATATATATATATATATATATATATATATATATATATATATATATATATATATATATATATATATATATATATATATATATATATATATAACTGTAGAACAGTTTATTTTCTACTGCAAAATTTGTAATGAATTTGTCTTTGGAGTTTGTTGACATCATTCAAAGTGGAACTTACATAATCAAAGAGGATGGTGGGATTGCTATGGCTCAGTTTTCCAATCTGCCTTCCAGATTGTTTCACATTCTCTTTGGTCAACCGCCTAGGGAAGGAAAAAAAGATGGAAAACAGCAGATTAAAAACAAGACAATGCAAAGAGTGCTGTAGGCAAAGACTGTCGCTTCTGTAAGCTTCATAGCAATTTCGAAATGCTCTTATGGTTGTCAGTGTAAGATAAAAGGAGTGTCATGGAATTCTTTTATTGAAGAAGTATTACTTGATCGGCACAAAAAAAAGGTCCCATTTTTAATTCCTGTGTTGTCCGTTTTAAAACGGTCCTTTCAATACAGCTCAGTTTGAGACGCCTGGTAAAAACATTAACAAATCTCTGCATCTTTGCGTTATAACTTTCAGTATCTGAAGCCTCCACCATCTGAAGTGACCTATCACAGATGATGGGAGGTTATGTGTAATGCAGGGAAAACAGAGCAGTATATTTCAAAAGCAAAAGACCGAAAGGCAGAGAAATATCTCAGAAATGTACTTGGCAACTGACAAACTGCATAGAAACTGGACTTGAATTAATGGGAAGGGCTTCCCAAGGCTTACTTTATCTTTTCCAAGTAAAATCAACAGTCTGCTGAACAGAACAGGACTGAATTAGCTGGGGAATTGACTAGCTAAAGAATTTAAATAACCACATACACAATGGGAAGCATGCAGCCTACAAAGACACAAGTACTGGCCTGGTGTTTGGAGACACAGTAGTCAACCAAAGCTACAGAAAGACAGATGGTTGCACAGTAATAGAACACTGGGATCTGCAAAATGACTTACTTCATTATGTATTTGGCCCTTTCCACAGTCTGAGCTTTGACTTTAACCAACAGCGGATGGCTGGTATATGTCTCATTCTTCCACTGTCCATATAACCGGTATCTGAGGGAGCATCCATAGAGAAAGCATAATTTACAGTTTAGCTACGCAACATTCAGAAACAAAAAAACAAACCAAAGCTTGCAATTCAAAGCAGTCCTTGAATAGTAAATTAGTCACCTCCTGTCTAGCATTATGTTAAACTGCTGTTATGTGTGTTTGACTATTTGCCAGATAACACAAGGGTTCATTTATACCTTATTTGCAGTCAGACATTCAGTTTAATAAAAAAAAAACCTGCTCTTTAACAGTTTCCTTGCTGTAATTTGCTGTGTGTCATATTTGGAGAAAACAATGTCAAGGAATATTTAAAAAGGCCTTAAGATGCATCAACAAATTCAGCACAAAGAGCAACCCACTGTACAATACACCAACACAGCAAAGCATAAATTGACTGCACTACTTGTCCAGTTGCACTTCATATCAAATTCTTCCTCTTACAGTGTCGGCTGAGTTTGCTGTACAAGAAAGTGAAATAATCTACAAAGTGCTAAAATGTTCAGTAACTAAATGAAGTTGGATTATTAGCTGTGACAAGACAGACAACTAGAAGTACAACAAAACCTTTGGGAGTGTCATGTTCATGTGCCTAAGTATTAAACAAGAATTCTGGCAGCGTAGAAAAAAAGGTTCGCTAAATAACACAGAAAAAAAATCTTTTCTTTGGCATTTTAGGCCTTTATTTGTGACAGGACAGCTTTAGACATGAAAGGAGAGAGAGAGCACATGAGTGAGTGAGTGTGAGTGTGTGTGTGTCTCACCTGTGCTGGTAGGGAAAGAGTTTAAAGAGACCCCACAGTTCCTCAGACATGCAAGCATTACACTCCATCAGAGAAATAGAAGGGAGTAGCACCTGATCTGCAATGCTCAGGAAACAACTCAATAATGTTTCCTGTGAAGAACATACAATTAACATTAATAAGGTCCTCATGGTAACATATACTACAGAGATAAACTGGCGGATCCATTTAAGCAAAAACAACAGTGTTTTTACTCTTTGCATTTCTCTGTTATAAAGACAGTTCTTACCATTTTGTCTTTGACATCAGGTCTGCCATCACTTTGGTACTGAGAATCAAAGGACACCAAATATAAGTCAAAAAAAAGATTCAGGCTGTAGTGCAGTTGTAGTAATGTAGTGGTGACCGTTTTGTACCTCTTTCATGAAGGACTTGCCCAGACGCACAATCTTGGCGAAGAGGATAGGGTCATGAGAGAGGTGAGGACCTAGGTAGCAGATCATGCTGAATGTGTCCCTGCGTAGGTCCTCGAAGATCTCTGCAGGCCGAGGGGCTCGCTGGCTCCTCAGTGGATGCATCACACACCCCCTTGCCCCTTTCGGGAGGCCAGCCCTGTGAGGAACAGAACAGTGTGTCAGAGCCTGTGTTTTCTTTTCTTTTTTGGCTTGGTAGTTAATTATTATTTAACTTCTATGCATGGAATATTGGCGTTGGCAGGAGTTAAAGTAGTCAGTTCAAGCTGTGTAATAAGAGGTACATGTTTTTTTGGTATGACTACACATCGTGGGCAAGTGAAGAAATCAGCACCTTCTGTAAAGAGGTTCCACAGTCAGGTGCACAAGCTGGCAGAGTGCCAGCGCAATGGCCTTGTGAGAAGTAGCATAGAAGGACGGCATCTGGTCCATAATACTTTGGGCGTTGTGCCAGTCTCCAATTCTAAGCAGTGCTTCCAACAGCCCAAGTTTCTGGTTATCAGGTGGCTGTGGGGACAGTAAAGAGCAGTAACTGAGTGTCTTGTGTGTGTGTATTATTAAACACGCCAACGTTCAGTAACCCTCAATAAGGCAGTTAGAGCAGAGCCGAGACAAAAAGTCAGCACAGCTGCTGTCACAATCCAAAGTGATGGATTAAAAAAAAAAAAAACTAAACATTCCCATCTATAGATCTATATCATGTTTTGAACACTGACAACATTATATATTTTTTAAGGTAAATAATACTGTAATATCAGACAATTTGGACAGAAAATGTAGATGTTACTATTCACATGCTCGTTATTTGATTAGAAGTTGGTTACTGTAGGTGTAATATCCCACCTTACTAAACCTTAAATGTGCAGACAATTGGATGTGAATTTTTCATTTCAATATGATTCTGTGTCAAAAACCTACATAGTTCCCCTACAGGTTAACTTGACTTCAGGTGATGCAGAAGTGGCTTTAAAAAAAATGAATCCTCTGACTCTCAAACATCCATCCAGACTGAAAGCATTCCTCCAGAACAGGCTTACATTTACAAATAATTTGATACCTTCTCATTCTTCTCCTCCTCCTTTTCTTTCTCCTTGTCTTTGTCTTCACTTTTCTCTGAGGGCAACACAACCATGACCAGCTTGCGAGCAATCTGCTTGGCCTCTGAGATATCTCGTTTGTGTTCCTCTATAATGGTGGCATCTACTGGCATAAGCTGGAATGACAGAGAGGCAACTAAAGAGCTGAGTTTTCAGTCTCGGACGATGACGATGTAGGTGGAAGAAAACATAACATTTTGAATATACTTGTCACATAATTCATTCTGAAGACATCACACGATTACAGCTTTTAGCTTTAGGTTTACAAAACTCATATTACCAAATTCTGACTGTTAATTAATTGGGAATCTCTTTTAACTAATGTGACATGTAGCTAGACTCGAGCGGTTTCTTGTCCTTACATGTACGTAGAGATCTTCCAGCTCTATCAGGTTATGGTGAAGCAGAGCAGCAGCAATGTGGTAAAGTGACTTGGGGGTTTCCTCATTGGGCTCCTGAAGAAAGACACAAATACATTATTATCGTCTAAATGAAATATGACTCATGCTATAATTATAGTTTGGGATTGTTTTCTGCCATTTAAGATATGTTGCAATGGGCTTGGTTAAAAGCTCTTAAAATCACAATATAAAATTACGAGGATTCATTTTAAAATATACACGCAGCTTGTGCTATTGGACACATTCAAGCTTTCAGTACCATTGATTACCCATTCTTGGAATTCTCACCTGGTAGAATTTGAACTTAAAGCCCAGGATGTGGCAAAGGGTGAGTGGCTCACACATGTAGGACTTGATGAGAGACAGGAAGAACTCATCTTGGTCAGATCGACTCTCGTACACCTCCAGGATGATGTCCAAAACACGATTAGGGTCCAAGTTGAAACATCCTGCAGGCAGAAGAAATAGGAGGACTAAGCAGGCAATTGGGGAAAAAAACCTGATCAGTCAGTAAACAGTAGATATTATAGTAGATACATACATATATACAGTTGATTATATAGAAAATATAATTTGAGAATATCGAAAAAAAACTTGTCCACACGAGTAAGTCTTTAATGGAAACAGGTTATTCCAAAGCCTCTGTGCTACTGAGGCCAAAAGTCCTGCCAACTCTACAGTAGCTTCAAGTATGGGCGAGGCGACTGGCATTCCTTGGTGTTAAGAGACTGGCAGGTAGTATATGGGGACAGACTTTCTGCCCTATATTAGGTACCTGGCCACGCAAAGCCCTGTATAAATAGTAGTAAAAATACTGAGACTGCCGGTAGACTACATTCTACAGGCTACATAGTGTGATTGGTTATGTCGCTGTCAGTCCCCTGCTCCATATCCTATCCACCAATCACAGCGTCTCTCGGATGAAAACGCCTCTTTAATGACACCCCCCCCCCCCCCCCCCCATACAGTGCATGCATTTCCCACGAAGCTGATCGCAGTTACGTGTCAGTTAAACGTTTCATCTCCAGTCCTATATGTTTTTGTGAGAAGTCGCTGTCCTGAGTTGAAAGATCGCAGTCCATTACTAAGGTTCTGAAATGCAAACATTTTTGACTACTTTTTTTAAAGGGTGTGTGCCTGTGAGCACCCACGGATGAAAACATAAATTGGCGCCTATGCATCACATTACTGCATGAAAATATCTAATAATCTCATCCAAACCATTAGCCAACCCCAAATTTTAAATACAATTATTTTCTCCGTTGTCTTGTCAGGTCAGGCTATTCTGATCATGCTATGACATTTTCTCGTTGTTGTGTAGCTGGCTCTAGAAGGCTCAGAATTTTCTAACCATGCGTTTAGAATAATGTCACTTGCCAGGTCATGTAAGCGGTAAACTACAGAATGTGTAATACTTGTCAAAACAAAAATAGGAACTCCACTATGTCTCTCTTTACATTTATTTTGTCCCGTTGTCGGCTTCAGCTAAGAAAGAAATAGTTCGCTCCACACGTCCAAAATTCTTAGAACACATCAGATAACCTTCTGCAACGATTGCAGGCTCTTTGGTGGAGCTCTGCTTTGAATGAAGTTCCATTGTGACAAATGAATAGACTACTTGCGGAGTGACATGAAGACATGAATCAGAGGCACAAAATCCGGAAGAATCACACCCCTGATTATATTCTCCAAATCATCCAATGCATTCAATGCAGTAACCGTGAAAAAGACTTTCGTTAGGTACCTATGAGGGACTTGATGCTCTCCAGGACAAGGTGGCTGGTGATGTTGCCTGAGAGGTCTTGGCCAAGCTCAGTGATAAGTTTGGCATAGCCCTCATTCTCCTCCCTTAGCAAGTTAAACTTCTGCTGCTTGTAACTGAGAAGAAATACAAGATTACAAAAATCAAAAACACACCTTTTCTATTTATGTATGTCTACATCTCTACTAAACTGTGCACTCTACTTACAATAGTTTAGTCTTGATTTTTACAATCTTCTGATTGAACTGATGGGCTTGTTTTATAAGTCCAAGAGATTCAAGGGTTTCTGGATCCAGCCTCTCTTTCAGGATGGCCTCAGGAACAAAAAACTGAAATAAAAAATGTAACTAGTTGATTCATTTGTTTTAGTGGTTTATTACAGACCTGGGAATCAAAATCAGTAATGCAACTATGACATCAATAGACAGTGTTATAAACTTCTAAAATTCTATATACCAACTACTCTATCACACAATCAGGAAATGACAATTAAGTGAAACACTAGGTCATACAAGCTCTCGTTTTTTAAGATACAAAATAGCTTTCTTCAGGTAGCCTTTGTATTCTATTCTAAGCGCATGAAGTGTCTGTTATGTAAAATCATTTGATGTTACAGAAATAGTATTCTTACCAAACATGCTCCCACCAGTTGTGTGTAATGTTCACGTTTGTTTTTTTCTTCCAGTGCACCAGTCTCTAAATCTGTGAAAAATATTTTTTTTAAAAACATAACAGTAAAAATATGTCACATTTGCTAAAAACTAAAAGCTATTATAACATTGCATAGCATATTTGACTTACTTAATGCAGTAATTCAGATACAATAACACTTACTGTTTAAAATAAAAAACAAACGTACCTAGTATACTGAAAACATCTGCTAAAATTGATGGCATGTCATCTCGGAGTTCCTAAAAGAAGAGAAAGTTAACAGAAAATGTACAGACATACACAAATGTAGAAATTCTGAACCAATGCAAGAAAAAAAGATTTTTGCAATTTCTGTGCAGTCACGATGCCGGAATGAAATAAAGTAATGAACAAGGGATAGAAGCATTGTCTCTTTAAATATACAGCATAGACACTTCTATGTGTTTAATATTGTTTTAACCCTCAAACAAAAAAGCACTTGTACCATCATGTCCCCAAGGACGCTGGCGACAAGATCCAACTTCAGGTTCCCATGTACGACTTGCCAGCAGAGCTCGTATAAGGCGGCCTGTATGTCTGGAGGGATAAAGAGACAAGACACAAGACGCAGTTCATCTTGAACTGAATTGACAGAACTGAAAGGAAAAGACTCTCTGTTGTTAAATGTGAAAACGACACAGAAGTGGACAGGTCTGTGGTAGCTTTGAACAACAGGACACTGACATTTTTCTGTATTCCTCTTTGCAAGTCTAGCCAAAACTTCTGAATGGCATTGAGGCACCGTACTTTATCAGACAGGCAGTAGGGATCAGATGTGCATGAGGGCTAGGACCACGAATAGACTAACTACTACTACTACTACTACTATGTAAAGCATGTCTGTGTTTTGATCACTTACCCAAAATATTTCCATTTTAATTCACACTTAAGTTTACGTGGTGACATTCAGCAACTTATTACACTGAAGCAAGCACACCGGGATGGGACTGGGCTATCTGCAAATTACAGCTTGACTAAAACTGTCATATGAAAAAGGTATCTGAAACTAAAATTTCCAGGAAAAAGCCAAGCTACCAGGTCATTTATCCCTGCAATTAAGAATTATTTAACTGAAAGGATATTGTTTAACGGATTTTTAAATGTACTGTATTTAGTTATGTTGATAAGTGTTTAGTCGTTCCCCTCTGGCACGTACAAAAACAGCATGTTGTGGATGAACGATTATCTGTTTAATGGATACATTTTCCAATAACATAATAAATGGTAAGATGATTTACAAATATAAGTGGCATAATATCATAATTACCTGTGTGCCCATTTATAGATTGCTAATTTCTTCATGTAATTGCATCCATAAAAACACCTTTATCACTGCTTCTGCCATCCGTAACTAAACTGCTGTAAATTGACTACAAGGGGTTTCTTTTGGTCTGATATATTTGACCAATTTTGTTCTAATATTATGTTCTAATATATTTCCTTTTCTTACATAGCTGATTGGTACAAACTACCACAGTTCCCACGATGGATGTGTGTCTGTGTGTACAACAGGGAAGTTTAAATATATTGATAGGCGACCAAAAAACAAGTCTATAACAGAATTGATTTCAACTTACCTCTAATGTCACTTCCATGATCTGTTTTTTCTGTAAGTTCTTTGAAGAGTTGTACACTATGAAATAAAGAGACACAATTCTGGTCAGTTAGACTACTTAAATATGACAATCCATAGCCTTTAAAACTGCCTATATTTAATATTGTCACTCTAACATTGCTTAATACAGCTTATTAAATTAATTCAACAATGCAAACGCAGTGGCTTCATTGGTCTTCAATTACCTGCACACCAATAATCTTGTAACTGGGTTAAGCATTTAACACTATGCCAACACCATGCCCCACCTACAATATCCCAGATAAAATGAGACATTTGGAGGGGAAACCTTTGATATATTATAACTCCCATATATTACAACTCCCAGGAAACCCATCAAATCTGGATGTATCCAAGCTGACAGAACCAAAGACCTAACTCAGGGCTGTCCCCAGTTGACAGCTTAACTCAAAGAACTAGCGCTGACAAAGGCAGACTGATCTGATACTTTGTGCCGCCTCAATGTCTTTAAATTATGATGCTAGAAGCACTGCGAGAAGTACTGTACACGCAGTGGTCAGTCAGAGAATCTCACCGGCGCCAAACTGACAGCGGTGTGTCAGGGCCCTGAGGTCAAATACAGCTTGGTTGATATTCATGTGAGGCTGACAGACTGTTTTCATTCTTCAAATAGGTACAGCACTGAATTAGGGTTGGGCGGTTGGGTTAGGCTGGTTGTTCGCCCAATTCTACACTGAAACAATTTTACGCCCCATCCTCTCTCGTCTTCAGTAAATTCCGTAGCACAAATTGATATCAGATACAGATCCAAATGTTCACGTTGGATGGCTTGTGAAGAAAACACATTTGACCTGAAAAATGCTTATGTAATAAAAATGTGACACCTCGATTATTAGCGCATGGAAATTGCCCTTTTACTTGCTGCCCCCATGATGTTACTGCACAGGATGGCATCCTTGATGAGACAGGGAGTCTGTAGAGCTTGCTAGCATGGGGCCTCTAACCATGACCACTTAACTTGAGGATTTACCACTGTGCTGCTCAAACAGAGACACACTATAAATCAAGTATTTGGCGGTTTTGAGTGTAGGGAAATAAGTATTTCTTTAACAGAACATTTATTTAGCCCTTTATGTAGCTACTGAATGGACTTCTCAGCTCTGCCCAGCAGCTCAGATTGAGTTAAATATAAAATGTTGTACAGTCAGTGAAAAGGGGGGATATTTACCAGAGTCAGAGACATACAGAAGTTGTATCTCAATAGGAACGTATTACCTAAATGCAGTGTTGGGAGTAACGGCGTTATTTTTTCAGTAACGGAGTAATCTAATTAATTACTTTTCCCATCGTTGCAACGCCGTTATCGTTACTTAGAATGTAAAGTGGCTCGTTACTACAATTTGGTTGAATGTCAGGTGTCAGGCTTTGGTTACACATCAGCTGCCTGGAGAGAGCAGGGGGGGGGGAATGATGACACCATTGCAAATGCGATGATGATTGGCTGGGTGGGCGGATGACCTGCTCACGTTGTCTCACTGCATGCTCCGACTACCACTAAACACAAGACAGCGACAATGGCGACGAGCCAGGGAAATTCAAAGGTAGTGTTCTCGAACTGCAAGTACCGGCAATACTTCTCGCTCATTGCAATTAAAGACAAGAATGTTTATGTAACAAGCACGCTATGCCCAGGAAAAAAGACTTTATCCACGTCTGCCTCAAGCAACAAATCTTAAGAAGCACCTCAGATCAACATGACACTTGTTGCTGCTGCTACCCCAACTCCAAGCCCAAATGCAGCTAGCGTGAGCTCCAGCGAAGGAGATGGAGACACTCTGTTAAAACAAGCAACGCTCGATTTTTAGGGGTCAGCAACAGGTGACCAAGGCCGAGCTGAACACATTGATTGCAATTTTTTTTCTATGCATATCATATGGCAGGCTGCAATCTATTGAGTTCAAATAAATACCAAATGTTCTAAAATACTGTATGTAGTGTTTTTATTCTTCAGTTAATATAAACATCTTTGACGTTAACGATGTTATAGAACGTAATAGCGTTATAGAACACACAAAATAACGTCAGCTACTTTGCTGAGTAACTAATTACTTTTACAATGTGGTAACTGAGTTACTAACTCAATTACTTTTTGGGAGAAGTAATTTGTAACTGTAACTAATTACTTTTTTTAAAGTAAGATGACCAACACTGCCTAAATGGTCAAAGCCACCTACAGCCCGGTTCTGTTAAAGGGAGAGTCTCTCCTTGCCGTCGTCACCAGTGCTTGTTGGGTCTCTGTAAATTAATGAGTATGGTCTAGACCTGCGCTATATAAAAAGTGTAATGAGATAACTTCTGCTGTGATTTGGCACTGTGACTTGACTTACAAGGTGCTAATTTGTTGCAATTATCTGAAACAAGTTTCTGTAAAAGAGCTACCATTGAAAGTAGTTTTAAGTATGTGACTAAGAATGGAGTAGTTTGAGTTGGTGCATTTCACTGCAGACCTTACTTAAATATGCAGGGTAATTGTAGTGGATGAGCCTATTGTGTCTCCGCTTGTAAGTAATGGCTGTGCTCAATCAAATTAGTGAAAATCTTCACACGTTTTCTTTAAGAATAGAATAATAAAGCTAACAAACCCATTCTGGCCAAGGTTTAGATTTTTCAGATGTTGTTGTTAGGGTGAACTTTTATGGTGCTGCCTGAGGTCAGGTTAGCGGATTTGATGCTGTGCCAGTAAAGTTGATGCCCGCTGTCCAGAAATAGTCAGTTAGCACCAAGCGCATTTCATTTTATTCCCGAAATGTAACATGTAGCTATACCACCGCCAATTAGTTAGCTAACCGATGGGTTAGTTGTATGTCTCCCCATCATATTAGTTTGCCGTCTTATGGACATAATGCACAAAAATAGATATTTGAATGTAATCAAACCTATTGGTTTTTAAGAAGGAATATTCAAACGTAGTTTTTGGCCAATTTTGACCCTTTTTCTACTCGATCTTACTGTAGTCTCCTCACCCAATTTTATGTTTGATGCTGCCATGCCTAGGCAATTAAAAGTCCAACAAGGCAGTCAACGTAACTAGCAGACATAGATAGATATAGAACAATTGATGCCGTAGCTAACTTGCTATGACGTTATGTCATGATCAGTCGTTTCCCTCCATTTGATTAGCTACTATTGCCGTTACTGATACGTTACTATTTGTTAACGTCAGTAGGAAGGGTTTTACCGTTGACTAGCTAGCTAGCTAACTAACGTTAACTAGATAACTACCTGAATTTTAACATCAAATTTACTTCAATGAAGAAGCTGAAGTATATCGATGTAACCGGAGGGGTAAGCTACATGAATGCTAGCTTTGATGGCCACCGTGTTTACAAATGATAGAATGGTTAGTGGGAGCGTAAGCTAGCCAAATTGCTAGCATGCAGGTAACGTTAGCTATTTAAATTGAGGTAACGCTTCGACTCTGTATAACGGTTTACTAAAACGGTCGACTGTATTCACTGCGTAATCGGCCCTAACGCCAACTATTTAAAATGTTTATTTTTTTCAAAAAGCGGCGTTAATTAACGCTAGCAGGCCACTTGAAATGTTTTTTGGCTTGCTAACGTTGCCGCTTACGTTAGCCCTAGCGAACACACTTGAAAGACTGGCCTTAAATTGCAATGCTAGCTACGTACTTTTTTTTACTAGTTAGCTTATGTTAGCCAATAACTGTTAGACGACTGTAATCTCTGACACTGTGTTGAAGTTCAGATCTACTCACAACTCGTGTTTTCCTGATTTTTCCCAGTTTTTGATCCATTCACCAGGGAGGATAAGTGTCGCCATCTTCCATACGCACAGCCCGGATGTCTAATTCATCATGGCACACGCAGGGTCAAATGTGGTGGTTAGCTGCTGCTGCTAGCTCACTGTTGCATGGTGGGACACTGAGGCTGTCTCCGAATGCTTTGTTATTACGAACTTAGCTTGTGCTCCATGAGTGGAAATGGTACCATTTAAATGCACATTAGGGCTCAGTTTAGTCAAAATACGTTAAAATGGTAATTGTAACAAGTAACACTACATTTGACTACCCTTAAATAACAGAATTCCAAACCAAAACAACTTATTTTTTTGTGTAGTTACCTAGCTAAATGTAACAAATTATAGTACAGATACAGCCATGGTTTCCAACATCCGCACTGCACTTGTGTCACAACATTGCATTATATTGTTAGCTTAATGTTGTCAGTTACCTACAGTATTTTAAGACGGATTAACTAGAAGAATACAGTATTTCTATACATCCTTCAACTTTTCATTAGTACACCTAGATTCAGATCATCATTATCGGTTCATGTTACATCTTCAGACATATACAAATCTTAAAGGATGCAATGGGACACAGAATAAAAACACAAATTTAATATACACAAATATTTAAATATGTGTAAACATACAGATGTATGCACATTTTCAGCAGTTTAATGCAAAACAGAAACGATTCAAAATTAAAGGATTAATGTAAATTTACAAGCAATTCTAAGATGTATTTTTCTCATCTGCCTAATATGAATAGGTCAGTATGTACTGTATATGGTAATATTCAAGACCATGTGATCTGTTTCTCCAGTTTATAGTGAGATTCTGAGGATATTAGGGATTTGTTTCTAACTACAATATGAATACACAATTTTCAATCAAATCTGAATCTGCCAACCAGGCCAGTACACACAGAGGTAAAGAAATATGGCAACAATCCATTTAAAACAAACAAACAATATACTGTAAGCATACTTGCAAATTAGTAGGTTACTTTAAATAGTTACATTCTATTTAACCTTTCCCTAAAATGTCAAGCAAACAGAAACTGCAAATATAAAATAAGCACTGATTCACAATATATTACACATCTGTACTTGTATAATATACAATTCTGATACTATGATAGTTGACTAAATAATTCTAAAACTTTGTAATTTAGAATAATTCTATAACTCTTATACACGCAACAGTGGCTCATCAAATAAATTGGCTATTTGAAAAAATCCTCTGCATGCTTGCAAACTGGAAACAAAACAAACAGCACACACCTTTCTCAACCATTTTTTTCAAATCTTTTTTTTTTTAAAGATTGCAACTATGGCATTTCTTGGATATTAGTAGATACTATACAGTGGAGAAAATAGTCATGATATAGGAGAGATACATGTTTAAGGTTGAGTCCAAATTGTATGTATGACACTGAATGCTCCCAATATTAAAAAATATTTTTAGATGCAGCCATGAATTTGTCAAATTACTACGTTAGGTTAATGCATTACTTTTGCACCCATTTGTAATAGAGTAATGAAAACAAAATACAAACAGCTGGCCATATCTTAAGTAACATAATCATTTTCATTAAAAAGGATTATTTCAGCATCTACGTGAAATAACATGATTAGAAACCATTCATTTACATTTGATTGTCATTACAAAATATCTATAAATCAAAGTCATCTATAAGGTATAAAAGCAGAACACATACATTTCTAAAAAATACCATCACAAATAAATCTGAGAATGTCGTATATAATTTCTGGCAAGGCCTTTGAACAGTATGAGACGCCAGTTCACATTATACTTTACTGTGTACATGGTTCGATATATGGCTACATGCCATGCCAAAGTCTACAGTTTAAAAGTACAGTAGGTAAATGCAATATCACTGACACCTTTATAATGTTACGCAGTCCAATTCAATAACCCTGCAATAAATGCTGTTTTTATAAAGCTTATGATGTTCAATTTCTGATTAGATTGCGTCAGAGAGACATTGATTGGAGCCTATGATAACTTCTGAAAAAAATATGGCTGTAAAATTATCATAGACTTGAATTAATACCTCTGTGACAAAGTGCAGTGTCATCATAGTGTTCAACAGCAACTGAACGCTTCAAGCATCACAAAGGTAGTATTATTTTGCAGGGCTATTATATATTTCTATCCACTGGTCTTCATGAAATTGTGTTTACCCCTCCTGTATATTGGCCATTATGTATTTACATCAGACAATTCTTGTCTACTGAATGAAAAAGTTTAAAGGTATATATTAATTTGAATTTCAGTCTGTTATTGTCCCCTCACCATGCACCTGCCACATGCCGTGAGCTAAGCTAACATCAAGTTGTTTTTGGGGTAACTGAACCAAAACAAACATTTCTGCTGCAGTGTGACAAAAGTCCTGTGGTGTCACCATTTATAGCAAACCATTTCGCTCCATTCTGATCTTCGCAGAGAACTGTCATCCCTCTTATCTTCCAAGGATTTTGATATCAGATTCTCCTTGATGCATCCAATTTGTTTTTAGAACATTGAAACATTGAGAACCTGAAGACATACAAAAAAGTTATTAAGAAATCTACAATCTTATAAACAGGAAAAACAATGTTCCAGGACATATTATAGTTTTGACATTCAGAAATTGAAGTTAATGTCAACTGTGAATATAGGATAATATAGGATTGAGAAAGAACTAGTACAGGGTTTTTATAGACATTTCTATAGAAATGGTTGCCAAAGGAATCCATTGTAAATGCTGTAAATTCTGTCTATCGCTGCCGTCCTCCATGATGGAGAAAGCTACAAATGTTTCAGAGCCACCTTTAAAGCCAACAGCAGGTTAAGTATTGGATACTCCAACTTGTAATATTCAAATGTATGGATAACAAATTATATTCATAACACATCGTTTAATAATGATTCATGATCATGAGAAAATCGAGTTACCTCAAGAAAACAGGCCTAAAAATGATGAGCAAACATGGCCACACACATTTACCTATTAAATAAAAAGAAGAAGCAAATGGAATTATAGGAAGTGGAAAATCCTTACCGAATCATCCATGATGGAAGACGGATCAAAGTAGTCTGGCTTTAGTTCAGTTCTTTCTCGCCGATTCTTTGAAGCGGGCTGAAAAATAACAGCTCGATCAGAACAATGCATCACAAAATGTAATAGAAATAAGAGACAACAAAAAGGCTATTTGAAGCTCATAGTCTGTAACTGTGCAAATCAAATGCTGACAATTATACTGATATGCAAATTCTAATATTTGGCACCACACGGAAGCAACAACACTTTAGTTATTTGGAGGAAACTGGCTCGGAAAGTTTGCTCCCAGTAAGCTGTTAGCAGTAAAGTCATACAGACTGATTTATAAATAAGGAACTGTCTGTTTGTATTGGTACTGGGAATCCACATGAGCAGTGGCTATAAGTGTTAGCCTAGAAATCTAAACGCACCCTAGCTGCAGCAAATGTAATTTGCAGCCCAACATCTTGATGTGGGTCTGGCTTGTCAGGCTATATAAGTGTGGCTATAATCAATATTTCATAATAACAATGTATTAAATGACAATGTCAAATGGGTCGCTCGTAGTCATGAACCAACGAATACTTATCACCTGAATCTGCAACTCCCCTCGACTTTATGGAGCTTCATAGTGAGTTTCAGTGTATTGTTTAGCTTTTAGGCCCACAAGTTTACTGTTCACTTTCACTTTCACCACCCCCATGAAATCGTTTTCAACTGCAGCAAGCAGCTGTTTTGAGAGAAAACATTCTAAAAGCCCACTGTAAACAAGCTGGTCAGCACCAAACAACTGACACACACAGTCAGGGGACTAGCTGGTAAAAATAGTGGAGCATTTAGAGCCAGATATTTCCCTCAGGAGTTGGTAGAGACCAAAAACGGAGCTTAAAGAGAGTGAATACTGGACTTACATTCACTGTGTGGCTACAAACACAACTCTAAATGAATGATAATGTTGCTTCGTCACTGCTGAATGTGTATATAAGCAACAGTTTGCTAATAAGTTTGCCACATTTTTTCTTTTGCCCCCAATTAGCCAAAAAAAGGATTGCAGCTTTAAATTACCAAATCGATGTCGATTGAGTCAAAATCCATGCCCTCATTGATATCCTCCAAGCGGTCCTCTGATGACATCATCACATCCTCCACTATTGGCTCCTCATCATCCTCCATCAGGCCCGAGCCTCGACGACTGAGGAGTACACATAGACACTTGTTAGGAGATTGTGCTTTTCCTCATACTGTGTATTATTGTCTGGATGTTATTTAAAAAAAACGGTTACATTTCCTGGGTTTCCTCCACAATTCAAACCTATTTAATGCACTCTGAAGAGGGGTGCCATCTTACATTGCTTGCTGCATGTGGTTCCTCATCTTGGCATAGTGCATGCTAACTCGCTCCTGCTGTTGACGGGCCTCGGCTTGTTGCCTCTGTGTCAACATCCAAGTAACCTGGGTACTGTGGGGACAGAGTTCAGTATTTAACATGACCTCATACTTCCTGTAGTACATGATGCTGTAAACCCGCAGCAACATTTGCAAATATTCATGTCAAGGTAAGGTAAAGGAATAGGTATGTAGAAAGGTTTTTCGTACTTGTAGTCAATGGCAGCCTGGTGGTGATGCTGTGGCTGCTGCTGGGGAGGGACAGGCTGATGGGAATGCTGCTCTGTTGGCATGGTGAACGCAGTCGTGTAGCTGTCCTCTGGCCTCATCTTCTTTGGATCCCTCAGTACAGTAGAGGTGAGGTGGGGAGAATGCATCATCACCGGCGTCTGCACATTCTGCTCACGGTTCATCCAAACTGCATCACTGCTGCTGCAGCTGTTCTCTCCTGCTACAGGAAATGTAATGTATTAAACAACAGAACTCCTTGTATTTGCAGAGGTTCCTCAGAGGATCAATGTTCCCCAGTGACTGACAAATTGTTGAAATACACGTATAACAATAAAAAAAAATTAAAAAAATGTGTATTTGTCATTTAGCAATTGGTAATATTATTTCTGAGAGGGGGCACAGAAAAATATTTTAAACAAATAAGTTTGGTGAACATTACCTCATGTTGCAGCTCGTATAGTACACAAGTCAATCTTAATCTAATATAATAGTATGATTTAAAAATGCTCACCTTCAGGCAACTTCCTTTTGCTAGAAGTGGCAGGCTTTGACTTCTTACTCCTGGTGGACCCTCGACTGCTGATCCCACTGATGACAGACATGGTGTCGTCGTCCGCTCCAGCCTGCAAGGAGTTCCTGTATGAGATGAGGGGCAACCAGCAGTCCTCTCGCTGCAGGGCCATCTGAACCGTCATGAATCGCTCCAGGTACATGTGACTGTAGAAGTATCAGAAAACAACAGTCAGTTTCTTTTTCCTTGTAAGGTCAACATAAACATAAACCATGACACACGTCTTGTGGCTACAACTTACACTGATCTTCTGTCCTGGCGAATTAGTTTGCTGGAGAACTCGCTCAGGATATCCAAGAAAGCTAGATTGAGAGGTGGACTCCCCTGTCCTTGGGGACTAGGTTCCTTAAAAGCAAACTCAATTCCATCCCTAAAATACAGAGGGAAATAAGGATTTGCTTTGCTCATTAAAAAACACAGATGTCAGTGTAAGAACTGAGTTGCATGCAAAGCTGTAAACCACAAGGCCCTGGCTCAGGACTGTTACTTACTTATGTAACATGGCAATAGCCTCCCTGGTCTTCAACTGATCCAAGCCAAAGGTCAACGAGAAGCGTCGGGCGAGCTCTTTTATGCCACAGAAGGCTGATGTTGAGCGGTCGACATTGAAGCCAAGTTCAGACAACATCTCATTGAATAACTATGAAAGGTAACAACAGAAATACACTTTTATAATAATACACAACATTTTGTTACAGGTATTTTCACAGACTGAGAGGTCTAAATCCTGGACTAAATGCATTTGTGATCTGCTGTAACTTAAACCAGCTGTATCCTAATTTATTTATTTTAGTATACGGTAATTCAGTTTGAAGAAGACCCCCATCTTCCTCTGTTTACATGGCACAGTGGAGCAAGCTTTTGTAAAGGTGAAGCCTCATAGATTACCATTAAAGTCAGTAAATGTTTTAGATTTTGTTTTCAATAATCTGGAAGATTTTCTGGCATCTACTAATGTATCTACAAAAATGAAAAGGCTACAATAAATATGTTATCTTTTTACAAATGATCGAGTCTCAGCCTGGGCAAAGAATCTTACCGCTTGCAGGCTCAATACGAGTGTCTTTGCACATTGTACTTTGTCGATTTGCCTTGTTTTACTCAATGTTTCCTTGATGATATCTCCATAGTCATTGTAATACTGAGAAGAAACAGAAGGAATACTGTTATTAAGAAAAGCAGGGTATGATGAATTCCTTATAAGTGATAAAAAAATAAAAGATTTAAACCTACCCTCATATACTGTTTAAATATATCTGCTCCAGTGTTCATTTCCACCACATTGTAAATGATTAATTTGCAATAGGCAGCTAGAAGGTTTCTTCGCTTATGCAGAGCCTCAATTTTACTGGCTTCTTCATCTTGCTGTCCGTCTGGAAAATATTACAAATATTTACAAAAAGAAATCATAAACAGTACATGCCTCCGCATTTTTCAAATTTGAGTGTGGTTGGTTGACACACTGCTGACCGACTCTGACCTGTGCTGTTGATGTCATCATCCTGATCAATGAACACTTGATCCAGAATGAAGTTGAGCAGATCTGCCTGCAAAGAAGAGTCTGGCGTATAGACCAGAGGCTCCAGTTGTTCCCGGCCTGAAGACATAATTTGGTGACTGAAGATCATTAGCAGATCACATAGTATGGTGAAGGCCTGGAATAAACACAACACTTCAGCATAGATGAACATTTTCGGTAGTACTGAAAAATGGCCATGTAGAGAAGTCAGGAATAAAAGAACAGTCCTATCGGCATAACCCCACCTGTTCTTTGACTGCGTTGTTGATGCTGTTTAGGTAACGCTGACACATCAAGCAGAAAGCTCTCATTTGCTTTCTCAAGGTCACCATATCACCCTAAAAGGAGCAAATGTTCAAGTAGACAATCAAGTAGTGCCAAAATCAGTCTTTGGAGAAAAACCATAGCTTTCTTGATACATTTTGTAAGTATGAAGTAAAAGATGTGTAACGGGTACTTTAAAACTCCATGTACCAAGTACCAGCCATTAAGGGAATCCAATCCAAAACCCAAATCTCTGTGTTAATATTCTTCTAATAATGTAGTAAATGGCTGTTAGCGGTCTTGCGCATTAGGAGGTAGACTACTTTTAAACTGACTGTGATACTGTCATAATGTATCTATTTGACAAATTTATAAACATGTTTTGTTTGTTTTAACTGATATCCTTTTTATACCTTTCCTTATACACTTATTTTGCCAAGAATACCCATATGTAAAGGACCAATATGTAAATACCTTCAATGAACTGCCGTCTGAAACCTTCGCTAGATGCCACAGAATGATGTAATGGGTGCACTGCATTGCATGAATCACAATCTGGGGGGAAGGCAAGGTGATCAGATGAGCCGTACTGTTCCACAGTCCATGCATTTACATGTACTTAAGTAACCAGGCTACTCAGAGAAATCCGGTTACGCAGGTAACCTGCTTATAAATGCAACAGGTCAGTTATCATATTTCTCCCCTATCCCAACCTTACTGCTTGCTTACTTTGCCTGTATTAGTTACAGAAGACGCTGCTTCCTCACACCACGAATATGTGTGAATTTAAAGAATAGTTTCACGGTGGAGACAGACTTATTTAGACTTCTACTACTTTGGCTACTTTGTGTTAGTTTCAGTCGGACTTTGGATGGGATCATTTTAAATACAAGCATGCAATGCTCCATGTAATTATCTCTCCTTTCTGCTCTGTTGCTTTCCGTCTGCACCTTTTTTTCATGTAAAACGTCGATTAGAAACCATGTTACCCTTATACACGGGCAAGATTTCTGTAATCCCCTACCCTAATTACAGAACCTAATTTCCTTGTTTACATGATTTTCAAAAAATAAGCTTACTGCAGAAAGCTGACCATGGATAATTAAGTGCAGGTTAATGTACTGATTGACTGAAATTGTTGCTTTTGCATTTTTGGAAAGTTATACCTCTTTTCCACTGGCCAAAAAAAACAAAAACCCTTACACCCATTAACATCTGGCTTTTGTCTGCAGTGGGAAAGGTTACAATTGGCATTCATCACCAGGACAAATGACTCTGCAGTAGGCACGGGTATTTATCAACGGTTTTGTGCACTGTATCATAGAGCCGTAGTAGGAAAAGTTAACACCTGTTTTCCAGATCGTTTTTGACGTAGAACGTGACACACCAGAAAAAAAACAGACAGGCATACTCGTCTACTGGCAATAAGAAAGAATTCTATTGGCTATTTCTAACGGGTTTACCTGTGTTTAAAAAAACCTGCATATACATGCTAATTTGGTGGGAAAAGGGTATTACTGACAAAGTTAGCGAATACTCTGCTGTTACCTGTTCAGGCATATCCCCATTCTGCAGGCCTGTGTTGAGTAGCCTGTAGTTGCTGGTGAAGAGATCCCACTTAGAGAGGTCATGTGCACTGGAAGCAAAAAGAAAAACACAAATGGCAAATAATACAACATGCAAATGGTATTAAATACCTCATAAAAGAAAAATCAAAACTCAACTTAAATGCCAAATAGTATAACTGGAAATTCTGTTATTATCTCTTTGCCTAGTAACAACAAATTGAAATCATGAGAAAACATGTTGACTGCTTTACTTGTGGAAAGCGCTGATTTTCTTTAGTGTAGATAGAACTTGGTAGGCATCATCCTCATCTGGTTCTTCACCCTGACAAACAAGAGATTAAACCTGTGACATTCACCCCTGCCTTTGCACCTGCGAACATGCTTTCAAACAATCCACGCAAAGATACATCTTACACCCCACCTCTTGCAGGAAGTCCTCCAGGAGTCTAGTGAACTTGTCTACAAGCTCATCGAGAAGCTGGGAGCGAGCGATGTCCACGCGGTTGAAGATGGTGAACTCTTCGTTGCAGAGAGCATGGTAGGTGGTAGAGCAGGCCTCCAGGACCTCAGTGTCTGTGTGCTTATCCTGGACCTCCCAGATTTGCCGCAACAAGGCGTCCAAATGCTTAATGAGAACATGAGCGCACATAACATTGTTTAACTGACGCTGCCTGCAATTTATAAATTGCATAATCTAGAACAGATGTAACAATGGACAAACCTTTTCTAACCGGCCAGTTGTGTAGATGTCAAGATCAAAGTACTTTGGTATTTGTAGCAAATTCGTCACCTTATCAATATCAACGCAGTACTGGGACAAAGAAAAGGAAAAGCGTTTAGGTTGAATGGTTGGGAAATAAACCAACTCTGACAGCTGTTGGCTGTAGTGCAGAACACAAGTAATCACCTTTGCCAATAACAGAGGCAATGCAACTGCAAACATCTCTGTGATCCGTGTCCGATCATCCAGCTGTGTTTTCTTTTCCTTTGCAGACAGGACCTTTTCCATGCACAAAAACCAAACAATGTTTATAACATGAAATCATTCGAGAGACACAAATAATCCTCTCTACTGTATGTCGAGCACGACGACCAGACACTCACCCTCTTCCCTGTGCCTCTGCCTACTGGAGGGTGGCATTCACAAGCCTGCCGAATGGCACAGAGCATGATCTCAACCAGAGCCGTCTCCTGGCGATCAGTCAGGGCTACAAATCACAGACACAGACAGTTACTGACAGTGTAACGAAAATACTTGCCCGACAACCTGAATACCAAGCAAAGAAAAGACAAAAATGAGTAGAAATAAATAAAATGACACCTTTGAGGAAGGTTGCCTTTCCTCATACTGGAGCTAAACATCTGAGCCAGTAATTGTCTGAAAGAATGGATCTTTACCCTCCTCTCCTGACATGGGCTCATCCAGCAGCAGGCTGATCATAGTCTCCCAGTCTTTCAGCAGCTCTGACGCACAATCCCACAAGCTATCCACCAAGTAGGCCCCATGTTCATGGAGCTGTAAATACATCAAAATGATGAATCTTATTGAATCAAATTGATTTCATTAAAAGAATTGGTATGATCTCACCAAAACTAAAATGAGATCATACCACTCAAAACTAGAACATATTTCTTACAATAAACATACGTATTACAGTGAGCACAGGGTTAACATCCAGGAGTGAGACGCAAAGGCCTGGTTACCTCACTCTCCAAGAAGAAGAAGACAGTAGTCTTGATAAGGCTGCCGTTACGGCTCTGCCTGCCCCTCCTGGGTAATCCCTCCTCCTCAGGATCTCGATGGCTGAAGAGCCTTCAATCAGCACAATACAAAAGGCTGTTAAAAATGCCAGGTGGAATAAACAACTGTTCTGCCTGCAGTCCCTTTGGGAAAGCTATGAGGTGGGACAAACATAGGGTGTCACACACATAAAGACCAGGAGTCACATAGTACTAGAGTTCGTGATTTAACAGGATTTTCCTATTATTATCCCACTATTCCTATAGGGATACATTGTTTAGATGCTCTCTTGAAGGGGTTGTATGATGGATTCAACATAATGCATAATATTGTTTCTACTTTAATATATTTAATGTGATCTCACACAGGTACTAACTTGGCAGGCACACCAATTCTTTCCACTTTGCTGTACAACAAGATGAAGTTTGGAATCTAATGTAGGCTAATGTGAAGCCAATCTGACTATAAACAGGCCTCTTCTGCAACACGTCTGGCACTTACAACCGTGTAATGTGACCTAACATAAATGTTTTGAAAATACGATAACCACTTCCATTATCAGTTAAAAAATTTCAAAACACAAAAGAAAAAAACTCACTTCTTAAAGAGAAATTCTCCTGCTGAAACAGCGATGGGTCGATGTGCTGAGTAAACCAGATGATATATGCTCTCACAGTCCTCTGCTGTCAGAACCTCATCACTACTCCTGTGACATGAAATGCACACAGTCTTAGTCAATCAAAGATGAGCATTTAGAATTAAATGTGTGAAATGGTTTGTTCACGGAAGCTTTAAGGTAAAAAAAAATATAAATAAAATACGGTCATATTCTCCCCATTTTAAACCCAGTAACCGTCACCTCAGCTATAAACAAAAATGATGAAACTAATGGACAAGGGTAATGTCTCTTATTTGAGACAAAATAAATGTAATCCCAATCTGTAGCAAATTTTGTGTTTATCGTGTTGACTTTAATGAGTATTATGTCTTTTCATATTATACGACTTCGTAAGACAAGATCAAATGCAGAGTGTCATTCAAGAGGGGAGGTTACTCACTGCAAGACAAGTGTCAGAAGTTTAACGGCTTGCACTGCAACATCATATTCCTTGTCCAGAGTCATGGATACAATGCGGTCCTGTCAATGAGAGTAGATTTCAGATACAGTAGTTTTGCTAGATGATCTCCAGAACATTAGTTGTCATATCATGCATGGGTATACTGAAGTCATAATCGCGTTATTACTCTTTATTTAACCGGCATATAAAGGCGCAATTAGTGAAAAGCCTGTGCATTTCCAACACATTTGTAAGACGCACTGAAGTGTTGCCGCTGCTGGCTCACCTTGAAGCGACTTGTGAAGAGCTCCAGTCGGGCGCCGAGCTCTCTGCTGTAGAACAGACCTTGTAGGGCAGTCAGGCACTTTAGCCGCACCTCACCTTGCTGCAGTCACATTAGAAACACAAACATCATTTACCATATTTGAATGCCAAAACTTAGGGGTTACTTTGCCATTATCCCAATTAAACCTGTGCATTATTATGTACCCCTATATACACAATCTAATTATATAATGAAGTTGTTTTTTTCCATTCCTTTGCCACAACCAAAACAATTGATCAGATTTTGATTTTTAAAAAAAAGGTGATATGGACCCAATAACATTAAGTCCTCCAAAAATCATGGGATCTGCTGGTCTTATGCTGATATGGATGCACTCCTCTTCATGATTTAGATTGTAAAAATCATCATATGTCATAATCAATAATAGTCAATAATCTTATCTTCAAACAAGTGAGCACAAGCACCGAGCGCCAGCGGTGCTGGAGAAAGGGACAAACGGGGACCTGTTGCGATGTGATTGAAATACAACACTACCAGTAGCTGCTTCTCCCAGCAAAGAGGACTACGTATGGCTTGTATTCTGAAGTAACTGCAAAAAGTTTGACTAAAAGGACTGGCTACTTTGACTTAAACTGAGGTTAGAAGTTAGTGTCAATTTGGTCAATATATGTGGACATGTTTTTTGTCACTTCATCAGCTTTTCTCAAGTTAAGGTTAATTTGTTTATACACGGTCTCACCTTGTCATGCATTGTCCAGCCAACATACTTCAGGTAGCTGTCATTGAGGAAGGCGTCACTGTACAGCTTCATCCACACTCCAATCTCCTCAATACAAACAGCTCGGATCTCAGCAATGGCATCACTGGCAAATGCGAGAGAATTGATTTCATTTAGTCAGTAACATAATATAACATGGCCTTGTGTAAACACAGCAGAGCTGTTGGGTGTCACACTAAAATGATGTGGACACATATTGGTGTTGACATTAATTTCACACTAGAGGGCGCCAAAACGCCAACATTGACCACTGAAAAGTCCCTGCTTGTTGCGATAAGACTCAAGTATGATTAGAGGCTCCTCAGTAAATAGTCAACATACAGCATGCAAATCAATCAAGGATTCACATACCGATATCTGTGAACAAACACTCCTTTGAAAATTGCATTCATCATGTTTTCAATTTCATCTTGATTTTCTTGAAGCTGAAAGACAAACAGAAAGTGATACTTTTTAAATGCATGAAAATAGCCAAAACAATGAGATTTCATAGCCTACAGTAGGTGATGTTACACCGTTTGTGCAACAGAGGATTAAACTGGACAGCGTTATCTTAGTTATACATTTTATTTTAGTTACTCCAGTAACTAGAGTTAAGTAAACTCAAAGTTAATTCAGATTAATTGTTATTTCAGGTCAGATGTGACGTGTTTTTTTCCCTTTGGAGAAAGGCTGACTGTCTGTTCATGATTCGTATGACAGGTCTGGACCACTTGTAAATTATGTACGCACCTAAAAGAAATTCTAAATACGTAACAATTGGGAAACGCCACAAATTCTCTTCAATCACTCGTACAGGCCACATAAGAAGAAATCTGTTTGTATGAGGGATTCGTGCATGAGGTCTACTATATATTTAGATTAGACTCTTAAATGTTATTGTCATTGCACACAATAACTACTAGTTCAACAAAGTGCAGTTTAGCATGCAGAGATGAATAAATAGATGACATAGACATAAAATGTACAGTGTGGATGAATGCAGCTATATGTCATTAATGGAACTATGATATGCACAGAACGAACAGACCCGGTTAGACAACTTATATTTCTTCTCACCTCTTTACGCTTCTGTAACAGGAGCTCCAACCTATCATTGGCCCTTTTTGCAACAACCTTGTTCCTCTCCGCCTCATACTGTCTCTGCGTGTTGTCCATATTGATGCTCAGGTTGAGAGCGACATTCACCAGGGCTGTCATCAACTTCATGGCTGCAGGAAATGACAAAATTCAGATACAGCTTCTGCACAATAACGGCGTAAGTGTGAGGGCAGGCAGGGAGCAGAAACGCAGAAGGTGCACATTGAAACTAACCTGCTAGTGTGCTTGTATGTCTAAACGCCCTGACCTGTGAGTCAGACAGGCCGGTGAGCAGTGAGATGACTGTGTCCATCATATACTCGTCGTAGATGATGCTGTACTGACACTGACGCACCAGAACCGCAATGAAGTCACAGAAGCTTATCCTGAATTTCTTCCACTGTGGTCCTGACATAGTTAACGGATAGTCACCGCTGTCCTGTTTGATGATAGCAGGGAGATGATCAGATTCAGGTCAGGAGGATCACTGTCGATTCATACTGTTTATTTCCCTTTATGTTTGTCACATGCTGGCATCTAATGACTGCACAGATTTATGGCTCAATTCTTCTTTGATTTAAGCATAAGTACTGTAAACTAATGTAAAAACACAGCCTGCATCACCTCATCAAACTCCTCTGTCATTTTTCGGATGATTTCCGAGTTCTGCATATGTCTGAACATCTCTGGACTCACAGCACCTGTGTAAAGAGTTACAAAATGTCAGCAAAGTTCAGCATTAATTTACTTTCAGGCACCCGACCTGCTAAATATTTAGACACATCATGTCAGATACTTACCTTTACAGCCAGAGCACTGAATGAAGAAGTTGATTAAGTCCAAGAGAGCAATGTCCCTGTCATGTTTGTATGCCTCGATCCAGTCATCAACAACAGACTGGAAAATAAATAAATGACCATGACAAATATAACTTACAATTCCATCGAACAAAAAAATAAATAAAAAAAAGAACCCACAGCTACCACCCCAGTTAAAATATTTTCACAACAAAACACTGAGAAGAAGATGAGAAGAAACTACACCCACCTGTGTGGCACTCTTCCCCATTTTAACCACCTCGAACAGGGTCATATTCTCCATCCCGTTCTCCTGATGATGGCCATTCACCCTGCCAAGACCAGGGGTCCTCCCTGCTCCCCCACCTTTGGCCTTGTCTCCAAGCGCCTTCTTCCCCTTCTTGGCTGCCTGTTAGGGAGAAAGATAGTAAATGAAAGATGAAAGTGTGTATTGTGTTTTAACTCTGAACACAGTTCATGAGCATTAAATGTGCAGTTGTTTAGACTGAATAGTTTATCAGGTTATTGGGGATTTTAAAAGCTGCCACAGTGTTGGACTAAATCACATTACAGACATTTGATGTAGGGAGTGATGCAGCATTAACTTATTTTCTGATCAAACACAGCTGTTGCGTAACACCACAGTGTTTCTACTCAGTGTTAGTCCTGTGATGCACTGGGTGTTTCATTGCCTTCCACCCAATGCATGTTGGGATTGGTTCAAGCCTCCCTGTGACCCTGATTACACATGGACAGATATGGAAAAGGAATAAATGAAGATCAAAGGTTTGAAAAACATACCATGGCCTTTGCTGTCTTTGCATGTTTTCCATCAGGATCATCAAGGTCGGTATCTGAAGACAACTGAGATTCTGCCTCTCTGTGCACAACAGATGAAGTCATTACAACCACCAAACAGATTTCAAAAACAACATTTAAGTACCTAGAATAACATGACAGTGTACATGCATACACACACAAAAGAAACATTCAAATGCAAGTTTAATTTGAGAATGCATATCTGTGATGCTCTGCTTACTGAGGAAATTGAAACTCTGTGTGCAAATCCTGCGCTGCTATCATTTCTTTAACATTTTCTGGGTCTGCTTGAGTGGGTGCTTCTACTGCTCTGGACCCCAAGCAAGAAGGTATCTGCACCTGGAAAATAAGCCATGTGATGTTGATGAATGACGACACAGACACTAGTTGCAACACCTCACAAACAAATCCCAGTACATCTTATTAGGGCTAGGCAATATATCAATATTATATCAATATCGATATATGAGGCTAGATATCTTCTTACATTTTGGATATTGTAATATGAAGATGAAGTGCTGTCTTTTCCTGGTTTTACAGGCTGCATTACAGTAATGTGATGTAATTTTCTGAACCTACCAGACTGTTCTGGCTGGTCTATTATTTGCTCTTACCCACTTAGTCATTATATCCACATTACTGATGATTATTTATCAAAAATCTCATTGTGTAAATATTTTGTGAAGCACCGATTGCCAACCCTACAATACCTCCACAAAATCGATTTTGAGGTATATGGTCAAAAATGATTGTGATATTTGATTTTCTCCTTATCATCCAGCTCTACATTACATTACATGTCATTTAGCTGATGCTTTTATCCAAAGCGACTTACAATTGCTATATATATATCAGAGGTTGCACGCCTCTGGAGCAACTATAGGACACATTGGTGATATATTCCAGTGTGAATCGAACCCAGATCTCCCACACCAAAGGTATGTGTCATATCCACTGCGCCACCACCCTACATGTTATACAAGACCCCATCTAACACTCAAGACAGGGGATGAAGAGAACATGCTGGTTTCTATTGGCGCATCAGGCTCACCTAAGATGCACCAGCCTGGCAATGAACCACTCAAACACCTCAGTTACATGAAACCAGTGTATATGCCATGATGATTACCATGCAGAGATATTATGTTTGATAAAAGCCAAGACAAGACGACAGCATTTTCTGGGTCTGATAGCATATCTCTACATGTGTTAGGAGTCATGTACCTGTGTACACAAGAAATATTTTTTAAACAACTAGGTGGTGAGTCCAAGTCATTGCGCCCCCCCCCCCCCCCCCCCATATATACACTACATTGTGAATGTTTGCTCATGAACTCACCACTTTTTGTTCTACATTTACACCTTAAATAGAACCCTGTTAACCATTGTTTTTCACCGTAATGCATGTTTATTTTTAAGGCCAAACAGACATGATTGGTGCATTTATAGCTTATTGGCAAAGCCTGAAAAAGCAGAGGTGTAGGCTTAATAATAAAATTAATAATGGCTGAAATACTTTTAGCTGCTTCAGTTTCAGGGTGCTGGTATTGTTCATTTTGGCTCACTGTCACACTGCCATAGCCTACTGGGACACATGAATATAACAGAGCCATTGTTAGTGTTATTAGTGACATCTGTGCTTTTCCTACTACCGTATGTCAAAATGTCCGCTGTGAAAAAGGCATACAGACAGAAATTTTAGCACCGACAATTTTGATACTTGATTTGATATTTTCTGGTTCCAGCTTCTCAAACGCAAAGATTTGCTGCTTGTCTCATTTTTGGACAATTGGCCAAAAAAAAAAAAAAAAAAAAAAAAAAGCAATCTGAATATGTCATCCTTTTTTCCAATATATTTCTAAGATTCTGTAGACAGAACAATTAATGTAATAATCTTAACTGATTGACGAAGAAAACTATCGTTAGATGCAGCCCTACTTTAAATCACACACCTTGTTCAGAGCTCTCCTCAACATCCAAGCTTTTGTTACGGCCTTAATGGGGGTGCTTTTGTCAGTTTCTTTCACTCTCTCTTCTACAATTTTACACACTGAGAACTCCTAAATCCTACTTCTATCTCCAACTGTGCAGATAATCCAGGGCTTGAAAATCAGTTATTTATATTTACATAAAAACTGCACATTTGGAAATACAGATAATGCATTTTATCATCATTTATGTCATCCTCCAGTTTTATATGGTGTAGTACTACCTAGTACTGATTGTAATCAATTAGTTAATACACATTATGATGAATGATGTCACTTTTGGCAATTTAATAACAGTTTTTCATTCATCAAATAATAATACCACAAATGTGCTACATCCCACAGATGACAATTTTATGTATTTCATACATGTTTTTGAGGGTGGACTGTGACTGTGGGAGAATGTGCAGCTGGGCAGTGAAAATGTATTTAATGACCTTATCAAAATCATTTTTGCTTCCTCTCATTAAGTCAAATGATAAGAATGGGGGATATTAGAAAGGTGATTTTGTGTAGTGTTTAACTTGGTAGCCACACTCACAGGGAGTTAATGTCTGTTACTGTTAGACCTGTATTGACCTCTTGACCCAAAGTTGAACATTAATTCTACTGAGCAAGACAAGTAGATGGTTTTCTAAAGGCAAATTGCCCAACTACCATTGGCCAGGTGGTTATATGACAGAGCAGTATGATACCAGTACTGAAGAACCAAAGCTAAATCTACAACTAAGTTCCTGCTTACTGACACAAATGAGCAAATGCCAGCATGCATATAGCTGCAGACATGATTCTTAAGTTTCTGGGCCTAACACAGTGTTATTTTCAACCACACTGTAGGCTACTGACTGACGCTTGGGTGTGTGGTCTTCCAAACTAGGAGAAAGTTGGTAGTGTTCATAGAAAAAACTATTTTCGTTTGGTTTAACAAATTCCCTGTGCTGACTGAATTCTCCAGTCATGTCATGTCAATGTCTTTAAAAAGAGACCCAGCTCCTACAGTACCTGTAGGACGGAGTACCTGTCTCACTGCACATAGGCCTACTTTTTTGCAGGTAGGGTGAGGGTAGGGCATTTATTAGTTTTTCGACTTAAGTACATTAACCTGATATAATGATTTTCTGTACGGTTATGTGGTTCAACCGGACAAATAACGTAAGGTATGTAAATGCCGATGCTTCACAACTCGGCAAATAAGCTGTTACAGCATAAGGGAAATCTGTGGGGGCGTGTTTACACAACACAAGCACACTAGAACTGTAACGGGCAATCCCAAAATGCGGTGTAAACATGACATGGCTGTCCTTGTCCTGAACAGACGAGGGGCCTGACTTCGGACTCCAAAGACCATAAATAGGAAGAGTACTGGTTTCGAGTGCCTCAATATAACGTTCGTTACTTGCTTGGATAAGTAACGTTGACGTTTATGTAATATCCTCACAAGTATTTTCCAGGTTTTTGTGGTGGTTAACTCTAATCTTACTTCGAATATAGCTAAATCAAGTTATCCCACAACAGTTCGGACACGCGCAGTTGTATACTTCCGAGCTACAAAGGCAACTACAGAGGTTTCCGAGGCTGGTGGTGATTGATTCCTATCCACTCTCATCTCTTCCTGACGAGCCGTCTTTGCTAAAACGGCCATGCAGCTCTCTGTCTAATGGAAGCTAACCTTAGCTAGCTACTGATTGAGATGTTAGCCGATACATTACCTAGTTGCCTTTAGACCATCTCATTGGCCACTTTATTCGTACCGAGCAACTAACTTTGGGATTAGGATTCACTTTTTTGATACATTTTCAGCATCAGGTTAATTGCTAGTTTGGATAGCATTACCGTTAGCTGTAGCTGCCCAACGGGACCACTATCTAGCTACTTCACACCAGCTGGAATGTTACCTCTACATTATTCATCACGTTAATTTAATCTGAAAGTCGTATTTTTATGTCAATTACTCCTGATAACTCTAATGTCAAGTGCCTGTTCAGCTAGCCAGTAACGTTATAGCAGCATCAATGACAAGCTCCCTGGATGTTAACGTTAGCTATCCGCCATTTTACAACTTACTTACCTCGTTTTAAATCAAAGACGGACTGAAATCAAATAATCCAAACGTTGCGGACTTTGCAAACAGGGCGATATCGTTATTTTCCTGCACAAACTGTCATTTCCCAAAACTCAAAAATAACAGTTTGTTTGCAAGCTAACGTTAAGAAGCTTCTTGATGGCTAACATAGCAAGGTACAGTTTGTATTTTCGTTGTTATGCATGTAGCACACACACCACCTGTCGGTGGCTCCGCGAACTGCTGGTCAGAAGGGGCCACATCATGAAGAAAACACGTATACTTAAAACATTATTTTTATTAACTAACATCAATATGTGATAATAATTGACATCTTGAAGACTTTGATCAGTTTGATGATGTGGACAAATGTTTAAACATGATGGAAATGGCCTGCACTTACTGGACACCCTAAAAAAAAACTGCAGGCAGAGCAAAACATTCAATAAACAATAAGAAACATTAACCAACATAGACATGTCTGAAAAGGAGTAGGAAGAAGTATACACTTATTTAATCCTACCCCTTTTCCATAGCTTAGTAATTAATTATTGTTATTATTGTTTTATTTATTATTATTTTTTTTTAACTTCCCTTCCTGACTCTTAGTACTGTGGAACACTCCCATGTAACTATATACAATTTGGTGTTTTGAATGTACAATCCATATACAGACATTCATACATACGTGTACACACATACATGCTCGTCACACAAATATATTTGCATACACATATTTACATACACTCACACATAATAAATAACCCTAAAAAATTTGACCACATTTCTCTAACTTATAAGTAAATTATTACCATCCAATTATATTAGTAAATCATCTGATGCGAACAAATCAACAAAAGCTCCCATATTGTAGCCTATGTTTGTTTTGGTAAGCCCCTAATAAATGGTCTTTACCCCAAATGCATTGTTTCCTGTTTCAGCACAAATGACTCAGAAGAAGCTAAAAGTCTGACTTATCAATTGTCTAATCAAAGAAATATATATAAAAAGCTGCCAAGAGTTGCCCATAGCAATATTTGTTAAACTGTCTTGTAATATGCATGTTACAAAAATAACAATAACTGTTCTTTTTTGGTCCCTTTTGGGAACCTTTTATGCCTAGCAACTGCTTCTGATTGGACAAATAGGCTTAATTTCTGATATTCTTTCCTCCACCATATATGTATATGGGGTTAGACAAAACATTCGCTAGACAGTATTCATTGCAGGGTTGTTGTGCGATAATGAATGTACATTGCTACTGGATTGCTGGACAGAACATACTTAATCTGCCATATGTAGTACATTTTCCTTGATGGATATTTACCGAATGCACAGGTAAAAGGAACAGGGAGTCAATTGGGGCCCAAACCTATGTTTTTGCCCCAGGGCCCCCTCGTGCATTGATCCGACTACAGCTCTGAAAAGGTTTGCTGTTTCTTGATGCAAAACATGCGTGTTCAAAAGTTGTATACAAAGTCAAGTCAAATAAAAACACTCAATAAGTAAATAACATTGAATGAAAGAATGTCTCTTCACACCATTGACAGCTTTGACATTTTATTGTTCCATTAAGCATATCTTACAGGTTTTGTAAGCAGTACCAACTTGAAAAGCCACCAAACTGTTAGTAATTATGACTAATTCTATAATCCAGGCCATCTCATTCCTTCACATCAAAGTGTATGTATACAGGATGATCCATTCAAAGCCATATTTTCATAGGGGAGTGGAAGATGGAAACAGATGTGATGTAGTGCAGTGCCACATGAAAAACTTGAGTCACACACGAAAAGAAAAGTCTAAGGTTCTGGCAGGCCACACTTGGATAGGGGGTTGGATTTTCTGCTGGCAAGGTATCAGCTACATGAACTCGTTGAGGAAGCTATGGACGGTCCCTTCAGGTGTCTCCTCCAAAGGCTGTCCCAGACAAATGGAGGGCACCAAGAGGAGATCAGGATCCTTGATCTCGGTGTCAATCTCCGTGAGGCTGTGAGAAAATGATACAAAAATGACAGATTGTTTTGACGACATTCATTATAACCAGTGGCGCTAACAGATACTAGAAAGTCGCATTAATATTGTGTCATTTGCCCCAAGCATTTAAAAATAATTCCCCAACCTGAAAAGGAATGATGAGGACTCATAGAAGTAGAATGTGCCCACAGGCAAACATTGCATGGTTACAGCCATGGAGTACTTGCCTGAAATAGAGAAAGATGGAAAAAAAAAATTCAAGTCATAATGAATTCTGTCACATATTATTATTATTATTATTATTATATGTGTTATTTTATAGCATCTCTCTCACCTTTCTTGTCTGGCATTGATCCTGTCCATGCATTGATTTTTAATCCCTCCCCTTCAATGGATGGATTCCCAGTGTTTACTGTAGTCATGAACGTTGCATCATCGGGGATATCTAGAGGGTGCTGGGTGCATTGCAATGCTTTTTTCTCACAGCTATGGTTTTTGCTGTCAATCTCGTAGAATATACCCTGCCAGATGTAGACACAGATTTAGATGTCAAGGTGAAAAACAGCATCAAGTGAACTGTCACATTTATAAAAAGGAAAGAAATCAGTTACCTCATCGAAAAACATCAGCAGATCCAAACCTACAGATGTGTTGGTGGGGTGGGTCTCGTTTGATCTGAACCGTAGTTTCTTGCCCATTGAGTCATAAGTGAATGCACCATGTGCTTTCACTTCACCCTTAAGGCTTACCTGGTGTCATTCAACAACATACATTCAGAGAGAAAGTGAATAGGTTTAATGCTATATTTTAAAATACTTTAAAAAGTACAAGGACTGTTGGTCTTGAAAGACAAATTTGAAGAACTCACCGCAGTCATGAATCCTGTCATATTGGGTGCATCTGAAAGACAACGGTGTCAGTTAGATGGGTCTTACACATGCTGATAACAAGATATAAGACATTAGACACATTTTAAACCAATACAACAATAACCAAAATGATGGAACTGCAAGGTCTTACGACAAGGCTGATGGTGATCTGCATGGATGGTGGCAGTCAAGCAGATGAAGACGAAGAGCGTAAAAGCTGCATACATTTTCCTGGTCCAGAGGGAGTCACAAAATACAGTTCGAGATGGCGAATACAACCCTTTAAGCGCATCTACCTTTCAGTGAAGTTACTGCTGCTTTTATAGGGATAAAATCCAGTCTAGTCAATAGGTATTGCGTAAAAGGACCCAGGACTTCAAACATCAAGCTGTCTAAACAAATTAGACCCAGCTTGTGGTGACCCAATAAAAAAATATCTTAGGCTATCTCTTCTTTTGTGATTGTGCAGCTGTCCTCACATGTTTTTGTGCATTGTTTATCTCTGCGCCTTTCAGAGGGTCATACTGTATGTAAACCAGAGGTCGAGTGGGGACGATTGTGGAGGTTAATCAAGGCTCTCGGAGCGAAATAGAGCTATCTTTAAATAAGGTTTTATAGATGTATTTAACTGTACAGTAAGTGATAACAGCTTACCATTTACAGTGATGATATGGTTTAGAGGTATGCACTGTAGACCTACTGCTAAGTTTTTTTTTCTGCTAAGAAAAAGCCTAGATTGACATGGATGCAGCCTGTGTCTGTTAGACACTGAAACCTCGCTTTGAATGATGAATTTCTGTTCCATAATGGCAATGGACCCACATTTCATGTCACCTTAGGTTCAATAAACTACTTCCTCCTCACTCAAAGTTAGTTGTATGGATGCAAGTCCCATTTAAATACATCTAAAGTACTCTGCTTAGAGTAACACATGTTTTTTTTGTTGTTGTTTTTTTTACACAAACAAGTACAATTACCTTTATTTTAAGCTTAAACTTTGCTCATAGGGTGGACGTCAAACATCCAAGCGACGTAACAATAAGCAAAACACATTTCCGAGTCAAGGGCAACTTGACTCACTTATCAATTTAATTTGATTTCAATTTATGGGGGGTCTTTATTCTTTTATTTTAGAATGAACATCTTATGTCATTACCTGTCATTTTCTTTTTTGTCAGAAGTAGACAAATCTTTTCAGGAGTGGAATCAAATCCCATCAACCTTGATTCAATGTGTTAACTTAATAAATCAGTGTAATGATCTTTATGGATAGCCAGAGATTAGATGAATGCCACAGGAAAAGGTTTTTACCATCTGCCAACTGACTTCATTAAAAAATGTATACACAAAGAACAATGCAAAGTGCAGATTACAATTTAGATAAATAAATATGGAAACGCCAGACATCCCTGTATTATTTCCCCTAAAAAACACCAAAAGCGAAAGCATTATTTCATGAATACTAAATATAATTATCAGCAACTGTGCAAAATCCAGATTAAACCTTTACATCTTGGATTCCTGAATAAAAATTGTGTTTTTAGTGAAAAAAAAGCTTTGTGTTTGCTACATTGTAGCACTAACTTGTCTATTCAAATATACAATATACATAAACTATGAAGAAAAACAGTCAGGTGTATGCATAATGTCTCACAATGTCATAGTGAACAAACACATAACAAAAATACATTATGAAGCTGTGTACAACAAGCTGAAGAGTGTTGTCCAGCAGTGCATTAGGCCGGCCTCCTAAAACAACCTCACCCTTTCTTTTAGAAAAGAGATCCAAACTAAATAGAAAGCCTGCAGAGTTTTTAGCAGGTCAACTGCACGAGCGAGCCAGATCAAAACTGTGTTGTTGTCACAACTACACTTCATGCAGCTGTCTTTTGTTCTTCTGCACATCAAAATGTCCCTGTTGTGTCCGTGCTTTCAGGCAAACAGCTCAGTGCACTCTGTCAGACAAAACAGCAGTAACTGGTTTACAGTATCACATTTGTGTGCTGCAGCTCTGTTGGCCGGACATGACCTCAGATGTTAACGCAGTCTATAACTTATTCTATCTGACTAAAAATATATGTAGAACATTTGAACTTTGGTTCATTTTAGGTTAGTGAGCGGGCTCTTTATTGGAATCTAAAAGGCTGCAATTATATAAATGAAAAAAGAAGCAAAAAAAGAAGTTTCCATTGAAATGAATTTGTCTTTTTCAATATGATGTCTTGATAATGGTATGTTAATTTGAAATATGTATGTAAAGGCAACATTCATTTTATTATATTAAATGGAATAAAACGTGTGTGTTTGTTTTGTCGTTCTAGTTCATTCGGTTACTTAAATGTTACTGTGCATTAGCCCTGGTTTCTTCACAGAGCAGCAGAGTGATTTAAATATTGATATATATAAATTAAGTCAAACTTGTCAAACTTTAATTTAGACATTTTAGATTTTCCATAACTTTCCCCAGCTTCAAGTTGCAGTTATACTGTGTGGAATGCCCACCTGTTTTCACTCTAATCATTTTGCCATCTATAAAAGTTTGGTGTGTTGTTTTTGAATCACTTGTTCTTGTTCTATCAACAGGTAAACACCCTAGGAAGACAGACAATTATTGTTGTATTCCTAAATGTTAACTACATTTGGTATGCATTATTAATCAGCATTAGGATTTCTGAAGGCTTTATCGACTTTTAAAGACTAGCGATTGTTGCGTAATAGCCCTTTTATCAAAGCAGCATTTTTCTTTCTTTCTGTTTATCACAGCACAGCATTTTTCATCATAGTCATAGTAGGAAAAGCCTTTGGCAACATGTGAATATACTTCATTTACCATAATCTGAATAAGAGAACTGGGCTTCAGTGTAGCATTGGCTTTCTACTGTTTATTGAAGAAGTGTCAAAAAGGGAAGGAAATACATAACAAAACTAAAAGGGATGCCTGAAACCACAAATGAATGAGACTGAAAATAGAGTAAATTATGCACCGCAAGGGAAATTTAACATTACTGTACTTGGGGAATACGGGGGGGAGGGGGTTATGAAAATGAGGGAAGCCCTTCTTCTTAAGCACCCGTCTTACTGACAGTATTGTGACAGTTGAAAAAACTCAGCATTTTCTCTTTCTGAGAGGAAGTCAGCTTGTTTTTTGTCCCATAGTTTCTATAAATTCCTATGTCTTCATGTAAAGCATGTAGCCTACAGTACTGTATGTACTAATGATGACTAATAATGGCAGCATCCTATTATCAACCAAAACATAATTTGATAGCTAAAATGTATTTGTTACAGAGACCTTAAAACAAATTACATATACACATCACAAGACAATTCAGTCACATAAAGCGGTCATCGCAAACACACACTTTAAAGTCCCTCAGATGATTTAATGACTCAAATTACATTTTCATTCTAGAAATGAGATGCTTACTACTGTAAACCAGTATTTCCCCAGTTCAGAGTTGGTACAAGGAACTTTTAAAGCTAACCTATATAACCTGTCATAAAGTGTCATGGTTGTTCACTTTGTACTCGATAAGGATGTTGAATATATCTTGGCTACGTAGATACCTAGGCGTTATAAATGAAAACACAAGTATGCTGATGTGATGCCTGTTGGATTTCAGTGATGACCATCCGACTTCATCATATACAGTAACAGTAATGAACCTAATGACAATGAGGTAAATGGTGTTGGTGTTTGTGGATTAAGCAGTGTTATGAATCCCACTGCTTTTCTTGGCAAGACATTTTCTGGGTAGCAGCTGATTGGTTAGGGAAAGGATAGCACTTCGGTTTGGGGATAGAACCTGAACATATTGGGTTTCTGGTACCTCGTGCGAGCGTGGCCATCCAATTTGATTAAACACTTTATCTATGCACAATACTTTGGGGCAATACCTAGAATATGTATCAATGAAAAAGTCACATGATGTATGTTAATGTAATAAATTGGATCATGAATGTCTTGGGGGTTATAGATTAACTGCAAACAGAAAGTAATGAACTGTAAATCAAAGAGGAAAGTTCACAAAAAAGATCTTATCTTTACCCTGTCTGTTTGTCCCAGTCACACTGTAACGTTTCTTGACACCACAATGATGATATTTTGTCTCATATATTTTGTCTCGTATACCTATTAAATCCAGAAAAAAGAACCCCTACTCTTTTTGTCACCTTTTCCTAATGGAAGCTCCTAAAATGATCTTTTCTCATGCATGGTTTCTAAAATGTGTATATATATATATATATATATATATATATATATATATATATATATATATATATATATATATATATATATATATATATATATTTTTTTTTAACTTTGAATAGTGATTATGAAAAAAGTGTTAGAATAAGCTGTTCATTTTAACATTTAAGGAAAAAAAACACCATTTTACCTGGCCCATCTGATTCCATCAGTTGTGGCCAGTGACGCTCTTTCATTAAATAAATCCCATGCTCAGAGAATATACATGCCGTTGACTCTGTGCAGCTGTGGTTTGGTAGGTGTAGGTAAAGGAAGAGACTGCTTCATTACTCATGAACAACAACTGTTTTAGATCTAATTATGGGTGAAATAAACAAATATGCACAAGTGCGTGACAAAGTGACAATCAAGCTATACATTCTAATTATAGATGACATTTATGTGTTGGAATGTAAAAAACACAACTGGAAATTAATCAGAATCAGGTTTATTGCCAAGTAAGTACTTACAAGGAATTTGCGTGGGTGGTTGGTGCATACATAAACAATCACACTTATTGAACATTAATATGAAATAAACAATAAATACAGAAACAAATATATGAAAAATAGCTGTTTAACATAAGAAAAAAGAAACAAGAGGCTGAAATGAAGAAAAAAAAGACCAGATCATTCAAAAGTTATTATGTAATGCAGCATTGTTAAATAAGATCAGCAGTCCTGTATTTTGTACACTAAACAAAATTACGCCAGATAAATAAACACCTGTTCGCTGATCACTGAATAAAAACTTCAATCAACACATTTTGTTTAATTTTCAACATGTTGACAGAACATCCCCCCAGTTGTCGTTCATTTGAATGTTGGGTGACTTCCCATATTTATCACATTAGATTTATCTCTGGTTGGGAATTTACCTCCAAAGAATTATCAACCTCTTCATAGTTGCGCAATTTTCTGGAAGAGAGAGCTGTTTCTGAGCCATGAGGAAAACCAGAAACATATACTTTCAATAACACTTTAAGTGATACTACCAACACTTTATTTACTTTAAAAAGAACATGGCAGGATCCTACTAAATAATGCAGAGTGATGTGACTGAAGACCATATGGAAATCTACAGTCAAATCTACGGCAAATGGCATGTAGAGGTTATAATTGTAATGACTCTGGATGAATGGCAGACTAGAACCCAAAAATGCACAACACAGAAGCAGGGAATGTAACAGGAAAGTTCATCTTTATTTAGTTCAAGGCATGCAAGGTTTAAAACCAGGAGACCATGCAAACAAATCTGATGAGGAGTGTAGTGTATTTTCATATAAAAACTATTACTATCATTATAATGTTTATCACATTGATGTATTCCATTGCATTTCATGCTAAAGCTAGAAAACTAGATATTATTGGGTGAGCCTTGTGGAGCTAGGAGAAGCAAGACACCAGGGCCTCTTGAGAGGAAATGGTTTGCAGATGTTAGTGTTGGGGCCCCTCTCAGACTATAACATATGAGAGGTGAGGTGTTGAACTCTGATAGGAAGATTCAAAATGTAAACGTATGCATTTTGCTATAGGTAGTTTCCTTTAAGAGCTGGAAACAAAGGAAGAACTTCAGACCACGATTGGAAAAGATGTGGATCTCCGAGCCTTGCAAGCTTGTATTTAAGATGCTATATAATAAATCCTATTAATATTCAAATGGCATCTGCGACCATTTCTTCATTCACTCATCTTCATCATTATCAACATCCACAACGCTACACCTGATACGACAGGAGCAAGCAGGGAAATCTAAAGTCAAAATGGTTCAAACAGGCAGATGAACAATGAATCAATGGAACAATGGAATAGAGGGAGCAACAGTTAGTATATGGCATGAAAACAGAAATGAAATAACCTAATAGTCAGCAGTGGCCGTGACACTGACAAGGTTTATTCTTTATTATATCCCTCATAACGATGACTTTAAATGACAGCGGTGATGCCTCAGTACATTCAGCACAACCTCAGCTTTTGTTTTCCCCAGAACCAGAGAAACACATATTTTACATCATATTATATTCAACTTTATTGTCATTGTGCAGAGTACAAGTACAAAGACAACGAAATGCAGTTTGCGTCCAACCAGAAGTGCAAAAAAAAAAAAAAAAGTGCAATGTGATATACAAAGTATAGACAGGTGGTGCATAGGCAGGACAAGAAATATATTGCAGTGTTATAAGAGCAGAATAAATATGGCTATGTAATATAAACAATGTATGAACAACATGAACAGATATGTGCAATGTACTAGCAGTAACATTATACTAGTAGTAAGAATAACATATATATATATAGATATATGCAGTGTATTAACAGGATATATAATAAGAAAAACAGAATAAATATGGATATTCTGAATGAACCATATAGACAGATATGTACAGTATGTACAGCTATGTGCAGTGTGGTAACATTATAAGAGTAGTAAGAATAAGTGTATGTGCAGGATGAATAGTATGACGAGCAGTAGAATATGGCTATGTGTGTAACTACAATATGTACATCTGGGGGGGGGGGCTTAGTATGTTAAATTGTCACCATACATATGACACAAATAAATATATAATTATTACTGTATCTCTATTTGAAGAGAACTCTTTAACAAACAAGCTACAAAGGCAGCACATTAAAAACCCAACAACACAAATGCACATAGAACAAACTATTGGCAAATAAAGATATTGAAAACACTGCCCGTGAAATAAAATGCAGGAAATAAAGACAAAATCGGGATAAGGGCTCCAATAAAAGTATCTATTAAGATGACAAAGGCTCTGTCTCCTCTAGGTCTAAGCTACATATAACATACTGGGGAGCCAACGTTACAAGTAACAAAACAAGTGGGGATGTTGTAGGATAAATGGATGTAAATTAAGACATTCAAATAAAATGGAATAGAAATTGCCGGGAATTATGATAAGACACATAGCCATGATGATAGGGACCTTTTTCTGTGCTTTTCTCTTTTTTTGTGAGATTCAGTGAAACTGTGTCATTAGTCATTAGTTAGCTACATCATGAGACTCTCAAATATTCCCTTTAGATGCACAGTCAAGACTGAACACTTGAAAAACGTTTCAGATCTTAGTAGTTTTTATCAGCTAGTTAATTGATCTTGAAATTAAACTCTGCAGGAATAAATCAGTTTATATATGTATTAGTTATATTATATTATTATTAGTTTAAGTGCACATTAATACACATTGTTGTAATTATACCAGAAAATGTCACCCTTAAAGAATATAAATCAAAGCAGTTATTAAAACAGGATATCAGCATGCAGAGCAATGAAAAAAGTGGCATAAAGTTTACACTGAAGATTTTAGACTCAGATTCCCATTTACTTTCATTTCCTATCTGTCTGTCTGTCTGTCTGTGTGACATGTAACTTTAAATATCCTGGTAATAAAAAAGTGATGCATCTTGCATACACAGCCGCACTCTGTACTTAAAACCACAAGGGCATAATCACAAAATGAGTGAGTAGAAAGTTCAAAATATGACTTTAAATAATATATATTATAGACTAGCTACCTAAATATTACATTAGAGCTCCTGAAAACACTCATTGCTCCACATAGAAAAAAAAATCCAACCTATACCTCATGTCTGCCTGAATCATATTGGTAACCACAAAGATGCTGAAACAGAGAGAGTTCGAGGGAGAGAGAGAGAGAGAGAGAGAGGAAAATAAGAAAAAACTCCAGATCTGTCAGAAACCGAAAGCAACGTGACAAATATATAAACAGTACATGCGCCTCAGTATAGTATGAAGGTGTCTTGCTTTGTTCACTGCTGCTCCAAGGTAAGCCCAACTTAAACATATAGATACTTAAGACATTAGTTTGACGGTCTTTATACATATATATTTTAATGTTTTGAATTGTTGAATTGTTTGAATTTACTGTATGTAAACTGTATGTACACCATTTGAGCATATGTAAAACAAAACATCAGGCAATTGTATCGACACATGCACATATACATTTACGGCAATGGATATTTAAACAGGATCCTTTGTACAGTAGGTAACATTTTATGTTACACACTAAGGGCCATGTCAAAATTCAAGTTAAAAAGCCTGTCAGAAAGGTGCAGTGTTTCTGTATGCCTGACAACGTCTAGTATCCACTCAGTTTAATAACTCTTCTGCTGTTTATTTGTGTAGAACTGAGGGAGCTTTTATCATTAGAGAACACTGTCTTGTTACAGTGAATGACAAATATGTTGACTCATCAAGAAGACTGTGTTGCACCAACAACACCTGATGCAACTCTCACAAAAATGAAAAGGAATATTAGCATCTTAATTGCAACAGCAGACCAGCAGAGATGAGGTGTGCCAGTAAAGTCTGTAATCGGTAGTCTGCTAGAATTGAAGACCTTGTACAGACATATTAGGCTGCAAGGTCATGAAATTAGAAGGGGGCAATGTGCTGAACTTCCTTCCACACTGAAACCATTTAGAGGAATCAAGACACGTCTGTTTCCATGCATGTGCAACTAGTCCAACTTGTGTTACTGAATTATATAAGAAAGAAAGCACGTATGAGGATGCCGTGTCTTGAGGATATGTGGGTGGATTTCCTTTCAGAAATATTAACTAAGTAACTAAGTATGGATACTGGCAAGTTAAGTTCCCATAAAGTGCATCAGTGTACTGGAATGCTGTAGTTTGTGTTGAAAGTGGTACTGTAGGTCACCCTTTTGTGTGTGTGTGTGTGTGTGTGTGTGTTGTAGACAGTTCTCCATTATACCTGAACGTGATGTAATGGCACTTGGATTGCAATCATTAAAGATGATGAACCGTAAACAATAGATAATATATATCTCATATCTCTGTTTCAGATGACTGTTTGGTGGAGGGCTCTCATCTTCCTTTGCTGTGTACTCAACTGTGTGGAGTCCTCTTCTCCACCTCTAGTCCTCCAGAAGAATAAATATAACAACTCCTTCCGTCTCACGAGGTCCACCCGAACCCATGTCCAGCTGCTGCAGAGGAAATATGTGAGTACTGAAAACTTCTCCCAGCTACAGCCAGCATTAACGTTTCTTAACTACAAATATTTAATGGTTACCATGTTGACTTTAACAGAAGGAGCAGCAGTTGGGAAATAAGCATTTTGAGGACAAAAGCCGGCAGTTGAAGGACCTGCCATTGCTTTCTACAGATTTCTATAGCTGGTTAAAGATGACGGTTAGTATCTTCTTGACTGTTTCAAAACAGTTCAATTGAAATTATTGTCATTACTGTCTTGGTTGGTATTCTGCAAAACACAGTCAAAATGTTTTACTGAGAATTTCTTTTCCTTTTTTTTTGAGATTTTCTTTCCATTATGAGGAGGGAAAAATACTAAACCTTCTGCTCTTGCAGAATGTAAAATTTTTAAAAATTTGAGTGGAATTCCCCTTTTACAACTTAAAAGGGGGTTGTGCAACATTTTGATTATGTAATCATGTGGCTGTCTCTTGTTGTGCGTTCAGGACTGGGAACGACTGCATGCTGCTTTCTGGGACATGCAAGCCTTTTGGAATATGCTGGAATGGAAGAGAAAACAGCTGGAGGAGGAGGAGAAAGAGCATATGGTGGTGCGGGTGTTCGGCACCACTTTACCTCAGAGCATTAGGCACATTCAGCTGGACCTGAGGGACCTGATGAGCCAAGTCAGCAGTCAGGTATCCACAATCGTCTTACAAAAATCCACTCACACTGTATCCCCCTGTTGTAGCCCACGCAAAGACTTTGGAGGAAGTGACTGATAAAAATAGTTTTTCTTTCTTTTTCAGATGAGTTACATGAAGAGCTCTTGGACGAAGCCAGCCTCTCCTACAGCCTTGAGCCCACAAACCAGATCAAAAACAGTATGGGACAGCCGAGTGGAGGGTTACATCATTCTGAGGGACCTAGACCTTTACCTCACTAAGCTGGCAAGAGACTTCCTCCTACTGGCTTCAAAAACACACTTATGACACACGCACACGTGCAGCACACACACACAGACACAGACACACACACAGACACACACAGACACAAACAAACAAACGGGCAAAAAGGAAGAAAAGGCTGAACTGACAATCAGCACCCTAATTGGAATAGTAGTTTTAACTTTAATCGGTGCTTTGGTGGTGTTGTCAGACTTTACATGGAGCTCTCATTTGAGACAGTCACAATTTTTTCTTTTTCTTGGGTATTTCCCACAGTTTCTGTCTCACCTCTAACTGTAAGTTAGCAATATGCTCCCAGAACAGAGAGACACTTACCAACATCCTGTTTTTCCCCCAAGCCCTCAGTTTCCTGGACTTTCCAAAGAAATATTTACTATTTATTGACATATTTATTAACATGCTATTTATTTCAAAGTAGTTTATTTTATTTCTCTTACAATATAGAGATACAGTGTTTAACATTATTATATTTGATACAAGTGAAAATATATTTATGTATGACTGTCAATAAAGCGATGAAGCATTTAAAACAGTGACGACTTCATGTTATGATTTTCTGCTCTTTAAAAAAAAAAGGATCAGTCATTACTGCAACATTAAATACATTCTTTTAATAATGATGATGCATATGAATTAATAAGGGATCTTCCTTCAGTTGAGTATGCCGTGTGTGCTTGTGGTATCATTGTGTCGGCAAACAAACTACAAACTAACACAACTTCTGAGTGACAATCCTCCAGTTAGCTAAAAGGATTACCGTTTGTCTGGTTGCTGTTTTTCGGCGTCTTCATGTGGAGTTGATCCGCGGGGCAGTCTGCAGAGTGAAGTCAGATTGAACACAGTCAGCTGGCCGAAATGTTTTTTAATATTATAATAAAAAAAAAAACTTCCTCCCTGCAGACTTCACACATGACACCAGAACAGCAGCTGACTCACCACTAGCAGATGTCCTCGCTTGCCTTTGGTAACCTTTAGCTCTGAACCCCTGACGAAATCAATGATTCCCTCTTTGCCTCGAGCCATAGCAAACCTAATACTAATAATAATAATAACAATAATAATGATTAAAAGACGGGATAGAGAGATGAGTACTGTTGGGTTGCCAACGACCACAATAGAGAAGCAATCAGAGAAGCCTCACCTGCCCGGGCTGATGTTGACGTAGTTGACTTTGCTGGCCATCATGGCTAGTTTTGTCACCAGCTCGATCACATGGCTGCAGTGTAGGACCAAATCGCCCTAAGGGAGACACAGCTGGATTTAGAGTGGTTGCATGGTCGTGAACTAGTCAACAATCAACGTTTTTAAAGTCAAGGACCCCCTAACTGAAAGAGAGATGGATCAGGGATCCCCTACTACATAAATTGTATAAAATGTGCATATTAAACTGAGCCTATAATAACATGTGGGCAGCCTAAAGCCTTGATACCTTTTTTGCATGGAATACTAAGCGTTTCAAATATTTAAAAAATGTAGCCCTATGAATGTTTTCATTTTAAAACATACATGTAGCACAGTAAATCCTCAGGATTAACTGTATCTGTGGATGGTTACCTTAGTGACTACCTTACATAGGCCAGTAAACCTATCATGTGGGGATTAATATTTGCCAATAATATGTTGAATTCATTGAAAAAAAACTAAAATTAACTATAATTTGGAGGCCCCCTTGCATTGACTCTGAGGACCCCCTGTTGAAGATCCCTGATCTAGATGACTGCTGTGTCTTACTGTACCTTCTGCTTATTGTCCTCATTGGGCAGGTGCAGAACAAACATCCCATCGCTGAGGGAGCTCACAGAGATACCTGTTTAAAGAAAAAACCTGGCTTGTACTTACTGAACTAAAGAACACAATCACAATAAATTAATAATCAGTAACATTAGCCACGTTCTTGAGTCAGTAAAAAGCCGAAAGCTATGTCCCCATCTCCTGATTTGGTTTATCATAAATGGTCATCCTCTCTCTTTCTTAGAGAAACAAGAGATCGGACACACACACACTACTTGGTTGCCATGGATATTTCTGTAGAGGTAACATACAGTGATTGAGAGGTGTAATGACTGCTGAAGCTCAAAGAAAAAAAAAAAACTTAATTTGAAAACTGTAACAACTGTAATAACTCCTCCTTAGCAATAACAAAACGAGAGAAATGAAAATGAGCTGAGCAGTGATCATGGATTCCAGGGCATTGCTAAATATAATAACATAATACTTTTTCTCAAATTGCAGCCCCTTCCCCACTCAGGGCTGGTTTTCACCTCTCAGAGTGGTGTAGTCAATCCTCTGTTTGAGCTTGGTCCGGTCCACCAGCACAGCAAAGGTGTTAGTGAGGAGCAGCTGGCGAGAGCGAGGCTTGAAACCCCTCCTGTCATGCTTTACGACTGAAACACCGTACTGAGAAGCACAAGGAGACGCGTTACTGTGAGGCGGCTGGGAAAAAGTTATGTAGCACTTTTATAATCATCGCATAGGATTAAAAAAAAGTTAATCCCACCTGCACTTTGTCATTGCCGAGGGTCTGGATGACTTTGAGATTGATTTGCTCACGTTCTATATAAAGCAATGGGAATGCCTCTGTAAATGTTATTACATATTCGGTATGGTGTTAATTAGTACAGTGGTAATTAAAATGCATGTATCAACACGTACCCAGCCTGGAGTCCAAAAACAGCCTTCCAACACCCTGAGGGTAGCTGTCCTTCTGATCCTTGAAGATCTCACTGGCTACAACCTTCTGCATCATCTAGAGGAAAGAAATGAACATTAAGCAAGATTAACAATTAACCAGATTTCTTATTATATCTTAAGTAAGGCCATGCCTTCTGTAGTAAGCGTACCTGCTTCTTCCATTCAGGTTGGACCCTCCTGCAATACTTCATGACCATGTTTCTCATGTGCATCCTCCGCAGATTCTCAGAGGCCTGCAGGGCACCGTGGAATTGCATATTTTTACTTACTTCTACTACTTATTCATTCTTTTATCTGTTTGTAATGATGCAAGTCAGCAAAATGACCCTCTGTGTGTACCTCAATGAGGGAGGGAGGAGGTGTCGGCCAGGTTTTGTCCAAAACGCTCTTGGGCAGGTTTTTACGTAGATTCTTGAGGAAGGAGTAGCGCACATGATCCAGGAAATACTCATTCTCAGGGCAGTATTCCTCATGGCGGTAGATGAAGCCCTTTATAAACCTGAACAAAAAGACACATACAAGCAAGGAAATTAACTGAACATACAGTTGCAAAAATACATCCAGAAACGAACAGTAACAAAGTATCAGTGAAGCACCTGCGTATCAACTCAGCAGCCTGTCGACGTCTCTTAGCCCTCCTGCGTGCTTTCATCCCTCGCCACCCAGACTGGATCACAATCACTATTACATACACATACATGCTTATATTAACACCAATATAAAGTTTATACTCAGTCAAAGTGAACATGCCAAAGTTAGTATAGTACAGAAAGACAGCTTAGGCCCAAATAGATTTGTTGAAAAATTGAGATTAGGAAAAACTACACAAAAAGCATATACACCCAAACACATGAGCTGGAATGTAGACCAAACATTGATGGCCAAAGCAAAAGTATTTTTATATATTGCATACATTTAAAAAAAAAAAAAAAAAAAAGCACATATATGACAATGGAAGATATCCAAAATCTACATGTAAAGAAGTGAAAGTGAGAGTGAAACCCCGTCTGGAAAGGCACTCAAACCAAAGTGTTTGCAAGGCTAAATTTAAATGCATTTAAAATATACAAACATAATAAACTTTATAACTTTTGTGAGTAGTTATGTCTGTATTCATTTCAGTTTTAGGGGACACGGTGAGACTGTTCTATAAAGGAGAGGCAGGAAACTGTGAGGGAGCCAACAGTGGGAGGTGCTCTGACCTGCGCGTCTGATGCGCTGGTACTTGGCTCTCTCCCTGTAGCCTCTCCATGACGTCTGCAGGGTCAAAGCTGGAACGCAACAAATCAAAGAGAGTAGAGGTGGAGTTATGCTTGTTCATCGAGGTGTTGCTGCGGACGCTGATTCATAGCTCAGCGTAGGAGTTGTCCTACTGATTACATATGATGTGCTTTAGCAGGCCATGTTGTGTATTCATCATATAATCCACGTGGTCAAAATGTGTTCATTGCAATAGAGGGGGAGGACTGCAGTGAGGAGATGGTTTGCTGTGTAAACACATTAATATGGACATCTCACAACACAATACCACAAACTATCACCTCAAAAAGAGTTGAATCATTACCTCTCTGACACCAAAAACACATGTACTTCATAAAGGTAATACTTGACACAGGGTCATTATCTTCCTTTTTCATTTCAATTCTGAAATGTTTACAATCCTTGCCACTGTTACTTACCTATGTCTGGTTTTTTTGCTTCAAGTGCATCCTCAGTGGTGAAGAGAGTTTTTGGGAAACGGATGAAGATTTTTGACCTGCAGGAAGTAGACAAAGCAATGTGACCAACACGACGGCACAATGCCATTTGTTGAACTCTTCAATCCAAATCGCTTGCATGCATGGCCCCATAATCTGTCGTACCCACTAAGCTACTCACAGACCGCCGTTACCAAACTCTTCTCCCACTTTATACTATCCCTCTCCCTCCAACCACACATTACCTGCCCAGTTTGTACTCCTCTGCTTTGTAGCCTAGGTGGTTGACCAGTGCCGAGACACCATCTGCCAGTCTGCCATGCCAATTGGGCCACGTCTCAGGACACAGGGGCTTATACCTAAGGCCATTTGTACATAATTATATTGACAGTAGGCTGAACATAGAGCAAACAGAACAAACAGTCAGGGAAGCTGTAAGCCATTCAGAGAGAAGCTCAGTCACCTCTGCAGGAAGGCTTCAAAGCGACGTCGATAGGCAAAGCCAGCTCTCCTGACCCTCAGGTTTTCCATCAGGCCCAGGTACTTCACCTGGTGTCTGACCAGAACTTCATCAAACCTTCCTGCAGGGAGAGATCTTATTTACTTGTGACAGTAAAACACTGACTATACTATACAACACTATACTATACTATACTATAGATTAGATTACATACGGTACATAAAAAAAGTATGTAAAAATATTTACCTCAAATATTATAAACTGCCTTTATTTCAGATTTTACTTCTTCTATAGGTTCTTTTTTATTTTTTGATAATAAACCTTATGTTTTCTGATTGTATCCCCCCCAACACTTAATCAATCTCTTTCACATTAAAATGCCTCAGAGGGCATCATTTATTCCCTTCCCTGGGAGACTTGTATGGTGAAACGTCTGCAGACATTGTTGAGTTTTATTAACACCAACACTAACCCCCGCCAGTGAGAAAGGCGGGGGGTAATAAATTAAATGAAATCAATTAAACTAATCAGTGAGTGAGAACATTGTTATTTAAAGGAGTGTTCAGCATGTCATGACTATGTTGTACCAATAACTGTGTGGAAATTAGATTTTTATTTTCAATTCAATTATAAGATGTGAAAGTGTACCTGGCTGCTTGGCATCATTGGGTTTGATACAGCGCACGTAGGATGGCTCTTTAGACATGAGGATCTCCATAAGTTTTGTCAGGCTGTTTTTAAACTGAGTGGCCGCCTAAGGGAAAAAAAACAAAAACAAAAACAAAAAAAACAACGAATATGAAACTATGGGAAATTCTCTGTATATTTGTGTGCATGTGTTTGGTTTTTTTTTTAAAGTGTTCGTAAATTACTTTATATCACTATATACCACAGAAACACTTTTGACTACTTTGAGACAGAGAGAGAGGAGAGAGAGAGAAAGCGAGAGAAAGAGAGAGAGAGAGAGAGAAAGAGAGAGAGAGAGAGAGAGAGAGGCACTCATTCTCACCATCTCTGGGCGTTTCTGGTCTATCACTTCCTCTCTGCGGAAGCAGTGACTTAGGATCTGGTTGTCTGACTGGCACATGACCTGAACAGAGACCAAACCACACAACCACATGTCAACACAGCATGTCCCCCTCTTCCTTTTCCCTCAAGCAATGGCACTAAACAAAGAGGTTTTCAAAGGTTGTGCTGAGACTCTACCTTGTCCATTTTCATTATTCTCACCTCTTTCAGGTTCCTGTTCAGCAAATCATTGTTCTTATCTAGGAAACCTGAAAGGACATAAACAATAACACGGCAGCTTGTCATTAAGGAATCAGCGGGTTGTAGGTCATGCTCTGAAATAAGTGTAGAATTAATGCATGGATAAAAAGAACCAACTGGTTAATCTAGTGATAAACTACAGATTACCATTGATATTGTAGTTGACCTCTCCAGCATAATGCAGCAGCCTGAACTCCTCCCTACTCATTACCCTGCGAGTTTTTCCATTTGCCAACTTGTGACTGAAAGACACACACACACACACACACACACACACACACACACACACACACACACACACACACACACACACACACACACACACACACACACACACACACACACACACACACACACACACACACACACACACACACAGGCCTGCTGATATAACAATCTGTAGTTAGGAGAGTCTATCTAGTGTCAAAATAATACTGGACATAACATGATGCTTACGTGACAAAATGGGGATGGCCGCCCAGTGTGTCTTCCAATTTCTCTAAAAAGGAGACATCACAGGTCTCTCCAGGTCTCAGACACTCCTCATCCTGGAAAAAAACAGTCACACTATTTAACTGTACCTACAATGACAGAGGGTAAGACAACACCATACAGACAACCATATAAATGTACGTGGTAGTTGTCATGCGAACCAGAATGGAGATGATGCCTTTGTGCTTCTCCTCTATCAGGTCACAAATGATCTTGTTGTCAAAGTATTGCACCGTCTCCCACTGCAATTAGAGGTAGGGAAAACAATGTGGCATTAGCATGGACATATTCATATATATATATATATATATAAACATATTTGCTTTGAGTACCCAACAACAACTGACTCACTGCAATTCCCTCTGTCTCATACTCCTCCTGCTCAGATCTCAGGGTGAGCTCAATAAACAGCTGCTGGAGCTTCTCATTGCAATAGTTGATGCAGAACTGCTCAAAACTGTCAGGAGAAATAAAAGGGAACACTTAGGCCAAATGCATGCTAGAGTTATGTACAAAAGGTATGTGCATTAGAGACAATTGCTGAAGAATTTGGTTAAGCGACTGTGAAGCAGATTAAGAAATGACAGACAAATGGAAATTAATATAACCCATACCTATTGTGCTGTAGGACCTCAAAGCCATAGATATCAAGAAGCCCTATAACTGAGCAGCCCTTACCGCTGTGGTAGATTTCATCCTGCATAACGTATGAAGTCAACAGCATGCAATCAATGGTAAAACACAACAGCCCCACAACATGATAGATAGATAGCTAGATAGCTAGATAGCTAGATAGCTAGATAGATAGATAGATACTTCATTGATCCCCAAGGGGAAATTCAAGGTCCCAGTAGCTTAAAGACATCACACACAACATACACATACATCATAAACAGGATGATAAAATAACAAATAACGAAAAGATAAACAAATCCACATGAATAATATGGACAATAAAAGAAAAGATACTAAATAAATAATCCACATGAATGTACTAAGGGATGTATAAGCATGAGACGCTTGCAGTGACAGGGCAGGTAAAGTAATGATGATGAAATTGCCACTGTTGTTTTTGAGTTGTTATCTGACTGTTACTGCACCTTTAGAGCCAGCGACTGATTGATCTTCTCCACCAACCAAGTGAAGGTCCGACCATACACGGCCTTGGCTAAGGCATCACGGGCAGCCACTGCCTGCTCAAAATCTAGTGGGCTGATCATCTGTAACGCACAAGCACGCAACCATGACACAAAATTATAAATTCTCACAGTAAACACCAAACAAGTGAAAACATGAGAAACAAGGACAAAAAGGCCGTCACCTCCTCTCCTTTGGCAGTGAGCTTCTTGTGAGTGAGTGCCTCCCCGAGGGCTGAGCCATCAACACCCAGCAGCTGGAAAACAACAACACATCTGCTCTCAGCCAAGCATTTTTGCAAGTGTTTTTGCATATTTGAACACCCAATAATACCAGTGGGACTGTTCTGACCTTCGCAAGATTTGTTATCTGAGTCTCAGTGGTGATATAAGTTTCTCCTTCCTCTCCTTCCCCAAACTGAGTGTTTCCCAGATGGAGAACACTGGCGATGATATTCAACAATTTCTGAGGTCAGACAGGAAAGACAGTTAACAACACCCACACAGATGTACAGATCTGTTTTTTAACTAAATTAAAGACTGGACAGTCACTGAGAATATATTCCTTCATACACAATTAAAACCAGATACATTTTACTTTAAGTGAAAAAATTATTTTCAAAATAACGCTCATATTTAATTGGTCACAAAGAATGCTTGAGGCAGCAAGGATTCAAAACCTTTGCAAATGATACAAAATGATTTGGGGTAAAAAAAAAAAAAATAATAAGATTCACTATTAAACTGCAAAGGGTCCTGTGGTTTAATATAACACTATTTTTTGGATTTGTTGGATTTGGAGTTGTCCTGCATGTGTTTATGATGATAAGAAATGTGATGTTTGGCCAGTGTAAAAAAATGAAGGATAATAAACAGTGGACACATTCGTGGTGGAAAATAATATTCCCAGTATAATCGCTCGCATTGGATTGGATTGCTACGAACCTGCACGTCTTCCTCGGTGAAGCCAATAACAGACAGAGCCTTCATCACAACTTTCCAATTGTTCTTGTCACTGACGGAGCTGAGTCTGGGACAGTTGCCCTGAACAAGACAATTCAATATTACAGAACAACTGATGGTACAATTGCATGGGCCTCAGTTTTAAAACAAAACACCACACACACCTTTACCAGATAATGGTAACTCTGAGGGTTTCTTTCCAGGTCCAGCGTGGTAAGCAGGTCGTTGTCTCCTCCATCCAGAAGCTGATAGAAGATGTGGAAGTTCCTCTCACCGTGGTTCTGGTGCACCACACGGGATTTCTCCAGCAGGTAGTTCAGGATGTGACCGCCCACTGGTGCCCCCTAGGAGGAGTTACAGAAAACAGTCAAAATGGTTAAAAACACCGTAGATGTATAAGTGTTTGAGCTTTTATCAAGGATATAGCTCAACTAACTGAGGTTATTAGTATGGTGTAAGCATATATGATTTCTATATAGAGTGAGAAAGCTAAGGAGGGAGTGTGTACCCTAAAGTCAAACTGGACATCCATGTATTTTCCAAAGCGGCTGGAGTTGTCATTCCTAAATGTTTTGGCGTTGCCAAATGCCTGCGCAAAGCAAAAAAGGGCAGGAAATTAGGGGGAGGAAGTGAAATTAAGAGCAACAATAGCATAATAAAATTAAACAGTCAGGAAAAAACATTAAAAGTATTTACAAATAAAAAATGTGCAAAGGTCATTTGGATTTCTCAGATCCGACAGATAACACTACATATTGTGAAAGACAAATACGTCTAAATTCCCTGTGCTTTTAACTGTGACAGTGGCTGTTCAGGTTGGACAGTTTAAATACCTCCAGAACAGGGTTCGACTGCAGTAGGCGGTCACCAAGGGTAGCCATGTGATCATTAGTGGGGCAGGTGACAGCGTAGTAGAGGAGGATCTTCTTGGACGCCTCTGTTTTACCTGCGCCACTCTCACCTGATATCAGAATACACTGGTCCTTCCTTTCGGTCCGCATGGCCCGGTAAGTGTTGTCTGACACGGCGTAGCTGAGGGAAACATGGTGGTGGAATAGAGTCACGCAAACACTTCACTTCATTTAAATTAATGAAATGGAATGGGCTTTTTGTTAGTCAGTTGTTTACATGCGTTATATTATTACGTTTATTTGTAAACATTACATTATTATTACATTCTATTTTGTGTTGTTGACCTTTTTTATTTTTTGATGAATATAATTGTAAGTTGCAGCCCTAAAGTTATGCACCATTATATAAATAGTATTAAAAGCATATAATAGACGCATATCCAGAATATCATTGAATATCTCATGCATGCCTCAATAAAATCAATTTGATTGCATGGTTCTCAGCATGCCATGTGATTATTAGCTGGGACGTTGACAGCAGAGGAATGTGGAGGAGTTTGATGAATAAAATGTCTGAGGACCACGAAGTGACTCACATGTGCGGCGATATCTCATAGAAGCTGACCCCTCTGTAGCGTTCCATCTGCTGCTTGGAGTAAATCTCCAGCTCTTTGTAAGGGTTCACCGACACCAACACTGAGCCAATATACGTCTGAGGCAAAATATTAGAACACATGTAGATATGTTTCATCACATCAACTGGAATGTTTTGGAAGATATGAAGGACATTGGCTGTATTACATAGATGAGATTTTCTCCGAAGCGTCTCCGTAGGTTCTCTATGAAGGCTGCCTCACTGTTGTAGTTTTCCAGCAAGACAAAGTCCTGCACCCCGACCCTGTCCCGGGCAGTCAGGGCGCTCTCCATCACCAGGCGCACTCTTCCTTCAACATCCACCTCCTACAGGAAGAGAGACAAGGAGGAACATTACAGAGATGTACACACATGAAACACACAGTTCAGCAGTACTGCAGAGAGAAGATTTCTGTTACTTCTGTTAACCTTCCAATAGATGCAAGTACACTCTGTTGACCAGCAGGGGGCACAAAAGGCCTAATTCCGTTTCATCTGATGATAATACATTCACCCAGTTATGAAAGAATTAACATCTGGAGCTCAATATTACAATAATCGCCACATAATTATATTACACGATAGAATCTATGTATGAAGAGAGACATATTTTAAACGTCTCAAGACTTACTAACAACATCGCCAGAACAACTCTGTAAACACACACAGTGAGAACAGTTTCACCAAGTCTTGCCAAGATTAAACAACAAAGACATTTAAGGAATCCAAATGATAAACAGACAACTCCTCTGTTATATGATAGTGAGACAGTGCATTATGATGTATGTACAATACACACAGCTCTATATCACCAGACGGGATTTAACTGATGCCACATGGAAAGTGTGTGTACATGTCAACACCACTGTGATTGCAAACATTGTAGTGCAGACAAGAAATAATGACCAGTCAGAGGTAGAGTGGCAGAGTGAAAATCTCAGATATGCCCTAAGGTAAGATATTACACACAACCACATGCAAAGTCATATAAAGAGATCAAACTCAGCAGTCAATACTTACTGATGATAAATATCCACACACACAATTCAGTGTGTAATCAATGCGCTACACCCCATCCAAACCAGCTGCACTCTTATCTTCAGTATCAAAGAAACATTTATGTGAGAAGCCCTGCTGTTTTTCTTTACACATTCATATAAAAAGAAAACAAGCAGAAAGTGGAACAAAGGGGATAGACTTCCACAGGACTTCTGTTTTTCTGGAATGCAGGAGCCTCTCAGGGGTCTCATTTGGCTGGTTAATGCCGTTAAAAGGTCATTATCTGTGAGCACTGGATGCAGGAAAATCCTTACAAAAACAAGAGGACAACAGTGGAAGATAGCCAAGAAGGGAGAGCAAAGGAAAGTCACTGGACACTTCCACAGCAGCCCCTCCTCTCTGCTTCACCTTGGAGTATTGTTCTCCCACTCCAGCAGGTGGGCTTCCTACAGATAGCAATTACAGTTCACAGTCAGATTTTCCAAAGGATACAACTGAGGAATGTTAGGGTCAGGTTTAGGGCAGGCGTTCGGTGGATGCCACTAAATGTTTCTATGCTTTGTGTCAGCAGCTCTGCATGCTTTCATATCCAACACTGACGATATGTGTTTTTGCATGCAGGGTCAACATGAAGTTGGATTCACAACACCTGAAAGGCTAAATTGGAATAATTAGCAGTGCAGACCAAAACATATCCTTACACAGCTTTAAGTGTGTGTGTGGGGGGAGGGGGGGATGCCATGAAGGTGCAGTTGTGGCTAATGGCAACATTCCCCATTATTCTTTGACAGTGGTAACTTACAATGAAATGTGGTTTATGTATTGAGGCTACGGGGATAAATATATCTCTCAATGTAGTGACTTGAATTGCACTCAAAAAAAATGTTTTTATCAGTGCATGTGGTTTGCGGCTTATCACACATGGAACATAGCTCAAGGTGGGCTTGCACATTTTTTTTAAAACTTAGAAAACACCTCCATGTGTTCAGCATACACATCAACCTTTCATGGTGGATGACGCTGACCAGCACGACCTGCCTCTGAACTGTGACGGACTCTTTTTGCATGGATCTTTCATTCCATAATCCTCAGAGCTCATGTCGCTTATGTTCATGTGTGATGTTGTGCTGTGCTGGCAGCGTCTAGGCAGTGTCCACCTTTGCAATGTCTGAAAACATCCACATCTGTGTAAAAATCTTGGTATCCTCCCTTGTTTGTTTTTTACTCAAAAACACAGCTAATGTTGTTTTCAAGAATCTCTCAGCAGTCACGAGTTATATTTTTTACTTTTATCCCCGAGATTTTATCCGCATAACACGTGGAACTAATTCAGTTTTAATGATGAGAAGCCTCATCCAAAACATCTCTACCTCTACCGCTGGGGTTGAGGAAACCTTGAATGAAATAAAAAAATATATTTTTTATGGAGACAATGTGGCCAAGATACCTTCAAGGCCACAGGTCTGGGATGGATATATAACCAGAATGCAATAATCCATGCAACTTTGTTGTCAGTGAACTGACCTGAGGCTCAGTTGTTACAGCAGAGAGAGTCTGATCTAACTGACTCCCAGCAGCGCTTGAGTGCTTTATGTGGGATTTGACTCCGAGTACATTACATTACATTACATTACATGTCATTTAGCTGACACCTTTATCTAAAGCGACTTACAATTGCTATATATGAGAGGTTCCACGCCTCTGGAGCAGCTATGTAGTCAACTAGGGGTTAAGTGTCTTGCTCAGGGATACATTGGCTGATGGATTGCAGTGTGTATCTGCAGGTTTGTAGGTGCAGCCACAGTGACAACCAGTGGGGAGGCTAACCCAGCATTGGGACTTGGCTCCAGGCCCCATGACTAAGCTCTGCTGGGCCGACTACATTCGAATTGTCTTCCTTATAAGGCATGCCCCACCACTCCGTCCCAGGGCGAGCTGCACTGGTACCACAGCTGGCTCTCTACCACTGATGTGCTAGTAGTGCATATGGTGGAAAAATACCAAGTGTATCTTCTTTGGGCTGCTTGGGTTAGAGCTTTTTACAAAAACCAAAATACACACTGACTCATACATGGGGGGAAAAAAATCTCAAAGTGACTCATTGTTCTGTTTTGCTTTGTCCTCCATGAGTGAGACAGTGAATTGGTTGATCGGATCTTGTGCTTCACTGTGTAAGCACAGATAATGCACACACATATAATGCAGTCAGTGTGCAGCACTAAACATGAAAACACAACAAGGAGCATCATAGTAGTCAGGATCTTACCCTGCCTTGGTACCTCATCCTGTCCTGTTGTTGTTGTTGTTGTTGTTGGAAGAAGGCTAAATTTGTGGTCCCCCCCCCAGGTGCTCCTCCTCCCGTGTCAGACTCCTCAACTGTAATTTGTCATCCACCTTTGCCAGTGGGCGACAGAATTAGGCAACTTATCTTCTTCTCTCCCCCCACGTCAGTTACTTTCTCACTTTCTCTCAGCTTTAGTCTCTTTCTCCACGTCTTTCCTCCTCTTCGTCTGGCTCCCCTGTGAGGACAAACGATACACACTTTAGCCTAAACACAAACAGCCCCACTTGTTTATACCTTCAATTCATCTTCTCTTTGACAGGTCAAGTAAATGTCCGCCTCTCCGTGAGTCCCTCTCCTTCCCTCTAAACTATATTGCATGAAACAAGGGCAGGAACTCCACTCACACGTCATGCAACTGGACAAAAAAAAGGCAAGGGAAAGTAAGCTGCTGGGAAGAGCCGGAGAAACAGAGAGCCGGGAGGGTTTGGAAAATTTTGCTAAGAGCCCCAAACTACAAACATGTAATCACTGTGCAGCTATATAAAAAGGGTAAAAAAAAAAAAAATCACATGATGAGATCTCATTGCATTCTTTCTTTCCCTCCCTCCCCGTTTAGTTTGCGCCCTCCCTTTTCTCCCACAAGCTGAGACAGATTCACATGGGATGTGAGTTATGGAAGTGTTTTAACAGAAAGACTGCCTGTCGCCTCGTGGCTGTCTTCCACTGTTGACGAAACAACTTCCATCATCATCTTAACGTCACTCTGCAGATATTTGAAAGTTTGTTATCAATATGAGATTAGTCTGAGCTGTCATATTCCCCAACTGGCTGCTTTTCCCAGTAACATTCATAATGCAACAAGTTGAACATAATACTAATTTTACATCAAATGGACTGTCTGCATGCACCATCAGATTCCTCACTTCTTATCTTCCCTCCTGTTCAAGGCATTTTTTGGGGGAGTGCTGTCAAGGCCACATTGTCTCTGTGAGAGAACAGCACCCTCCTCTGGTCTACCTCCCCTTGTGTTTGCTCTTACCCCATTTTTCCTCACTCTGTCTCCACGCCTCACTCTCTTTTCTTTGCCAGCATCATCAAATATCCAACGCTAAGGAATCTGAATAATGTTACCCAGATGGGGAGAGCCTCTTGCTCTTTTTCTCAATCTCTGGCTGTCTCAAATGTTCTTAAAGCAAGGAGGAAAAGATTCTCCATGCATTGTGCCAATTGGTGTCACTAAAAACTTCATTTTGGTGCTTTGCCTCTTTTACTATATATGGTAAGCAGTCATGCCAGGTCTATCCTAGACTATATATATATATATATATATATATATATATATATATATATATATATATATAAAGATTTATGACAAACATTTGCCTCAAGGGGCTTTCACACCATGTTTCCTCACTTGAACTTTGCCTCTATGCCCCTGAGTTTAGTTACCTCATTGCATTCAATTGTACAGTATGTGCTCTATTCACACCAGCATACCTCAAATGATCAGTCACTGCAGGTCAATTTTGTATAGAGCGCAAAAATCAAAAGAAACTTGTACAATGAGATGGTAGTTGATCATTTAGTTGGTACAGGAAAAGTTGACTACAACCGAATGGTAGGCATTGTTGTGTTCCTCTATCAAAGCCTAACAGTGCTCTAAGGAAATATTCTGGACAATCAAGTTATGTGGTCTGTTCACTTTAGGATGCACAGTTTGGTTTGACATGCTTCTGACGTAAACATGTGAAAATGAATGCATGCTAAACAACTGTGCCTCCTAGCAAATATTTTTGGAAATATGAGTACAGTATAGTATAGTACAGTGTTGAATAAGAGTTTATGTTCACAGGAGCACCATGCATCAATGACTGGCCACCAGGTGCTCACTTGTGAGATCCACTTTCAGGTTTCAGGCCCTGGTTTGCCTCAACTGGGTGTCATATGTCATGTGGGCCTTGCCTTGAGTCTGGACCCTCTCTTTGAACAAATTTAGCGAGGAAGACTACCGCAGCAGGTACTGCCTACAGCAAGTGAACTACCAGGGTCACATGGACAAAAAGCTCCTCCACCACTGTTCGGTGAAGATCACTGGAAGTGGCCATCATTTATTCAAAACACAGAAATTGTCTAAAATTTAATTATAACATTAGAACACTATTTGGGTACTTCTTAAACCCCATTGAGTCTTTTGGAGTCATCAGAAAGGTCAATTTGAAGATTTCTGAGGTCAAAACCATGCCCAGACGTCTCAGACAGAATATACAGCAGATTTGCATGTTGTGACTCACTTTTGAAGGGCATCCAAGACATATAGTAAATGTAATGTGAAAAAAAATCATGAGGGTGCTCTCCTAACACATATGGTGTCTCTACTCTGCACACATAACAACATCTGGCACATCTTACTGCCGATGAAATAAAAAAGACACTAAAGTCAACCAGAAAGAAACTACAGTTTCACAGTAGTGTTTATTTTCACCACCTGAGCTTGCAATGTATCCTCCTGCACTATTTTCAGTAAGGGTTCCTTCTTTGTTTAGCAGTTCCTGTAAGTAGGATTTCCTTCCCTAGCAGTTTCCTGATGTTCAGGGTCTTCCTTCATGCCCATTTGTTTGAGCGCAATTCTGATGTAAACTATGCGTTTGTCTTTTTTTTTTTTTATCTCCTGCATGTGAACCTCCATCTAGCTACTTTAAATGGTTTCCCTCCAGTTTAAAATGCAGAAAACCCAATGTGTTGTACGTGATAAACTGGAATCTAACACTTGCCAAAAGTGTAACTGCTATTAAAATATGGATGGTTGGACTGAGTTGTTTGATTTAAACCAACTTCCTCTCGGGAGTACGCCCACGTACTACCCACCTCAACTGTCACTTCATCTACTTCGGGATAAATACCATCTTTTCTTTTCTTTCTTTTTTTTTTTACATTACAACCCTATGCCTGACTTCAATTTTAGTTAATTACATTAAAAACTCAAAAACTAATTCTGAACATCTGACATATTATGGAACAAATTCAACAAATCCTAGAATAATCCTCCATAAACTGCCTGTGTGCAGTGTTTGAGGCTGAGGTATGGCGATCGTTTTCCCTCATTTTGTATTTAAATTGCAAAGGTTTTCCGTTTCAAAATAACAAGGAATCACAGAGGAAAGATGACTTATTTGGGCGGGGTGGAACATGAGTTGTTTCTCCCTCTACTTTCTTACACACACACACACACACACACACAAACACACACACACACACACACACACACACACACACACACACACACACACACACACACACACACACACACACACACACACACACACACACACACACACACACACACACACACACACACACACACACACACACACACACACACGCACACTTATGTGACAGAATAAATGAGATGGCGGGTTTTGGATATTTTACATCTAGCTCTCTTTTTTCTTTCCTTACAATTCTCGACCTGTTTTGTTGCATTATGCATGCTTCAGTGTAGAGCTATTATGTCAACTAAAATAAATAATAATATATTTGAATGTGGGTTACCTAATCTAGCTTCGCCAACACAGTTTGTTATGTCCTTGGTAGACGCCTTTTGTCACCTATCCATCTGCACTGCGCTCTCTCAGCACCCATCTGCCGTCTCCTTCACCCCGTTCTCACCTCTACTGCCTGTCATCCCCCAGATCCCTGTTACACCACAAGGGCTACTAAATTGATCAAGGTGTAAAACAAAACCGCATGAATCTACAGTACAAGCTGTGGAAACACATTTGTATGTGTTGCAGGAATTTTAACACAAACACACAAAAGGAACAAATATCTATTGGGGATGTAGTAATCTTGAATGTGTTTTCTCTTTATAATAATAACCACAGTCACTATGAGGATGAGGTCAGGTCAATACTTTCCTTGCATGATCACTGGGACAACAACACATGAGCTAATCAACTCCTCTTAGAGTGCTGAATTATGGGAAGGTGTAGGGCTCTGCCTAGTGGTAGTAATAGTAATTACACTGAACTGGCTCATATGCCTCTATTTTTGTGAAAGGGATGGATTGCCATTACATTTGGTTCCCAGAAGATACATTCTAATGAGTTTGATGACTGTAACAGATTAAAATGTCCATTGTCTTTTCTTAAAACCAATAACAGAGCTCCATCTGCAGGCAGGATTTTCCCCCGTAATAGCAGTTTTACACTGTGACAATTTCTACTTTCATTTAAGCAAAGAACATTAATATTAATGCTTTAATCCATTTAACCGAAATGAGGGTGCAAGCATGACAGGAAAGTATGCATATTGCACGTCACAAGAATATACATGCATACAAATACATGCATATATAATATACCATAAACAAATACAAATATGCCTACCTGGTCTTCCTCAATAATCAGAGTGCAATAACAGGCTCACTAAAGTTCAGCAGTGAACACTCTCTCCCATATCCCTCTCCAGTAGCAGTCTGGTGGCGGCCACAAGTTCGGTTACTTACAGCTGAAGGTGAAGCTCATAGATTGTACAATGCATTGCCAGGCTGACTTTTCCCAGCAGCTTAGACTAAATGAACCGCTGACCCACACGGATAAAACTACAACCCAGCAAACGTGGTTACTATAGAAGAAGAAAAAAAGCTTTACAGAAAGTAAAAACTGCGACCGCATTTGCCTACACTGCAAAGGTGATAGAACAGTTCATGTATAGTTTATAGCCCATAAATCCGCTAGGAGGCGGCAACGCTAAAATTAATCATCAGTAATCAGATGATGCAGATGACTGATGCCAGACACTGTTCAAGGTACTTATGGTAGTGTGATATAGCCCACTGTGACCTTGTACAGGCCAACTAATGAGTAGCCTACATGGACTATAGGAATACGTGGTTGCATGCACTAGATGTTTTGGAAAATAATTTATATTGAAGTGATATTCTTTTTCCTCTTTTGCTTTGGACCTGGGGAACTCTCAAGGTCCCTATGCAGTCTAGTTTTCCTCAAATTGTTATTTTGTTGTGATTTATGCATTTTCATCATTCAAAATTAAAGATTGGTATTGGTGATCCACAGAATGCGAACGCTAGTAGGCTATTGCATAACAATATAACTGGACCTAGTCTGGCAAGTAAGAACTTAGACCTAAATTGCAGTAGGCTAATACAAACTGTGTCTGGCGTGACATCTTCCATGCAGAAAAAAACCTATTACAGTTCACAAAATGATATATGTGCGCTTCTAAGAAACTTGAATCACATACAATCCAGACCATAGAAGAGTATATCTCTAGACTACTAAACTCTCAGCACAATTCCATTGCTTTCACTTAAATAGAAATGCTTAATCAACCAGTCCTGGTCGACTGACATCTCAAAGATTGCCACTTTATGTTAAAAAGTAGGCTAGTTTTTTTCTAACAATTAAATAGCCTATAAGTCAATCTATTTACTTTATTACACTTGGTGTAGCCTATACACCATATGGCGTACACCATGGTGTAGGCTACAGTAACATTTAGTTAGTGTAGTTAGTTACTGCAAAATATGCAGTAGCTTTACGTTATAACAATCACAGGGATTACACTGGCGTAGCCTAGAATCACCTAAAATCGTTAGGTCTATAGGCCTATTTAATGGTTTAACCCAATGAAAACAGAGTCCTGAAACCTGTAGGCTACTTTCCCCTGGTGAAATGTTCAGTAACAAATGGCTGCTCTCGGGCGAGTATGGGACACAAAGTTTGTTAATACTTTTTCAAATATGGACTGAGTGCTGAGAAAATCGATTACTGTCGAGTAACGATCGAGCCCCGCATAGGCAGTTTGATCGCTCGCAGCCAGAGAACCAACCTGCTGCAGTTGTGTGAGGGCGCCGCTGGGTGAGTCCCTCTCTCCGCTGCTTCTGTCTCCACAGCTCCCTTTTCCCAAAGAAAAGAAGAGGAGAACTAGGTCCGGGGAGGAGGGCCGCCGCCATTATCGGAAAGCTGGCAGAAATACCACTTTCACACACGCAGTCTGCTCCTAAATTGATCAGGACATAAACAATTTATGTTGCAGTAGAAACCTATTTCAGACGAAACATCTCGGCGATTGCAACAAACTCACCGTTGTCTCGTGTGCGCGACCCGGCCCAGCGTTATGTGGGCACAACAATGGACAGAATAATGATTGGAAAAGCAACGTGGTGAACCGAGAAGAAGACGGCTAAGCAGATTTTTTTATACGCCTGAATTTCTCATGAGGAAAACCCCCTCGCAAGAACACAATTGGATTGCTCTATCATTTGGGATATTTTATTTATTCCTTCCCCCGTGTTTAATTGTAACGAAGATAGTGATGCTAAACAAGAGAATCCAGGCATGGGTAATGGACATTTAAAATAAAAAATGACTCCATCGCACAAGTTGTGATATTATCAGTGTAATCTGTGAATTGAGACGACATAGTGTATTCTGCGGCTTTATGCTTGCTTATGCACATCAGGCGGCAAGGGCTGCGGCAAGCTGGCCTGACAGATGCAAGAGGAGAAAGGGAGAAATGCGATGGTATGTACTACAAGCTCTATCCTCTTCTTTATGGGCTATTTCCTTATGAGTCGAGTGCTACACCCTAGACAGCTGGGTAGATACTGTAAATGCCCTTTTAACATAGCCAGTGTGTATGGTAGGATATCCCAGATTTCGGCTCTGCAATTTCATTATGTAGAGACAGCGGGCCTGGCGTGGTCAGTCCCTCTCTGTGCACCCTGAAGCCCATGTTAACTCTTAATCCTTTGCAAAAACATATATACCGTTACTAAATCTTATCTAAGTAAGTAGGTTATGTAAGTGGAATTGCTTGAAGGTGCGCTTTAGTAAACTGAGTTTTGACGCCGACAGGCAGCATCAGTTTGGTTGTTTTTATACGCAAAGAAAGTCTGTTCATTTTTGGGGATCAGGCCTAGCTCAGCTGAGCGTGGACTGCCCGTGTTTGCTGTTGACCCTAGCAGGAGCTGTTTGTTTCTAATGTGTGGCCCCTACATGTGACGTGTGGTTATTCATTCAGTGGTGAGCATATCATTCCACTTGTCATGACGTTTGACTCCAGTAAATCACATTACACATAAGTCAAATTTTGCAGTTGGTCATTTTTGTCCATCTATATAGAAATCCTGAGCCGACTATTATTTCAGAATTGCATCAGTGTTGTTATAATGGAGGCATTGAACAACGCTATAATAATGGACACAGGCCTATTAACATAAAGTGTCTTAACGGGTTGATTATGTTTCCTTTGGCAGGGATTACATGTGTCTGGCTCTCTGTTAATAGTCCTCTATTCATTCCCCGTTTTGTCTGTGAAGATTGGGCTGATAGCTGCTGTTTCATTTAGGTTGAAAGACTTCAAGGTGCCAACAACATGCTCATGTTTGTCACCTTAGTCACTGATCAGCTGATTTTGCCTCATAGAGAGGACCACTCCCAACATGTTTTCTGGTAGGATTAATGTAACCATTTTGATCCTGGTTTGATATTATTATATGACATTACCTTGAGATGAGTGGACCAGGGCTGAAATGAGTTGAATAATCAGTTAGTCGATACATGTAAGATTTATTGGCAACAATTTGATAATTGTAATAATAATAATATTTAATGAGTCATATTTGAGCGAAAATGCCAGGAACTGGTCAAATTTCTCACATAAATATTTTCTGGTTTTCTATGATAGTAAATATCATACTTTGGGGGGTTTGGACTGTTGGTCAGACAGAACAGGAGGTGTCACTCTTGGATCAGGGAAAACTTAATGGGTGTTATTTTAGTCTCTTTTATTGGACGTTTTGAACTAAGTGATTTGAGAAAATAATTAGTCGATTTATTTAACAAGGAGAATAATATTGTCAGCCTTAGAATGGATAATGAATCTGCCTGACAGCAAAAATCAGTGTGCTTCCTACTTCAAAATTGTATTTACTTTACTTTAGTCATTGCTTGTAAAAGTTAAATCTGTGGCCCCTGTCAGGACATATATTGACTGCTCCTGTCCTGTAACACTGTCTTCATTATGCTTTTGCTGGTGGCTTGATATGGTGCCAAAAATGTGTTTAGTAACAACTTGGTGAACACAGTGATAGAAATGAATGCAGTGATTTCACACACATTACAGATTATTGGTTTTGACAAATCATCAGACTTGATACATGATCAAGGCCACAGTCGTGATCAACCTAGAACCTAGTAACCAGTTGAACTCAGAATCAAAGAGCCAACATTAGTTGCTCTTTGATTCTGGGTCCATTCCTTCAATACAGTTTGGTAAACAGATGAAATAGGCACACAGTGGAATAAGATGTGCCTCTTGTCTTTCTCACATTAAGTTATTATAAGAGATCACACAATGTATTTCTGTTGATTGCCCAGTTTGTCTGATTTCGTTGTTGTTTTTTGTTGTTTTTTTGACAGGATCTGATTCATATAAGGAGTGAATGAAAGAACCCTCTGCTCATATCACTATTTATTAAAATCGAAGCCCAGCAGAAGAAAGGGAAATCTGATCTCCTCTGTAGATCAGCAACTTTATGGACACATATTCAAGTGAACTCCTTTATACAGTGCCTGTTTATGGCAGGATGAGTGTCAGCAGACTATGATGGCGAAAAAGCAAGATGCCCGGTCGCCCATTTACAACCTCATTGTGGTGGGTTTATCAGGAACAGAGAAAGAGAAGGGACAGTGTGGGGTTGGCAAGTCCTGCTTGTCTAATAGGTTTGTGAGGCCTAGTGCTGATGACTTCTACCTGGACCACACATCAGTGTTGAGCACCAGTGACTTTGGGGGTCGAGTGGTTAATAATGACCACTTTCTGTTTTGGGGGGAGGTGTCACGGGTTCTGGAGGAGGGGCCTGAGTGCAGGATGCATGTTGTGGAGCAAACTGAATTCATTGATGATCAGACATTTCAGCCACACCGTAGCACTGCTATGCAGCCCTATATCAAACGGGCAGCCACAACCAAGCTGGCTTCAGCAGAGAAGCTTATGTACTTCTGTACAGATCAGCTCGGCCTGGAGCAAGACTTTGAGCAAAAACAAATGCCAGAGGGAAAGCTGCAGGTTGATGGCTTCCTGCTTTGTGTTGACGTCAGCCGGGGTATGAACCGCAACTTTGATGACCAGCTGAAATTTGTCACAAACCTGTATGGTCACCTTAGCAAGACTAAGAAGCCCATTGTGCTGGTCCTCACCAAATGCGATGAAGGAGTTGAACGCTACATCAAAGATGCACATACCTTCGCCATCACAAAAAAGAGTCTACCAGTAGTTGAGACCTCTGCACGCTCAAATATAAATGTGGACCTTGCCTTCCTTACTTTGGTCCAACTTATTGATAAGGGCAGGGGCAAGCCCAAGATCATACCTTACTTTGAAGCCCTAAAGCTACAGAGTCAGCAGATAGCTTCTGCCAAGGATCGCTATGAATGGCTGATCAACCGCATAGTGAAGAATCATAATGAAACCTGGTTAAACACCAGTCGACGCATGAACACCTCCCCTGAGTACAAAGAATATGTCTTCTTGGAGGGAACGGCTAAATGCAAGAAGCTTTTTCAACAGCATGTCTACCGTCTGAAGCAGGAACATATTGAGAGGCGTCGCAAAATATACTTAAGCACTCTTCCTTTAGCCCTTAGTTCTTTAGTGCCTGACTTGGATGAGATAGATCAGCTGAGCTGGTCTGGGGTACAGAAGGTCCTAGAGTCCAAGCAGCACTTTGCTCACTGGTTTGTTGTTCTGGAGGACTCACCGTGGGAGGATACATCTCACATTGATAACATGGAAGATGAGCGAATCCCTTCGGACCTACTGGAGACTGCTGAAGCAGAGGACATATTTAATGCCCACCTGGAACATCTGCGTAATGAGTGCAGACGGGCAGAAATAAGGCTGGAGTTTAAACATAAGTTAGCTTCCTCTCCCTTTGTCACACCTGGAAGACCCTGGGAGGAGGCCCGCAGCTTTATCATGAATGAAGAGTTCTACCAGTGGCTTGAGGAGCCTGAGTACTTGGACCTGTACAACCGCCATCAGAAGGAGGTCATTGACCATGCTAAAGAAGACTTCCAGGAGCTCTTACTGGAGTACTCTGAGCTTTTTTATGAGCTTGAGGTGGATGCCAAGCCAAGCAAGGAGAAAATGGGGGCAATTCAGGAAGTTTTGGGAGAGGAACAGAGGTTCAAGGCGCTGCAAAAGCTTCCGGCTGAAAGAGATGCTCTGGTATTAAAGCATATCCACTTTGTCTATCACCCTACCAAGGAGACCTGCCCTAGCAGTCCTCACTGTGGAGACTCTAAGATTGAGCAACTCTTAGTTTCACGTTTCCCCACATGTTACCCCTTTTTTGATGTGAAAGCTCATTTTGGGGACACCAAGGCTGACAGAATTAACCTTGTCATACTAGGGAAGGATGGACTGGCCAGAGAATTTGCCAATGAGATTAGGGCTCTCTGCACAAATGATGACTGGTATGTGTTGGACGGAAAGATGTATGAATTGACGCTGCGCCCTATCGAGGGAAATGTACGTCTTCCAGTAAATTCCTTCCACACCCCCACTTTCACCCCTCACGGATGTCTGTGTCTGTATAATTCAAAGGAGTCCCTCTCCTATGTGATTGAAAGCCTAGAGCGACTTAGGGAGTCAACTCTAGGTCGAAGGGATAGCCAGCTAGCACAGCTGCCAACATCACTACTTTTAGTCACTAAAAGAGGCGTAGGATCATATGTGGATATAAGTGGAGAAACTGCCTTAAACCTAATAACACAGGGACAGCAGGTTGCAAGGAGGCTGCAGTGTAGCTTTTTAGACCCTGCCTCCCCTGGTGTGGGCTATGGCCATACTGTCAATGAGACTCAAATCAACCAGGTGCTGAGGGGCCTTCTGGACATTAGGAGGAGCACATCCTTTAGTAGCAGCTCCCCACCCCTCCTCCCTGAGCCGCCAGGTCTCCGAGACTCTCCTCATCAGCCGGTGCCAGAGGCAGACCTACGCATCGTCATGTGCTTAATGTGTGGAGACTCCTATGACATTGAGCAGCTCCTGACCCCTTTCCTAATGCATCAGCACTGCAGGCCCATGTCTAATAGTGGCACCTCTGTATTGCTGGAGCAGACAATTGGTGGACACAAGCTAGCCATAGAGCTCTCTCTGCTCTCGTACCATGCCTCCTTCACTTTGCGGAAGAGCAGGTTAGTACACGGCTACATTGCTGTGTACTCGGTCTCCCGAAAAGCCTCCCTGGAGACCCTGTGTGCATTCTTGTGCGAGGTTCAGGACATCATCCCAGTTCAGCTGTTAGCAGTGGGAGATAGCCAGGCAGAGCTCACTGACAGCGACTATGCCTGTGAACAGCTGATCCAGGGGGAGGAGCTAGCCCATGAGATTGAGGGTCGTTTTAATAGTGTGGTTTGTGGATCCGGGGGGGTGGTGGGAGGCCTGCACAGGATAGAAATGTTCCATTCTTTTCTGATGGAGGTTGTAGAGAAACGCAACATTGTGGAGGCCACACACATGTACGATAATGTTGCCGAAGCATGCACCAATGAAAATGTGTACTCCCCACGCTGCAGTTCTCCTAGTCCTGTCACCATGTACATGGATTCAGAGGATGACGTAGAGCCATCGCCACCGTACTATGATGGCACACTCACTTCTCATAGTGGGGGCTTCAACCTGCCTGACTTAGATTCCAGTGACATCTCTGTCATCTCTGAGATCAGAGACTTTGAGAACAAACTGAACAACAAAGTGCCCCCCCAAGTGAGAGTTAAACCGGGTGTCACTTTTGACTTCCGGAAGGTTAGCCGTAACCCATATATCGATACGCTGGGTCATCGTCGCTCCCTACCCTCTGCTGTTACCTGGGTTCCTGGTGGGGATGTGGGCTACGATCCCTCAGACTATGCTGAACCCATTGACGCTGTTTCAAAGCCCCGCCCTAGCAATGAAGAGATCATCTACTCAGTGCCACATGACAGCACACAAGGCAAAATCATCACCATCCGCAACTCTAACAGGATGCACTCCAATGGAAATGGCTCAGACAGTGAAGCAGACAGCAGCTCTCTGGAGCGAAGGAGGAAGTTCTCAGCAGCGGGGGTGAAGCCTCGTCTTTACCGGGACCGCTCCAAGCGGCTTGGCAAGTTCAGCAGCTTCCGCACAAGCTTCATAGGCAGCGATGACGAGATGGGAGCTCTTCCAAAGTCCAAGGAGGATGACTTTGGGACCCTGAAAGGCGAAAGTCTTGTTAATGAGGAGATTGAAGACCCAAAAAAGAGGAACATTCTGAAGAGCCTGCGACGAACAGCCAAGGTGTGTATCATACCACATTTTTCTGTCTTTAATTCAGAAAAAAAGTAGCTCATTTATATTTACTTGTTCATAATGCCCTACAGAAATTGTTGTTGATTAATGAATTACTTGTTTTTTTTAAACTGATACCGTACATATTACGCTTGTGAAAAAATTGCAGTCATTTCTATAGGTATGATCGCGATATTAGAAACGGTATACAATATGTGGAGGTCACTTTTGAGTGAGCATCTTTAAACTGGTAATGTCTTGGGGAGGATCTAGATTAGGCTTGTGACTGAATGTGAGGAACTCTTGATTTGCTGCTGCTGGAGAACAACACGTTTAGAATTCAACGAGTGCCTCTATCAACATAATTGTCACTGTTTAAGACACTCAGAGTCCTTTTTGTCTTTCCTTTTTCACAGAAAACAAGACCAAAGCCCCGTCCAGCTATTCCCAAGCCCCCGGAGAGCAGTTACTTCGGAGTACCCTTAGTGAATGTGGTATCCCCAGACAGACCTATCCCACTCTTCATCGACAAATGTGTCCGCTTCATTGAGACCACCGGTACGTCGTTTTGTCTTTTACCCATGTTGGGCTGCTGCACATGTGATGTATACAAATATGATTTAATGTTTTATTCTGTGAAATACTGATGATGGTCATTCATCAGTTTTTATTCTTCACTACAGGTATACATATTTTATGAAATGAATGTCACCTAAACCAGTGCACCTGTTCGTGACCCTATTGTGATGAGAAAGTAATACAAGGGTTTATTCAGTCAAGTACTCCCCAACAAACTGCCAGCATCTGTATTGTCATGTCTCTTTGCAATGGGGCTAATGAAGTGTTTGTGCTTTGCTCGTTTCCCACTGTGCCCCCCCCCCCCACGTCTTTCCCCTTTTCTCTGCTGCGTTCTTTTTTCCTCAGGCCTGAATACAGAGGGTTTGTACCGCGTAAGCGGCAACAAGTCGGAGATGGAAAGCATGCAGAGGCAGTTTGAACAGGGTGAGCTGATCATCAGACTTGTTTGAACCAGCTGTTTGACATGCAATTATGTGGCTGCCAGATCAAAACATAAACAGAGAGTTACCAAAGGAAAGTGACGTGCAACTGATTGTTCAGTGCTGATGACAGCTGCTACTGATGGGCTTATTTTCTCTGATCCTTTTTTAACTCTCTCATTCTCCTCGTGCAGACCACGGATTAGACCTAGTGGAGAAAGACTTCTCCATAAACACTGTGGCTGGAGCCCTCAAAAGCTTCTTCTCTGAGCTGCCTGAGCCCCTGGTGCCTTGTGCTCTGCAGGTGGACCTATTGGATGCTTTCAGTAAGCAAACACTGCTGGGCTGGGAGGGTTTTTACAAGAACATAAAAAAAGATTGTTTCTTTAGGAGGGAAGAGGGTAGGGAAGGTTTTTGGCAGACCTGTTTTGCTCTGTTTTAGTGTCGACAATAATCATTTTCATGGTAGTTTAAAAAGACATTGTGGTTTCAAATTACTGTGTGCGATGATGGGGTCTTAGTTTTAATGGTAACTTCTCTGTGTGTGTGCAGAAATCAATGACCGAGAACAGAGGCTATATACCATGAAGGATGTACTGAGGAGGTTCCCCAGGGAGAATTATGATGTCTTCAAATATGTAGTGAGCCACTTACACAAGTAAGTTCCCTGTCCACTGTTTAAATCACTTTCATGGATTTGTTAGTCTTCTGTGGTAGACACCCATCTGTTTGTTCTGCGCTCTATGATGACTGTTAATAATTTGTCGTCTGTCTGTGTGTTTTTTTTCCCAGGGTGAGCCAGCTGAACAGGGTGAACTTGATGACCAGTGAAAACTTGTCCATCTGCTTCTGGCCTACCCTCATGAGGCCAGACTTCACCACTATGGATGCCCTGACTGCCACACGCACCTACCAGACAATCATCGAGAGCTTCATCCACCAGTGTGCATTCTTCTTTTACAACCAGCCCCTCCTCGACTCCCCCACCGGCCTTGCCGGCCTCCCTGCCTCACCCACCACCACCCTCAGCGGGAGCTCTGCCTACTCTTGTTACCGCTCCTCTCCTCCCCACACCACCACACACTTCAGCCCCCTGCAGCAGTCCCCGCCCACCACCCCCCAGTCTCCCCTGCAGTCTCTGCTCCCTCCCCTCCACCAGCACCCCCATTCCCACCATTCCCCTGCCGAACAAGAGACACTGTGAGAGACAGTCAAAACCACGTGTGCCCATGATGATGCTGGACCTTATCACCAACACACTAAAAAGAAAGAAAAAAAAAAGAAAAGAAAAGTGCACTTGCACACTACATTTTTGATCATGGACAACCTACGTTCTGAAGAGAGCAGATAGGAAGTATGAGAATCTTCCCTAACCTGCCATTTGTATCCATACTCGTGTGCATCAGGGCAGGCTACAGTTATCGGTGACTCTTCCTCTGCCCTCTTAGCCCCTGATCGGCTGAATTTTAACATCAGGTCAGAAGTGGAGGACAGAGGTTGCCGTCACAGCAAGCCTCTCTTCTTTCAACCGCCACCACTTATCCTACACTACCAAGAAATGAAACCTCTATGCCAAGCTGGAAGAATTGATTTGTGGCTACCATGTTTTTATTTGTTTTTTTTTGTGTTTTTTAGTTTTTTTTCTCATGAAAGTACTGCCACTGGATTTTTAGACTGTTCCTCTGTAGGTCCTTTGGGCAGCAGTTTGCTCCATATAGCCGAGGTTCCTCTGGCTGCCTTTGGGGTTTCTCTCATCGGCTCTACTTGAGCGGTCAGCATGGGGAGGGGAGGGAAGAGAAGAGGGGTGGGTTGGAGGTTACACATCCAGGGATGCACTTTAATGATCACTGTTGTTTTTCCCTCAAAAGGGTTATTTTTTTTTTTGTTGTTGTCATACTGTTTTCTTGTGTGTTTTTAATTTCACAGCTCAAACAGCCATACCCATTGCCTCTACAGAGCTCTGGCAGATCAAACTTTGTTTACATCAAACTTGTTTTTGTATCCACAAACTTATCTGAAGCACTTTGTGATAGTGTAGTGTTCAATTTGAAGAAATGCCACTTGATTAATTGTCCATATTATTTGTTTTAGTGGCTGAATGTGGCATCGGTGCAGGCTTGTGAAACAAGGTCCTTTTTGTAAAAACTTGCGTTCTTTAAATTGATCCAGACGTCCCATTTTAGGTTGATGGGAAATCTGAATCTACTCATATTCGTCATTCATCCAGCCATGTGAATAATAGTTTTCTTTTAGAGTTTGTCCGATTTCTAGCTGTTGGTTGATCAGAGTGGATGTTTAGGGAAGTTTGGTTTGATTAGACCAATATCATATCGGAGAAGACTTTACCTTTCATCAGTCAAGTGAAGGAGAAGTTTTTGCCATTTTTGAATGTGTAATGTAATCGTACCATAACACAACTTTACATTGCCATCTGGTGTCTATTGAAACCAAACGCTTGAAATATGATAGGTTGCTGTCGCTGTCTATCAAACCAAGCTCTTTGTATTCATCTAATATTAAGGACCTTTTACTCAGAAGGTTTTGTATTTTCAACGTTACTGCTAGTCCTGCTATACAATACAATGACCAGTATAAGTTAAATATTGGTGGATGGGACACATTGCGGAAGCACCACCGGCCATTTACTTGCTCTAGTGAATTAGTTTTGTGCTGGCATATTGTCATGGCTTTTCATGGAAAACAATCAGCTGATTTTCAGTGGTAGCACTGTTAATGAAGACCTGATCATTTTAACCATTAAACTTATGAGAGGAAGCACTGTCTTTTCAATGGGAACAAGTAAAAATGGACCACCAGACACTGACGTTCTGGATGATTGTGGCTCTGGTATGGTTCTTGGTTGCAACAACGGCTAGACTAGCTAGATCATTAGGTGACGTAGTATTTGGGATCATCACCTACTGGTACTTTTGGAATCGCAATGCTTTTGGAAGTCAGTCGTTTTATGTGTTCAGACTAAACTGAGGGCTCTCCTCAAACTGCTCAGAGCTGTAAGATGTAACATTAAGACTGGCACAGAACCAACCAAGCAACTGTCCCACTATAACACCTATAATTCCTGGGAGTATATAATCTTACCGCATCACTTGACTTCTGACACAACCTTGGCAAATGTGCCGTTCAATGAGCAGAAATTGAGTGCATACTACTCTATAATGGTTGTTTATTTGTATGTTGGGGAACACCACCCGTTAGTCAATGGTAGAAAACATTTCTAGTGTGTATTTCAATGATTGAAAGTCAATTTTTACAATTTTTGTGAATGGTTCAAGGCCACTTAAGTTTAGTGCATGATTTAAAAAAAAAACACACCAAGGGAGAAGAATGAAAGCCTCTCCCTGTTTTAAAACATGAAATTAGTACAAAAACAAAAATACTAAAGTGAAATAGCTGAAACGTGAAAGTTTATGTACTGTGCACCAAGAGCAAACCATGGGATTTGTCTGACTGAGAATAGTGTTTGAAGATGAAGGCCTTATGTGAACTGTATAATAGTTAATAAATTAAATCTTGTAAAATTGTCCTCCGCTCTCTTGTGGTGCATGTGTTTGTGTCTTTTATTGAGCCTTTTTACAATTTGTGAGGTACCTCGATCCATTAGTGTCACAATTTGTGAGCCTCGATGTTGGAATTAAATTAGAACTTCATTGTCAAAAGTGCTTTTTCTGATTGTAGTTTGCGAAGCCACACAATAGCGGCAAAATTAATATAGTCACAACAATGGAGCCCAGCGAATCAATATAGTTTTGTTGGGTAAGATTTTCAGTATTATGTGAAAATCTATGAAAGGGCCCGTGACAGTTTTTTGAAAAGCCAAGCTGCACTTTGCTGTCATCTGACAAAATACAGGCTATTATTATCCCCATTTTCACTGTGGAATAGTGGTGTGGTTTAAACTATTTTCCTGATTGACAACTTGCTAAACAAACACAAGGCATGACTATATGGCTGCTGCTCCCAAAAGATAATCGAGAGGGCCAAGCTTATTTTTTAACTCTGCTCTCGATGAAGCATCCTTCTAATAAAGAACATACAAATATTGCATGTAGAAAGACCTCTGATGTAGTAACTAGAAGCTGTAGTATTTAGGCTCTGATGCAGGTGACTCTGAAAAACATCAATTATTTACAGCATATCCGTCATGAGTGACTGCACTCTTTTGGGAGAACTCTTTTTGTCACAGTATCTGTTAACCTGCGTGGACGCCCGGACATTATAATGTTATGACGCCATCTTGTGGCTGCTTAGCTGTAGAGCTACTGTAAGAAGAAGGTCACATCTCACTACTCGCTTTGGATTATCATGTGTAATTTGATTAAAAAGTGACGTGTCTTTACAAGTTTGTTCCCCTTTCCTGTCCACTCCTTACATTCCACATTCAACTCTGAGGTTATTGGGTTTATTCTCACAAGTTGTCTGATGACTGCTCTATGTTCAGATGCCTTACTGAAATCAAATCTGGTGCCACAAATCTTTTTTAAGACAGTTTACACCAGAGCTGTGTATTAGCAGCTACAAGTGCATCTTCAGTCTCCACCATCACCATCACCTCAAAGTATAGCACATAGTCTGGGTTTACTTATCTATGCTTACTGCCTATACTGTATAATGGCACACATAGTTTTCAAACATGGAATAGCACATCTCACTGACCTCGTGTCATTCAGAGGAATGTGGTTTTGGCATTAGTTTGTAACATGTATGTGATTGCTTGATGTGAATTCAGTACAGTGTTACTACTACAAGTTCTACAGCCTGATCACAGGCTGAGAGGATGGATATGTGGGATGTTTCCTAACATTATGCAACACATTTGACTGAATGACGCATACCACTGTAATTGTAGCTTATCAGCCTTTTCATTGACACTCTCACATAAAGCTCTCATAAAGAGAATATTAGCCTAGTGACCTGCATTTGCTATACTTTGTGAGTTATCAGTATTGTTGTTAATGACTATTGTGTTGCAATGTATAACCTGATTATTCTACAGTATGTGGTTCTATGTGGACATGCCTACTTTACAACACAATAAGATATAGGCTATATGCCCACAGTATGTTCCTGATGGACCTCTGTTCCAAAGTAAAAACTCAGATGAACCCCGTAGTTATTCAAGTACCCCAAACCTTAAAAAAAAAGTAACTACTGGTATGTAGTTTGCTTATCCTCTTTTTCGTTATTGTATTTACTTAGGGGCACTTTACAAATGAAGTTCAATTTACTTGTCATGAGGAGTAGTAGCAGTGTTGCCTTTGAAAACAGTTGTGTAATGACTTGTGTGGCTATGGAGGAGCTTTACAGAAAAGCCCGTGTTACAAACTGGTTGTGTTGAGAGATGGAGGTTTGAGGCAGGGAAGGTCAAAATGAACGACTATAACGTTGCATTATGGGAAGTGTAGGATTCAGTGTTTTTAGGACTTCAATAGGGACTACAAGTCAGGATATATCTGCCTCCGCTGCTTCAATTTTGACCAAAATCTGTTTCTCACAACCCCCTAAACTTTATAAAAGTAAAATAATAAATTGTTGGAGTACCCCCTTTAAGTCATTTTAATTAACCGGATAAATTTATATTTTCAAATTATGTTTATAATTGAAGTTAGACTTCAATTCAGTGCTGGTTTTGGTGTAATGTCAACCGGCCACAGGTCACTCCAATGATACTCAAGTTACACACTCCTGAGGGAATCTCTCTCTATTGTAGGACTTTACTCCATCTCATCTCTTCTCATGATCGCTTCAGCTGTTCAAACACTTTCAGATGATATGGAAACAAACCTGTTGAGAATGACAGAGGCCGTGACGTATGAAAGATAGCTTTATTGCACAAGGTGTTAGAATGATCTTTTTAGTTTTTGCTTTCTTTTCATAGAAAATGTACTTTTGAACACAAGCAATTGCTATAACAAGCAACTCAAACAAATGTTTGGGATACCCTCAACATTTTTTTTGTTTTTGTTTTTGATTTTCATACATTTTTTCCTTCAATTTTTCCCTTTTAGCAAGCATGCAATGACTTTTTGAGGATGAACAAAATACAAAATAATAAAAAAAGTAAATAGGACAAATGACAACATCAAAAGACCTTTAAAAAAAGAATAAAAATTCAACAAATCAGTATCAAAAACATAAAGGGAAAGAAAAATGTTTTTTTTTTTTGCCCATTTCAGAAATAAAATATTTTATTTTTGATACTATTTCAATTTTGAAATTGGGGCATTCAACCCTGATGTGTCCCCTGATTTATTCTGACGAAAATATCTCTTCATACAAAACTGTGTTTTATGTACAAGACTTAATCTATAAACACTGAAAAGGTAGAGATGATGGATCTAGTATGTTTAGGGCGGTGCATTTTACTTCAATTTATGTGAACGGGGCAAAAGGACGGGAGCCAGAATGCTTCAGGCTTGCAGACCGACTCCAGTCCAGTATATACACACAACCGTAGTTTGTGTGACCGAAAGAGCTACGAGTCCCTGATTTCACTTGGCTGAATTGGTTTAAGCCACAGACCACATACCTTAGTACTGGTTGGCCTCTGGAACCAACATTTTGACAAAATCCCAAACAAATTTAAATGAATATTATGAATCAAAAATCAACAAACCAACAGATAACCCCCTCCCCTAAACAAACAAATAAAGCAAATGGATAACTAAACATAAACCACAAAATGCTATCATGGAGATGCTTCAAAACGACATTCCAATAGTTTCTTGTGTGAATGTACATCAGCGTAAAAATGGAGGGGTATGGAGTTAAAGAAAGCGGGACATATACAGTACTTCAGACAGGGCAACAACAAAGATATCAATTGAGTGAACATTATATCATTTTCAAAACTGAACTCCCTGACATATAACATTGCTCAACATTATATTATTTTACTTCATTCACATCATGACTGGGATTCTTTCAGCTAGCTATCCGTTTCTTTGAAGAGCGAAAATCGCCAAGGCAGGCTGGGAAGTTGGTAGGATGTGTTACTGCAGCCTTAATTCTGTGTTATAACTCAAGTCTGCAACCACTTTGTACTGACCCTCCTCCCAACATAAAACTTATTTGTGGAACCTCCGTGATACGGATGTCATTGTATTTACCAATCACTCAGGCTCTCGACGAGCTCAATAGAGTCAAAGAGCCTATATTCTCATTAGCGGACTTAAATAATATTACAGGCTTTCTGCCATAATTGTTTCCGCCGAACACACACACACAGCAAACCAGGTAGGTCACTATTTGTTCACCAGCCAGCCTGCCTTTTTCAGGAACTGAAACTTAGTAGCCTCTCCCATCTCAACATGGGGCTAGAAAAGGGCCACTCTCTGTCCGTACTCTTCTTTTAGTCAGTCTACATACAGTAACATACAGAACATCCCGTATATATGCTAAATTGTTCCTTTCTTTAGTCCAACCTTTTTTTAAATTTCTCTTTTTTTAACTTTCATGATTGAGCGATTGTCTCGTTCTTAAATTTGACATTAACATTAAATTGCTGTATATACTACTACACTATCGTAGTACATACAATTTATACTTTGTCATAATTTCACTTAAATGTCAATAATATACCTACATAGAAATATATATGTAAATTCTTTATAATACCAAATATTCTCTATTTTTGTAATGTGAGAACGTATAGCTGGTTCATTTGGGTTGTCGTGATTTGATTCAAAAGTTAGACACTGTTCAGCTGGAGAGAGATGTGTGGAGAACATTAATGTGATAGAAATTTTATCCGTCTTGGAAGTGAACCTGAATCATTTCTTTTGGAATCACCATTAAGAGAAAATCTGCCAATAGCTATTTGGGACTTTAAGAGACACAGAGGGTGAAAGATACAGTAAGAATAGGGAACTTAACTGGAAGTCCTGCAAATTGACAATAATACTCAAACTATGGAGGACAGTATGTGTGTGCATATGAGAGACAGGATGGCCACACAGCTTCATACTGGCTATCATCGTCTTCATCATCATCATCATAAACACAGAGCTTTCAGCTCCTCAATTACAGTCAATATTTCCAAATGACCACAGAATTGCTTCCTGCTTTTTTGCTGTGCTACTCCCACGAGAACTGAGCGGAGCTGAGCACCAGCCGGCTGGAACTGTTAGTTGGAGTTAGTAATTCTTTTATAGAGTCCCAGGTGAACATGAAAAGTATAGGATAGCTGGGTCTCTGTCTTGGAGAACATCTATCCAGAGGAAAATTAGACAGAATGCTGGGCATTTCACCATTAGTTGGGTTTAAAGAAAGATGGTTGCATGCCCTTTCTGGCCCAGACTGAAGAGCACCAGATTGGGGCTGGCTGAGGAGTGGGACAGCAATGCAAGTCTGTGCAAGAGAAGGGACTACACCAGTGTGTATGACTTGGAGTAGGCCCCCACACTCTGTTTCTGCAGTCTCCCCAGTGCAGAGGAGCTGCTCTCGAGCAGCGAGTCTCTGGAGCCCCCCACCTTGTTACTGTTGGTGGGGTTGCTGCTCGTGCTGGAAGTGGAAGCTGTTGCTGCAGTGTTGGAGCTGGGCATGGTGAGAGTCCTTTGGGGCAGGGTGGCAGTGCCCGAGCTCGCACCCAAGCTGCTCAGCCCAGAATGGCCCAGCGTCAGGACCTGCTGCTTGGCAGGGTCTAGAGTCTTGTGACGGCCCTGGGTGTGATACGCCCGCTGCGTCAGGCTGCGGATTGAGGCTTCCCGCGGTGGCACAGCTGGGCACGGGTCATGCAGCTCCCCTTGTTTGCGGAAGAATGGGTCTGTCTTCATGTAGAGAGGAAGGTTGCAGAATTCACCTGATAGAAGAGAGAGAAGAGTTTAAAGCTAAAATGCATTATTTCCTATATTAAAACATGCCTATATGCCTGTGTTCTAACACAGGCCCTGGGGGTTTTGAATTGATCCTCCATGTGTGCAGCAAGAAACTGAGCCTTGGAGACATATAACCCATCAACCAAGAAGCATGCCTCCCTTGTGTAGCTTTAGTCCTCCTAGCCAACTGTCTGCAGGTAATTATTTAACAGTATAACAGTAATGAACACTTTCACATTCACACAGTCCAGTTTATCCCCACTATGTGTTTGTAGTGTATTTGTTTTGGTAATATCTATATTCTAGGCCTTTTGTCTCTGTCCTTTATTTAAATTACTACTTTTGGTCTCTGGCTTTGTTTTACTATCAGTCCTGTATATCAGGGTACCGCTGGGTCACAATAAAAAAAAAAAAAAGCAAGAATCTGTGGTCTGTGTTGAGTGTCAATACATAGCACTACAGGTGAATTGAGTACAAAATACCTAATCAAAAACGCTAAATCAAGAAAAAGCAGGTATTCATGCATCTTTTCGTACTTACTTTTGTTAGCGCGGTGGGGAATGGGCACAGCCACGTTTTTACCACGGTCGTAGTCCTGCGGTTTGGGCGGTGAGGCAGTGAAGCGGCAGATGCCTGGTTCAGACGGCGTGCTGAGGGAGGTCATGCTGTCTGCCGGGTCATTGGTACCTGTGGTCATTTGGTCAGATGAGCTATCGGAGATGAAACACTCTGTAATGGTGAACTTGGCATGCTGCAGGTGCTCCTCCAGCTTGGCGTGCTCGTAGGCCCTCGCCAGCTCCTCATAGGTGGACGAGGCGCTCTCTGTCGACACCATGCTGTTGCGACCCTTATCTGGAAAACATACATTGTATATTTAATATAATAATTGGGGCAACAATTTCCTGAGCTGGTTTGATTGATTTAAATAATTCTGTCATGTTTTTATTCAGAAAAGGATTTACAGACCTTTGGACTCACAGGAAACTTTAGTCTGTGTTTTAGAGAAAGCTGTTGGTTTAAGGTTTCTACATTTTGGTGATTTATATTTTTATATTTTTTTTTTGTAAATTTGTATCTAGATGCAATGACATTACTGTTACATAGTCATTTTGTTAAAGTGTTACAGGTAGCACTTATAATAGTGTTAATAATCAGAGGCTTAACTAGGACATAAAAATACTGAAGTCAAGAGATTTGGGAAGGCAGAGTTAGGTAAGGAGGTTAAAGATGAAATATATTTCCTCCAGTCTTACATTTGGTAATTTGAGGATGCATGTCATGGTGTATATAGTGTTCATATGCTGCTGGAGTAGGCTTGAATTTGACAAAAAAGACTTCATAGACTATTATTTTCATAAAAGAACTGCTCTTGGTGTAAAAAAAAAATTAGAAGTAACATAAAAGCAATAGTATTAGTGGTACTAGCTGGGATTGACCCACCTGTGTCCTGCGAGAGGCTGGCGCTGTAGCTGTCACTCTCTGTGGCGGTGATGCCGTGAGAGCCCATCGTCCGCCAGTCTGAGGTCAGAGTTCGCGCCGAGGCCGTCGACTGGCTCTGACTCGGTCGGCTCAGTGTCCACTGGCTGGAATATCTGTTCCTGGAGCTGTGGGCTGATTTTATACTCTTCCTGGACACGGGATCTGAGAGAGGTCACAGTGATCAGAGAACTTGGTAATACAAAGACTGTATTGATTGTGAAGAAGATACTGTCTTTACTGTCTGAAGTGGATAAGGTGCAACTCAATACGAGATCAAAGCTTTCACCTGCATTTATCTGCTCAACTTTATTCATGTTCTGCCGCTTTAGGAGCTGTAGAATGTAACGCAAACATCTTCATTTGAAAAGAAAAAGAAAAAAAAAAAAAAACACTCACTGGTGCCTGGGCGGATGTCTGACATGTCAATCAAAGGCCCTGAGTTCTGGATAAGGGCTTGGTGGTGCAGAGACACGCCTGTACAGAAGTTCTGCGGATTCACTGATTGGCTAAACTCAGTGTCTGTCACTGGCACTGCAGCCTTGTCCTCCCCTGTTGCAGGAAATAGATGAGGAAGTACAACCGTGAGACAAAAAAAAAAGTTTATCATATATAAGCTACTAGAAAATTACAGTGATAAATGATAGTTTGTGTAGTGCGGCCACATGCCTATCTGTTTGATGCCTTCCTTGTCCTCAATGAGTAGCTGAACACGTGGGATGTCAATGTGGAGCCTTGGTCCTTGAGGAGGGCCCTTCACTGGAGTGTCTATACTGCGATTGTTCTTGCTGCGCACACGCACACGCACACACACACACACACACACACACTCTTATAAGGTTTTCCAAACATATCTGAAATATTACTTCCTCTACACAGTAGGCATAATTAATGCCCATAAAAGCTATCTCTTACCTGATAAGCATCTCTGCGAGGCTCTTAGCATCTATAAGCAGACAACATCTTAATTAGATTACAGTTGGCTGTGAATGTAATTGTTTCAACTAGTCACTTTATGTTACAATAATCCATTACACACAATAACAGTGATTGCCTTCTCTCTCACCTCTGAGTCGTTTAAGCCTCTTTTCCTTGCGTTTCTTGCGGATAATGAAGAGCAAAGCAACACCAAGAGTAACCAGGATGACGGGGGAGCCGATGGAGAACAGCTTCTTCACATCATCCCCTTCTCCACGAGCTGATTTAATGGGAGGGATTGTACCTGCGGAGAGAAGAAGGAAAATATTGAATACAGAATATTCAGTGCGAGAGGCACTCAGAGAAGATGTAGGATACACTTACTGCCGTCATAGTCGGTGGTGGCAAACTGGGAGCTCTGGTTGCCACACCCAGCACTGTTGCATGCCTTCATTTTGAGCTCGTACCAGGTGGCCTCATGCAGCTCACTGAGGAAGAGCTGAGTGGTGGAGTTGGCTTTGAGACTCTGCCACGCCCAAGTACCCTTGGGCCTAAAGTCCAGCATCATGTCAGTGATGGGGCAGCCGCCGCTGGTCCAGCCCTGCAGGTTGAGCCCGGCGTGAGTGGAGTTGATGTGGGTGAGCAGCGGCTGATCCTTATTGAACACTGGTTCTGTAGAGAAGAGTGGCAAAGACACAGAACAACAGAGGTTAGAAAGAGGGTGGCAATGCCAACAAAGCAATATGTCTGTATATACTTTACCTACTTTTATCTTTAATCTGGAAAAAACACTAACATTAATGGTACTATTTTACATAAGGATTCAATTCATACAAAAAGGTCAATATTATGTGACATAAGAAAAAAAAGAAGTCATTATTCAATATTCTGAATATTTCCATGTAGAGGCTAATCTTATTTTATAATCACAGCAACAAAACAGTATTTCATTTTTGGAGAAAAGTTTGAATTAGTACAGCAAACAAATTCCCTCCACATTTCTTTTGCAGTCATGTTACCTTAAAAACAAACAAAATTAAATAGGATGGAACAGCAAGAGCCAAAAACAAAAAGCAAAGACAACTTTTGAGGCGCCAGAGTTCTAGTCTGTTTCCTGCTTCACTCACATGTACTGTACAACACTTTTGCTTCCACAGCTCACCTCTTCCATGGGTCTTAGCCTCAATGATCTCACTGATGCGCCCTGAGCCCACGCTGTTCTTGGCGGCCAGCTTGACCTTGTACCAGGTTCCACAGCGCAGATTGTCCAGCCTGAAGGAACGTTCACTGGAGCTGATGAACACATCCCTCCATTCCTCTGTGTTATCCACAGAATACTGCAGCACAAATCCTGCAGAATCACACAACACAAGTCATTTGGAAATGCTGTAAATCCCCAAAAATCTAAGAGTTGCTGCTGCTGTTACTACATCTGTTGGACACCAGGGGGCAACAGTCAGCTAGAATCAGCTCTACTTTGATTACTTTGACTTGTTGTTTACACTGTTATTTAGTACAACTGACAGTAAGAAGGGGGAAGCACATTGAAAAAGATCAGTCACAAAATCAGTTAGAAGCTCAAAGAGATTTTCTATGAGACAGCTGCATGGTGGACAGGTGTTTCTCTGTTCACAGAAAGTCTTACCTCTGATGGAGCTTCCCCCATTGTCCCCAGGGATCCAAGCCAGGGTGATAGAAGAGGTTGAGGTAGTGGAGACGGTCAGACGAGGCTGATCAGGAGGAACTGGATGTACACACAGAGACAGTGACTCAACAACATCATCACAACGTCACAAAGCAAACACGCCCTCCACCTGCCGATCCCACTCAAAACACATCTTCTGTTTCTTCTCACCTTGCACCACCAGATTGACTATGATGGTGTCAAAGCCCAGGGTGTTAGTGGCCGTGCAGGTGTAGTACCCAGAATCCTCCGCTTTGACTGAACGTAGCACCAGTGTGCCGTTGGATAAGATCTGCCGTTGACTATCAGCTGTCACCGGAATGGCGGAGTCCTCACTAGAAAGGTACAGACAGGTTACAGATGTTAATCTCATCCCATAACCAAGTTATTTTTTATAGTGAGACATGGCGCTGACATCTAAGTGGTATAAGATTAGCTCTGACCTGTCTTTGGTCCATTTAATTGTGGGGGCAGGTTCTCCCACTGAGCTACAGGGCAGACGCACTTCCTTCATCCAGGGTGTGGTCACCGTGCCCCCAAAGGACAGAATCTTAGCCGGGACTGCACACACAAAAAATAAAGTGATTAAAATTGAATCTTTGACACTTACTGACACAGATGATAGATACAACACGGCAAAACAAAAACTGCTTCGCCATCTCTCTCACAAAAGGTGTCTTTCTTCGTACTTTCAGATGTCTAACTTCCCTGTCTGTTATTTGTTGAATAAGTCGCCCAGGGGAGAGGCCTTTACTCACTGCTGAGTGTAAAAAGCTGTAGCGAAGTGTTTTAGCGTAGCCCCTCCTCTACCCTCTTAGTCTCTTTTCTCCATAGATCCTCCCCTCTATTGATTCTCGCCTGCTACCTCTCTCCCCAAGGGTCATTTTACTGGATAGGCCCTGTTCATCACCACATAATTAACAACAGCGTTTCTTGCAACATAGCCGCTACTCAATCAATACTACGGCTGTCAATCAATAACAGAGGGCAGAAAAGGAGAGAGAGTGATGAAAGTGATCTGTGTACGGGAGATAATGTCGCCGTTTCATAGCCATCTTTAGAGCGCTCTCCCTCATAACCTTTACAGGAATCTCTCTTCCCTTCTACTCCACTACAGGATCGCCCGGAGGACCCACCTTTCCCAGCAGGCTCCACTGTGACCTTTGAGCTGATGTTGCCTCGGCCGGCAGTTGTCACGGCTGCAGACCAGATGTGGTATTGTTTACCACGGGTAAGGTGCGTGATACGATAGAAGAGCATCTCTGGATTGGCCTCGTACTCACTGGGGGCCTGGGAGAGAGGGCACGCAATGTCATGTTAGCAAACTGTGATAACACTGACACAACAGGCTTGGTGGCAGCTCTTGTACTCAAAACTCTACAAGACTAAAGACGTGTTGCAGGTTAAACATCTCAAATGGGTATTAAATAACACAAGTCTTCATTTTCATGGAAAAAAAGAAGTGAACATTCTGCCAATAGGTCTAACATTTTAAACTCTATAAATCAACATATCAGCACAGCTTCCTCTGACTGACTGACGGACAGGTGTTTCAATTTACTGAGTTCACAGGGCAAGTGTAGTAACAGATTTGTTTGGGATTTTTGTAGACATGTGAAATTCCTGTACGTTATATTGGCCATTATTATATTTCTACGTAGACTCTTTTTCTATGTAGAAATACAATAATGATGTTCCCAAATGCTTTTCTGTTTGCACTGTTTTTTAGAATTCATTTTGAAGTCTTTGTTTCACCTTAAACATTGTTTAACTCTGATGTGTATTCATAGTCCACATGAATTTCCTTATTGCTTAATTGAATTTAAGCATCCAGAAGTTATCAAAGTTGTTATTTCTCTTGTTTGTTCTTGCTGGTTCTTTGAATAGGGATGTTTTGATATTGAAGGCCTTTCCCAGCTATGAGTGACTCATCTATGGACTCCACCTCTTTGTTCATGTAGATTGCCCCGTGAACTCAGGCAGGAAACCTTAATAAGTAGAATTTGAACTGTCTTGACTGAACGATGATAAAAGGGAAATGTTATTTTGGTTCAATTCGCTCGTTGATTTATTTACCTTTGCCACACAAGTTAAATGTTTTGAGTGAGTGACCGCCTTTTGCAGGACACATTAAGTGAAATGAAATTGCATTTATTATTTTTATTGCCACTGTTCACAACACCCCAACCGGCACGTCGGACACCACCTACCAAGAGCCTGGGTCTGTCCGAGGTTTCTTCCTAAAAGGGAGTTTTTCCTTGCCACTGGTGCACTGAATGCTTGCTCTTGGGGGATTTTTGAATTGAAGGTTATGAGATTTGTTTTAGAACTTCTACTGTACAATTAAGTATTACTTAAGAAATACTTTAAGATAAATGAGTGAAATAAAAACATGCATCAAGATTCAGTGCATGGATTTCCCGGTTTATTTTGTTTTCCTTGTTTTTGTAACACAGAATAGAGCAGATCACTCCACTAGTCCATATACATTTGACACCAATTCAATAATTTCACCTCACATAGGCAGATTTATTAACTGGGTTAAGACAAATTAAATTATGTGTTCCTGTTTTTCCTACAAACAGATCTTTGAGAACATATTCACACATACACCTGCAGGAACGCAAACACACATGCCAACGTGCACACAAAAACACTTGTCTCTCGAGTCCATCCTCTTTTCTATCTCTTTAATCTGTTCATTTCTCAGTGTTCATCTTCAGTTCCTTCACATTTGCTTTTCCCTCTATCCCCCTCCGTCTAGCTCAGTGAAGAGGAGAGGATGGAGGGACAGAGGGAGGGAGGATGTGTGTGTGAGTGTGTGTGTGTGTGTAGGGGGTGCGTTCGAACATTCCTCCAGCATAGCGGCGGTGTTGTGGTGATCCAGGGAGTGATACAAGGAGATAATGAAAAGACGGACAAAAGCACTCTCATCTCGATGTGACTGATACCCTCCTCTGCTCCTCCCTTCTTCCCAGCCTGTCTCTCACTCTCTCCCTCTCCCCTCATCACTCTATTTTTCTCTCATTTCCCCCTTGGTCTCTCCCTACCTCTAATGGTGTTTCTCTCTTTCTCTCTCTCAACCTCCTTTCCCCCACCCTCGCTTCCTGCCTCTCTCCTCCCTGCCTGTGCTCATTTACATGGCACTCATGCACAGAGAGGGAGGAGTGTTTGTGAATAATAAGAAAGTGAGATTCTTATCCTGATATAAGATTTCACTGTGTACTGGTGTTTGTGTGCACATGATCTAACCACAACTGAAATTCCGCAAACCTGTGTATAAATAGAAAATGTTGAAATGTGATGTCTGTCTCTGTGTGTGTGTGTGTGTGTGTGTGTGTGTGTGTGTGTGTGTGTGTGTGTGTGTGTGTGTGTGTGTGTGATGCGGCAGTGTGCATGTGTGAGCTTGTTCTCTGCTTCATTTGCATATCTACGTCTCATCACGTTGCCAAGACAACCTCATCTGTTCATCTGGGAGGGCAGGAAATAAAGCGATGGTGCAAACACGGTGAAAGAGAGACACTTGCAAAGACACACACATACACTTCAGGTTCAATTAATAAATAGTGGGTACAAATTAATTATTTCCATTGGAAGATTTTTATCAAGTTTACAAATTCCTTGCTCCTCAATCACCTAGAAACATTTTCTACTGGCCCCTCATGAGTCACACCCACAGAGGAAGGACTCACCGGCTGCCCAGACCCCGGACTGGAGCAGTAGATGGTGTACTTGCGGATGACACCGTTTGGTTTGTGAGGAGGCAGCCAGGACACAACCACACTACTCGGAGAGGAGGGAACTGCCTTGATGCCAGCCGGTGGACCAGGAACTATAGAAAACACATAAAAACATCAGCGAAGCGAGCATGCGTGTGCTTCCAGTGTGTGTTGTTGTGTGTGCGTGCACATGTTGGGTGTTGGATGCCTATTAAAGTGAGCTGGCTTGTTTGCAGATTGCTAGTCTTATCCTGCACTAAGCCGCTCTGGGAAGGACTTGGAAGAACTCCCTTTGGGTGAACGGCAGTGACATATGTTCATTCAGACATTGGTCAGCAGTTCTGACTCTGACACCCATCATTCTCTTAACTCTCAAACCCACAAACAGATTAGACACTAGTGTCTGATCCTCCACTAGCCACTTAAGCTTGACACTGGACACCCCTTAATACTCTCATTGCCATCTAAAGGCATAAGAAGGGTTTAAAATGGATGCACACTTCACACAAAAAAACACATCAAGACTGTGGATACTGTGAAAGGTAAACAATAATGCTTTTGTCACATTGGCCTTACAGTACAGGGTTCACAGTGTCAAGCCTATTCAATCCCCACCATAAATATGACTTGCACTTGACAGTGGGCCTCATCTGGAGCCTACAGAAGGCGGCTACCGCAGTGTTAGACCCAGCTCTCTAAATCCAACCCCCCCATTCTTTTTTCTTTTATGTGAGGCCCCCTGATCCAGTCATTCAACCAGCCCATGCACTCGGACTCCTTCATTTTGCACATTACATGAGCAGGGATAAAAAAAATAAAAAAAAACCTCAAAAGGATAGATGTAGCAAGGGAGGTATTAAAAGAGGGATGGGAGATGAAAGAATGGTGAGAATGATAGGTGCAGTTCCTGGGGGAGTGATGATGATGGTGGTGGTGTTGGGGAGGGGCAGAAGAGGCAGTCATCATTATCATAACTGGACCTCCTAGTCAAAGTAGGAGTGGCAGTGGTAAGGGGGGGGGGGGGAGTTAAGTCCCATCTGGTGCCCAAAATCTGCCCAGGACTTCAGGCAGACACAGACAGTCTTCTGCACAACCAGCATGGCCTGCGTTATGACGAGGAAGCGAGGCACAATGGTGCTCAGTGAGCATCCCCACCTACAGTGGAATATAGTATGCACTACTGTGCCAATCACAGGACGCTGTGTTGTAGTAAAGGGCTAAGACACTCAACTAAATACACAGGACATGCAAGCCTAGCAGTCTAATTTAAATTGGATGAGAAAAATAAATTCTTGGATATGGCATTTCTTTTGTCTTTTTATGGATGCCTGATTTGTTTTTTCAGCCAAGAACAGGTTGTGTGATCACCTTACTATCTTTCCATCTTCAACCCCCCAGGAAACTCCTCCTCCCCCCTCCTTTATAAAGAGACATGAATCTGGCTGTAATCCCGCCTCCAATGGTGTAAGCAGAAAATTAATTCTCTCTAATCCAAGAGGAGTTAATCCCTATGCCTGTGGCAAGAGGGCTGGTGAAAGGGATGCAGGCCCAGGCTGATGGCTGACTCCTGGATGGTATATGCTTCGTGGGAGCACCCCTCGTCTCCCCCCAGTGTCTTCCGACAGCCCTCCCCTTAGTCCTGAGCCGTGGACCCAAAGCCTCTTAATTCTCATTAGCACTGCTAATGGAGCTTCCCAGCATAAATCAGCTTGGGTTTGAGATACAGCCCAGCACACTTATTATATATATCCCCCTCCTATCCCCCTTCCTCCTTTACCATCACCCCATACACTGTGCAAGTAAAGTTCATGCTTTCTTCTGTTTGGATTTTTCTGTACTAAAATATATTGACAAATAAGTTAAATGCTGACATCTTTTTCTTTAGAGTTTCTGCCTGTGTGTATACTCACGGTCCTCGCGCGTTTGGATATACAACACATTACTGCGGACCCCGTCTCCGGCTTGTGTGTAGGCCAGCACCTGAACACTGTAGTTGGTGAACTTCTCCAGCCCTCGCAGCTCCACCTGTTCACGTGTGGTGGTGATATTCTGCATCTCTCCCCATTCTGAGGAGAACGTGACAGGAAAAAAAACAGTTTTAAAGAGTACTGTTGGTTATCTACATGAATGTACTATGTTACGTTCCCTTTTCTAACTACCATTGGCTTCAATGGCTTTCCTGCAGGAGCTGGCAGTTTGGAAGGGTTACTTGGCTAATGGGCTGACACCTGGGTAGATTGAGGCCTAGATTGAGGCCTAGATTGAGGCCTAGTTTGAGGCCTAGATTGAGGCCTAGTTTGAGGCCTACCAAGGTGTCAGCCCATTACCCAATTAACCCTCCCAAACTGGCAGCTCCTGCAAGGAAATCCAGTGAAGCCAATGGCAACCAGGGAGGGAACATAACAACCACTAAATTGCTTTTCTAAATATGTTTTGGAGGACATGTGATGACTGCCTGGATTGCAAGGCAGCAGTTGTAAAGAGGACGTTAATGTGGATGGTTGGTTATACCAAGCACAACACTTTAAAGCAGAGAACAGGACTTTTGTTTAGTGTCCCACTTTGTTAAGGTTAAGAAAAGATTGTGGTTTTGGTTAAATATTTAAAAAGTCAACGCGTCCTGTCTCGCTCCACAGCATTGAGTGCTTTATTAGCCTAAACATTAGGGCGGCCCCCTCGTTTCGGCTTTCTTTAGTCGATTAGTAATTTTGATGCTTTTTCATGCTGAATGACTTATTTCAAAGAAACATGTGAGCAAATCTCTGGTTAACACAAGATTTCAAGTGGTGTTTTTGCATGATTCCTCGTGGAGAAACTCAGTTTTACAGATCTGTCGATTAAATCAACTAATCGATTAGTCAACAAAATCATAGTTTTAGTCGACTTATTTTTTTTCTAGAATTTCTTTAGTCCAGGACAACCCTAATAAACAAACCATAAAAATGTTATTTGAGCTTTTGTTGCCATTATATGGACGTCATTTCCCACAAAACATATTCACTAATGCAAATTAGTTGAATTTAACCTTAATTTTTTAGGACTCAGGGTGGAACAGACATGGGAGCACAAACACACTCAACTACTGTAACTGTAATCTCATCCCATCAATACTGATGGTGTTAAAAATCTAAGACACAAAAAAACAAGGGCAAATATGGACTAATTCAAAGACACACAGGAACAGGAAGTGCCTTATGAGAAAGGTGCGGACACACATTAACACGTTATGACTCACAACACTGACAGGTAGGTGGGTGGGACGGACAGACGGTGGGTTTGGTGAAGTTTAGAATGAGATAGGTGATAATTACTCTGCATTGGCCACTGGGCCTGGCCCCCACAGCACCCACCTCCGTCGGGGAAGAGGGACCAAAACACAACCCGGTAGCCTTTCAGCACACCGTGCAGCGTCAGCCGTGGAGGCTCTGACCACGTGATCACCGCCTCGTCCGATGTCACAGAGATGGCTCGCACGTTCTGCGGAGGCTCACTGGGCACTGGAAAGAGCAGGGGGCGAGTGTTAGTGCTGCGTGTTTCAAATATATGAGCTTTAAGGTTCTTTTAACGATTTCTACTAGTCACAAATCCTTGGTTATTGCGGTCGCTAAGAAGACCTGACTGATCTAGCATGGCGACTGAAGCACAGATAATTAATGACTACTCAACGCCAACAACCCACAGGCAATCTCTGCTGAAACAAATCAGTCCGAAAAGCTCAAATTAGATCTCAAAAGCTCCTTGTTCAGTGCTAGCTTTTAGAGCACGGCGGGGAGAAAGAGAGGAGGTGTAGAGGGGGTTCGGTGGAAGGGAGGAAAAGCACTGAGGGAGTGCTACGTGAATTGTAAAACAGCTTCACCTTAAGGGGTTAAAATGCAGATGAGCAGGGCGGCGTGAGCTGAGAGGTGGAGGATAGAATCTGAAGGAAGACAATGTTCATCTTTAAGGTAATTGCGGCTGTAGGAGCAGCTTCATCATACCTACAGTATTTGGACAACTACCATCACTATTACTGTTACCATGATCAGGGTGTCTGTCATTACTGTCCATATATTTCTGTCTAAAAATTCAGAGGATCAGCAGTCAGAAAAATATATGAAATAAAAAGATAAAACAGAGGGAGCATGAGGAGGAAGAGAAGGGGAACCAATGGGAGGAAGAGGATGATAAAGGAAAGGAGAGGCAGAGTGGGCAGACATTTAGAGAGTAATGGGATTCCTTGTTCCTCTCTCCCTCTCTACCAGCCTAATGAGGGTGCTAATTAAAGTCGAAAGAAGAATGGGGGATGTGCTGCAAATTCATTTCTACCATTTCATTTGAGTATGTGCGAGTGCATGTGTGTCTATATATATATATATATATATATATATATATATATATATGTGTGTGTGTGTGTGTGTGTGTGTGTGTGTGTGTGTGTGTGTTAGCTAGGGTTAATGTGTCTGCCATCCTGCATTTGACTATATTTTTGTATTTATTTTTGACACATCAAAGGGATATGTTTTATGGATCTTTGAATTTCTCTCCCTCATGCCATCCCACACTCTCTCCTACACACAGTCTAACGGCCCACTCTCTCAGTCTACACTCCCTTTTCCTTAATATTGCCATGTACATTTTCATCCATCCCTCTCTCCTGGCTCTCCTACCATCTTCCAACGTGGTGGCGTTGATCTCAGTACTGGATGGACCCGTCCCGGCTCTGTTGAAGGCCTGGACCACTACCCCGTACTGGGCATACTTCTTTAGGTTGTCCAAGGTGTACACTTCACTGTCCCCTGTAGCTTTCATCTCCACTATGCTGTACTGGCCGTTGCTGCCTGGACCATTCTCTCTGTAACCGATCTGGTAGCCTCGGATCACCCCGTTCTGCAGCTCCTTCTTAGGAGCCTGAAAGAAATGTGGTGATAACAGTTCAGATTAAAGTCAAGCATGTCAAACTTAAACCTTGTTTAGCTGCATTAAAATCACTGGTGAGTTATTTTGGAAATTGGCAGTTAATATGTAAAGTAATAATTTTATTATGATGTATCCATTTTCTCTGTTTCTTCGGTGATATTAAGGGGGATCACAATGTGCTTTCTGGCAGTTTGGATGATTTGAGCTCTGTTTGCATAGCTGTAACTGATACCTTCACCAATGTCTAGTTGTTAGCTCAGAGTTCTTTGGCCTCGTTTGTCATTTTTTGACAAACTAAGCAGTTTGTATATGTGCTTGTCACTCATAAGGCACTATGAACAGCGAAAGCTTAAACATTTGCATGTCTAACCCTTAAATCTTTACTTAAGAATACAATAAGTATTAAGCTTGTCACAATGCAGTGTATTTATAAAATAAACAATAAGGCCTGCCTAAAAAATGTAGGTTAAGACATACAGGACATGAATACATTTTTCAGGACAGTATTAACATTTTAATGAACTGTTTTGCAGATAGAGGTATGTGTTCTCTGAGTATAATAATATATATATAGTGATACAATAATAGTGATTTTACCCTCCATGTAACCCGAATGCTCTGAGATGTCATCGGTTGGAGGATTACATCCATCGGTGGACCGTCAGGCGCTGTTGATGGAAGATGTCACATAAAGTGTTACTGTCAATATTCTTAGCCCACTTCCATACAGAGAAAAAGTAAGGCAGACAAAAGTGATTTCTATAGTAAAAAACAATCACTTACGTGCTTCCTCAGTACTGATTGTGAGCTCTTTGCTGGGAAGGCTGCGGCCTATCTTGTTGTAGGAGTACATTCGAATGCTGTAAACACAAGCCGGGTGCAACTCTACAATGTTGGCCTGGTTGTTGGTGGGTGAGATGTTTCTGGTTGTATACATGTGATCCCAGGAGTCTGTCAAATACAAACAAAAAATAGATTTTTAAGATGCTTATCTTTAAAGAAATCTCACAAACATATTTAAATTTAGGATACATACCTGACTTGTTCTTGTACTCGATGTCATAGCTTGTGATGATGCTGTTCCCATCGAACCTTTGGATCCAGCGCAGGTTCATGCTCCTGTCCTTCACCTCCCTTACTTCCAGTTCAGGGGGATCTGGTGGTTCTGTGTGTGAGAGAAAGGGAGAGAGGAGGTGAGAACATTTCCCCACTGAACATTTCCCCATCTATTACTGTTGTGATGAGGCCTCATTTTTCATTAAATTAAAGAAGATTTTGAAACGTGAACAGTATGTGGTATGGATACCTTGCACAGTAAGTTGGATGAGCCCTCGACCCTCTCCATAGGAGTTGATGGCGTGGCAGGAGAAGAAGACAGAATCTCCTCGCTCGGCTGGATTCAGCTATGAGCATCAACACAAACAGGAAAAGGTTACAATGTGCTATGAACCAACATTGATCTTCTCTAACTCCCAGCAATAATGCGCAATTTCCCAAAAGTTAAGAGCTGAGAGACATTATGTAGCATTAGTGCTTTGAACTGCCTTATGTAGCCTTGTTTTGAAAAATGCACTTATTTATTTCACAGAAAAAACACAGGCAGAATTTATTTCAAGACAAAATGACTTACTATGTTTTCTTTTTTTAACCAAATAACTTATTTTCATTACTCTTTGCTGTATATTCTTTAGGTGTGAGGGTATTTTGCTAAGTTCAGGGTTTGCTGGGTGTTGTATTCTGTATCGGACCTTAAGCGTAGAGATGACTTCGTCCCCCTTCTTGTTGATGGTTATGGAGTAACGGGGGTTTCTCTCTGCATCGATGACGGTGTCTCCTCTCTCCCAGCGGATGATGATGGGCTGCTCGCCCCGCGCTGTGCAGTTCAGCTCCTTGGTCTGGCCCTTCCTCGCCATGGTGGTGTTGGGGTGGCTGGTGATCATGGCAGGAACTGAGCAGAATCGCAGACATATATCAGTGTGACAAATGGTATTATATGGAGTAATGAGACGAGGGAACAGAGATGTGGTATTGAAAACCGAGGATAAATTACAGATGTATAGACATCTCTATTTCTGCACTTCGTTCTCCATTTTCATTTCACGCTTCAAGCCCCGCTGGCCCTCTTACTCTACCTCCTCCCTGTCTGCCTTCTTCTTCTACTCCTGATTCTTTTCTCAGACATAGTTTATTGATTAAAGGGGTTCCTGTGGTTTTGTTTTCATCACTAATTCATCAGCCCTTTTCCCCACGAAACATTCAGTAGCACACAGACCGGCAGCCGGAACACATCAATCAATATCAAAGATACCCTCAGTTAGTATTGCAGGATGGAGACAAGGTTTTGTTAGGTTCAGTACAGGCCACATTAGCCTGGGGCAAAGGTGTATTTTAGAAGAGCTGATTCCCCTCCAAAAAGCTAAGGCTTGTCTCTGTGTAGAGTATATTTATAATCCAGGAGATGTGGTTCTGAAAGTGTTCAAGCCAAAGAAAGTATGATTGACACTTACTCTTGACAGTGAGGATCATGCTCTTACTGATGTCTGAGCCCACTCCGTTGGAGGCCTGACAGAGGTAGTACCCTCGGTCGTCTTCAAGCACGTGTCGGATGAGCAGAGAGCCATTTGACATGATCTGGATACGGCCAGTGAGAGGGACTGGGTGGTACTGCTGAGGGTTTCCTACACCTGCACCACACAAAGTACATGCATGTTAGTGCTCGCCTTTTCCTTGTTCACATGATTTTGTTTATGATGTTGTAGGGAGGGATGCTGTTACCTTTGGCGTGTTTCCACATGACTTTTGGAGGTGGGTATCCCTCCACAGAGCAGTTGAGAACGCCAGCTTTGCCATAGATACAATCTTGATTATTGGGCTGCACCACGAAACGTGGTGGCACTGAGAAACAAAAAGATGTGATTAACCTAAATGGGAGAACTAAAAGAATGTCTTACAGTAAAAGGTAGAAAATGGGAGTGTTCCTAAAATAACATGTACAATTTTAAGCTCCCTCTGCACATAAGATATCAAATCTGATCTGACCTAATTCATCATCATACCATACTCCACCGCTCAGTCCCTCACCAGTAACAATCAACTGTCTTTCCCAGCTGACAGTGGCGGCGGCGTTGCTGGCGATGCAGGTGTAGTTTCCGTTGTGCTTCAGTGTCACCTTGGATATTTGCAGGGAGCTCATGAACTCTTTGGTCTCTATTGCGACGCCAGAGGCGGAGCCTGGCACGATGAGCTGGTCGTCTTTGTGCCAGGTGATGCGTATGGGCATGTCCCCAGATGACACCACACAGGCGATGTACATGAGCTTCCCCACTGAGGTAGAGGGGATATCGAAGGGCTGGATGAGTGGCGGCACTGGGGGAGAGAGGAGGAGGGCGAGTCAGTGGAATAAGGGTAGCGATAGACGTAGAAGAGTGGCAGTGAGGCCATCTGGAGCAATGCTGAGAGAGAGAGAGAAGGTCATTGGCCAGTGGGCCCCTCTTCCCCCCCTTCAGCCCCCTTCTCCTGCAGCCCATAATAGCTGCTCTGGTTAGAGTCCAATTGGCAGAAGGAAGTCATTTGGTTGCCATAGTAATGGAGGTTGGGGTGGGGGTACTACAGCTGAGACATCTGGGGGATTTAATCTAGGCTTCATTATTATTCATCTAATTAAATCAGAGACACACTCACACGCAGGCACATGCACACACCCTTAAACACCTCTGCAGCTGCCCTGCTACCATCACTGCCCCACTCGCAGACTAAACAAAATACAGGCGCACACTGAAACATAAATCTGTCCTAAAACACCATCTACCTCTGTCAGGCATTACTGTAAAGCAGCACTGCACAACTTTGAACAGTGGTGTCTCCAACTGGCAGTAGTTAGGACCTCTGATACCCAGACACTTCTTTTGCTAACATCTGTAAACTGCACACATGCAGGTTTATTATTTTTTTCACCCACCAGACTAGTCTGTTGTTGCTTTTTCCTAAAGGGAAAAGAAAGGCAAATAACTCATATCAGCTATTTCAGCTTTCTTTGGACAGATTGCTTTCTCACTACTGGTTTTGAAGACATATTTTGGATACAGTGATGTGCGCAAAGAAATGGCCACAACAAGCAGGAAATCATCCCAATCAGATAGTCACTGGTGGGTCACTCTATCTGGATTAATTGGTTGTATTTGACATTGCCCAGTGTGGTTTTATCCCTTTGAATCCATTCTTCTCTTCATGCTTACCTTTGACAGTGACATGAACGGTCTGGTTGATTGACACCTGGGGCTGGATCAGGACGCTACACAAGTAGGTGCCCTCGTCCGCGCCCTTCTGCACGTCTGTCAGCCTTAGGGTGCCATTCTCAAACACCACTTGACGATGATTATCAGGCAGCTGCATGCCGTCCTTCAGCCACTTGATGGAGTAATACGGGTAGCCAATTACACGGCACGTTATGTAGGTGTTCCTGCCCGCCACTGCGGTGATGTCCCGCATGGGTCTGATTCGGGGTGGACCTGGAGACACAGGGAAGAGAGGGAGGGGATGGAGGGAGGAGACAGAGAGAGACACAGAGGTCGAAGAGGGGGGCAGATGAGGTGAGGGAGGTCATGGCAGAGTAAAGGGAGCAGCCACGGAGACGAGAGGTGAAGAGATAAAGGTTGAGGGATAGAGTGATTGGGGCAAGTTGACAGGTGGAGAGGGAGGTTAGTTATGCTCCCTTTACTAAAAATCTGATTGAGGATATTTGTTGATTTTAATCTAATCAAATATTCTGTGTATCTAAGTGATTGTGTATGTTTCTAAATTATCCTCAGATATAGATAGATAGATAGAAAGATAGATAGATAGATAGATAGATAGATAGATAGATAGATAGATAGATAGATAGATAGATAGATAGATAGATAGATAGATAGATAGATAGATAGATAGATAGATAGATAGATAGATAGATAGATATATAGATAGATAGATAGATAGATAGATAGATAGATAGATAGATAGATAGATAGATAGATAGATAGATACGGTAGATAGATTTACATTACATTTGGCCAAAATTGGGTCGAGACCCATATCTAACTTTTTAATTTCTATTTTACAATATGAATAATTAAATATGCCACACAAATGCAGTTTTTTCACTATAAAAGGATGTAAAAGCCGTCTGTGACTCCACAAGCCATTTTTACTGCACAGTGAAAAGGCCAAAAGGACAGCTATGGCAAGAGAGCTAGTTACATACTGAATTTTTCCCCAGCTGTCCTTGAAAAATATCCAGTTTGATGAACCAACAAGTTGGTAAACCACTTTGTTATTCACATAACTATCATGAGACAAAGGTAACTACAGCCACTTAGCTGAGTTAATCTCAACTCTTGGATCAAGTAGAAATCATACTATTTGGTGTGGGGAAAATCACACATTTAAATATGTTAAATTGTAAATTAATTTATATTTTTGATTTAGATACAGTTGATCCCTATGAACTATGGGGTGTAAATAATCCAAATAAAGTTTTTTTATTTTTCTGAAACAAACAAACTTACAGTAAAAATGGACATGAAAGCTGAAAGAACACAGATACTGCATTCTGTGAGCCCAGTATCTGCATTTTAAGGTAATATGTAGGTTTTATGGCAAATATTTCTGTTTTATTACATTTACATTTAATTATGTTTTGCAAACTAAACATTTTCCTCAAAATCACTGCTTCTGTAGTTACTGCCCTCTACCTTTGTAGTGCAAGATAGATAGATAGATAGATAGATAGATAGATAGATAGATAGATAGATAGATAGATAGATAGATAGATAGATAGATAAATAGATAGCTAGTAACTGTGTGAAATGCAAACTAATCTATGCCTCTCACTAGCCCTTGTGTGTTTGTATAGAGTCAGGTGTAGAGTGCATTTATATTGAAAAGCAGACAGGCACCTCTTACGTTTATGCGCGCTTGGTACTCGGCGCTACCGGCCGAGTTGCGTGCGACGCAACGATACACTCCCCCATCTCGAATGAGCGGGCTGCTGACGTTGACGTGTGACACGGTCAAGCCGTCTGACAGGGTGTACTGGCTGGTCTTGTAGGTGGAGTCTCGGACCACGGGCTCGTCGTCCAGTGTCCAGGTGATGGAGGGGGGCGGGGCTCCTTTGGCCCCACACATGAGGGAGAACGGCTCGCCGGGGTTCACCACCCGCTCGCTGAAGGAAGACACAATACGAGGAGTTCCATCTGAGAGGAGAGAGAGAGAGAGAGAGAGAGAGAGAGAGAGAGAGAGAGAGAGAGAGAGAGAGAGAGGAGATGAAAAATAAAGGACACAAAGACAGAGTGGTGAGAAGTTCAGACAGAAAAGCTGCATTTAGATTTGTTTATGCCCATCTCTGCTGCATTTTGAAAGCCAAATGATTTTGCCTATTTATTCAATGACAAACAGTTCTGTGGTGTCCTTTTAATGCATCTATCAATGGTATTTGCAACAACAAACAATTTAGGCACCAGTATTCAGATGAAGAATACAAGTCAACAGCTTTACATTTAAAGAGCATGGTTTCCTGTCACTTTGCTGTTACAATGCTGTGATAAAATGCCTGCTGCATCCCTGTTCATACAGAATGTGCACTTGTTTAGTTTCCCGACAGTCTCTGTCCACATACCCTCTAGCAGAATAATGGAAAAGTCCTGAGCAGTGTGGCCCTTTCGGGAGGCGAAGCATTGGTAGGCCCCAGAGTGGAACTTCTGTGCTGCAGTGATCTGCAGGGTGTCGTTGTGTTGTCCCTGGATGGAGATGTGCTGGTCGGGGACGATGGGCTCTGTGTTGCTGTACCAGTTGATGGTGTATTCTGGAGAACCCTCCACAGTGCAGGTGAAGAACAGTGTGCTGCTGATGCCAGTTTTCAGATTCTTTGGGGACAAGGTCACTCGTAGTGGATCTGAGAGAAGGACACATGTTGTTTGTTAGAACAAGAAAAGAACATACCTATTCTATCTTTTGGTTTATGCATTCTGTATTATGTCTTTACATACTTTATTATAAGTATGTATTGCTGATGCTTGACTCCTTTTTATTTTTTATATTCCCTGAATTTAATATCCACAACAAATAGTTTTTGTCATAAATGCAATATAAAAATAGAATTTTGTGCTACCACTGTGCAGTAAATTATAAGGAGTTTATCAGTTGCTCTTTGTTAATTTATTGGTGGTTAATAACCTAGTTATTAAGGCTTCACAAACCAGTAATTATCCATTAGATAAAAATAAATGTTCTGTTGCCAGATTTGTGAGTAAACATTTAAATTATAATCTGCTAATTTAACCGCATTTACACATTATATTAGGCTATTACTCATTTGCAAAACATTAAAGATGTATTCATTAATTTATACACACATTTTAAATCCTCTTTAAGTATGTTTTATTGTCAAACGATACCTATTATCATTCAACTGGATTCAAAGTGTGACACATGGATTCATAGATACAGTTGGTGTTTACATTCATAGAGACGGGAAGAAGGAGAGAGTGAGCACAATCAGCGGTGGTGACTCAATCAGTTCGACGTACTCATTAAAAAAGCAGCTGGAGATATCTCTTCACATCTCTGTCCACTTGTGTGTGTGTGTGTGTGTGTGTGTGTGTGTGTGTGTGTGTGTGTACGTGTGTGTGTGTGTGTGTGTGTGTGTGTGTGTGTGTGTGCACGCACAAATGTCAGTGAGCAATAAGGCAGCTGGTGGTGTGTGCTGGGGGGCATCACTGTGCCTCCCATCCCCCCCTCACCCTGTCAGAGTCACAGAGTGTGCTGCCATGATGTGCCCACTGGCAAAGCCTACCGCCTCTTTATTCTCTCCCTCTGTCTCGCCTTCTCCCGCTCTTTGTTTCTTTGTATACTTTACACAATGTACATTTATCTCCGCCCCTCTTGTTATCTTGTTATTACATTGTAGATAATGTCATTCCAGCACTGTCTGGATGTCTGATCGACCCTTCTGTGACCCCTCGTATTTATCTCCGTCTTCCTCACCCTTCTCCCTGATGGTGAATGCGTCTGGCAGCTGTGTTACGGATTCAGTCTCAGTGAATTACTGCCCTGTCTCTCTTTTTGACACCTGATACGACGGGGCAACATACAGCTCACACACATGTTTGTTACAGACACACTCTAGGTGCGATTTATATGTGTGCCTCAAACCAAAAGGAGAGGATTTTGTGAATGTGTCCATCTGCCAGGCTGATTCACTGAGAAGACAGCGTGGGAGTCTGTCAGGTTGTTTAGCGATAGAAGTGTGTGTGTGTGTGTGTGTGTGTGTGTATGTGTGAGTGTGTGTGTGTGTGTGTGTGTGTGTGTGTGTGTGTGTGTGTGTGTGTGTGTGTGTGTGTGTGTGTGTGTGTGTAGTTGTGCTCACAAACCTATAACGTGAAGCTGTCCAGACACCTCCTTTGAGCCAAAACTGTTGGTGACTTCGCATGCGTAGCTGCCGCTGTCTTCCTGCTTCAGGTCACTGATGGTCAGCCCTGTCAAACGCCGTGTCCAGCGGGCATCTGAGGGCAGCGGGCGACCATCTTTTAGCCAACGCACAGTGGGGCTGGGGTACCCTCCCGCTATGCAGGGGAGCTCGATACTCTGGCCTGCGTGTACCTCCCCTGCTTGGAAACTGTCTAGGATGGTGGGTGAGGACTCGTTGGGGTCTGGAGGGCAGAGACGGCATTCATTTTTTTGTCAAGACAAAGAGAAATATCAGACTAACTTGAGTAAACTGACACAACACCAAGCTGCTCACCCATGACAGAGAGCCTGGCTCCGTTGCTTTGGCGCGTCTCGCCGCTGTACTTGTGTTTGGTGATGCACCGGTATGTGGAGAGGGCATCCTCCTTCTGAACATCAGAGATGTAAAGAGCCCCAAAGGTGGTCAGTGAGAACCTATTACCTGAGGAAGACATCCAATGAAGACTTACATTAGTTTTCCCAAAGGAAACCTGCTGACAGACAGAAACACGCTGTAAAAAACCTGCACTAAGACGATCGCTCCGGTGCAAATGCATTGTAGTCATTGCAAAGCCGTATTTTGCTAAGGACAAACAGCTGCCTGAACAGTTGGCACTACCTGCCTGATAATGTTGCTTCCCCAAAAGCTGGCACTCTTTCAAGGCCTGGAGGACACACAGCGGTCACTTACACCACCCATAGACATAGCAGAGACAGATTTACTGCCCCTCCACACACAATGTAAAACTCTTATGCACCATCATCACCAAACTATCTCAATGTTCTTCCTTTTAAGTGTGGCGACAAAAGTGGAAGGCCAAAGATCAAGTGTGCCACTATGTGATGAGAGCTGCCTGTTCTCTTTCATAGCATTTGTTTTGTGTCTAACATTTTATGCTGCATTAGAGGGAAACATGCAATAGCAATTGTCTCGCTAAAAGTGTGACATATTTCAAAACGGTTGCCGCCATACAATAAGGTTAGTTTACATCACTTGTGTCTTTTAGCATCTACAGACCAGCAGCTGGATTGGCCGCATTCACGTGCACCTGTGTGTTTATCAGCATCAATATTTTATCTACAAGCTCTGTATTTTTCGCGGTCTTGCGGAGGGGTTGAGTAGGAATACTGAAGGTAGCGGTTATGGACTGTGCATGTGTTTGCATGGAATATACTGCATGACCCGAGAGGGAGGCACAGGCTGCAATTTCATAGCAGCCTTTGTTTGCCCCCAGAATGAAGCCTTACAGGATAATGAGCACTTTAAGACTGCTACTCCCACAACACCGACAACTCGCCTGTCACAACACTCTGACATAGGCAGAGAGAGAGAGAGAGAGAGAGAGAGAGAGAGAGAGAACGAGTCAGCTGGATCTGTCAAAGCCAGACTTTCTGTCTTCAGCAGGGGACAGAATTCCTCCCTCTGAAACAACCCTGATTAAACACACACACACATCACATTATTTCCCTTATTATCCATCCATCTTAAGTGAGTAGCTTGTACATAGAATCAGTCTATCTTTAGTCGACTCTCTCCATCTCTTTGTGTAAACCCTCTCATCGTCTCACTCACCCTTTTTCTCTCCCTCTCTCTCCCCCTCTCTCTCTCTCTGTCTCTAAGCAGAGTGGCAGACAGAGTAAAATATTAATTACTAAATCACTGTGCTCCCTCAGCTTTTATTCATGCTGACTTGACTAGATAACGAGAAACTGAGCCAATGTGAATTATATACACACACTCGTACACATATAGACACGAACACATACACACACACACAGCTGCAGCAAAACACGCAGACATGCATGCATGCATGCAGGCACTCTTGAGTAGACGGCCACAGTTGTTAGTGTTGTGTAATGTTTTTGGGATTTTTTTTAATTGTGCCACGTTTACATTATACCATAATGCAGTGTCTATCTGGGAGTATGACAATTTTATTTGGCAAGTATTTAAAACATTTTTACTCAAACCTGTAGTTTTACCCCTGCTTTAACTCTTCCATACACACTAAGCATATGTCTCAAACCTTGAAGAAAGACACAAAAACTCCAGAGAAAGGTCCTAGTTGGGACACCAACAGAGATCCACTGTGTCATCAGACAACTTCACTTGACACGTTTCTTCATGACAGACTTTCACCAAAAACTGTAAAGAGAAGATAAGTTGGCCCATGTTTTAAAAGTTATCTTTTGATAGCTATAAAACCATTAGTATGTGAGCTTTTTGTTTTGCAAAACACCATCAACTCAAAAACCAAACACTGATGGATCCTTGAAAAAGCTCTGAAGGAACCATTAGAGGTTAAAGTATTTTTCATCAACTATAAATGGCTCTTTAAGGAGTTCTCTCACCCAGAAAGAAGCTTTTTGAAAGAAGCTGTATTGCCTAGAGGATGTCAACATTGTTGGATTTTGTATGAGTTCGGTCAGAGTCTCAATGAGACGCATTCATGGAAGAAATTGTGCAAAATTGTTTGTGTATTCCTGATGCAGATGGGGTCCAGAGGGGAACTATAGTAATATTAACTGTCGGATCGGGAAGATTATGGGTATTTTTGACAGGACCAAAAATGTTAAAAACGGTACAGAAAAATGGAAATCATTATTCTCAAATTTTATCAAAATGTTAACATACATTTACAAACAAAGAAACACTATATTTTTATTATAAAATATCTTTAAAAAAAAAAGCTAGATTATTTCCCCTATACCCCTCCCAGATGTTTTGTTTTTAATTAGAAAAGTTTTTTTCCATTTATAAGGCCATGTTTTAATAATTATTGATTTTTTAAAGGCTAAAATTAGAAGAATGAAACTGCTCCTGTGACTTCTCAGTGACAGTACTGGGCAGCAACTGTATGCTGTTTTTTTGTAATGTAAAAAAAGTGCCATATGAATCGTACTGTATGTCCTTAGCGAACCTATCTTGTGTAATAAAGGGTTTATTCAGCTTTATTTTTTAATCCAACAAAATGCCTGTGGCCTTACAGTCACACAGGCCAGACCTGCTGCTATGACAAATACCAAAGAGGAGGAGAGCAAAGGGAAAATAATGGAAGTATAAATGTGCGAGAGAAAATATAAGCATGATAGAGTCTATAAATAGGATACATACTGTAGCCCGTGTGGGTCCAAGAGAGTGTGTGAGTGCACCCTGTGTGTGTGTGTGTGTGTGTGTGTGTGTGTGTGTGTGTGTGTGTGTGTGTGTGTGTGTGCGAGTAAGTAGCAGCCTCATTTTCTCACATGCAAATGAAGGCGTCGGCGCAAAGATAACGAGGCCCATATTTCCACCTCCTCAGTGGGGCCATTATTTATTGATGTTCTGCATCTTTCCCCCTCCCTCCCACTCTCACGCTTTCTTCATCCTCTCCTTGTTGCTAGGGTCTTCTCACTGCCATCTTGTTACGATTTTGGTGTACTTTCAGCAATTATTAAAGCACAACGTGTTTGCAATCACCGAGGATGAAGCTGTAAAACCCTCTGTGTTGTGTGACTGCGAAAATCATAATAGCGTGTTGGTGAAAGATGTCGGTGGAATTAATGGGAAAAGAATATCATCAGTATGAAGTTGCTAAATATAGCTTTTTGGATGCAAGTAGGTTTTGTATCCAAGATTTTCCAAAAGCATACAACATAACACACTATCTTTTAGTTTTCTCATTTCCTGAGTCTCAATCTGGAGTTTGCTGGTTTGAAAGGCAGTTCATTCCAATGTTGTGCCTTAGATAATAACATGAACTTATTTAGCCTTTAAACCCTTAGGACTCACAGAAAGTAGTTAAAAAATAATTTGGGGCCTGTTCATTGGCAATTCTATGTGCAGTTCGGAAACTTAGTTGGAAACTAATTTAGCTCTTGGAAGTGAATCTGACCTACATGCATTAGAGGGGCAAACTGCCACACTATCTAGAATAGCCTATTTTAGGAGACAACCTTTTTCCTCTCTTAGCAGGAATAATCTAATGACACTAACCTGTCTGGAATACAGCTTTTCCTGTATACAAAGCAAAACAAAAACTAAAGAAAAGTACAAACTGACTGTACGATCGTGCAGCACTCACAGCTTTGAGTTAAAACACTGGTGTTCCTACGGGAGTTCCCAGTATGGACCCCATATCTAATCAGTTTGGAAAAGGCTAATGAGCTATCGAACTCACATCCCTGTTTCCCTTCTGGCTGAGCAGTACAATCTGATCCCTCGAGTCTCCATCTTACTCAACAGTGCTGACGGTCAAAGGCAGTGGTTCCTTGCCTTGAAGGGCTATCCCAGTTAAATGAAGGTTAGCGTATTTTCACTGCTCATTATGATGACTTTAAGTTAGCACAAGGAGAAAATGTGCCAAAGCAGCGGAGGGTCAGAGGCTTCACTCCTCCACAACAACAACAGTGTAAATCCTCAGAGAGATGCCCGCAGCACAACATGTTTATCCATTAAAGAAACATGGTCTAAAGTTAAAAGATAAGAAGGAAATTGACTCTAAAAACTTATTCAAAAGGTTACCTTTAGGATTATGCTTCAAAAGAAAGATGGGAAGGGAGTTTCCCTGCCCATTTCAGTGAGCTGAAATATCTACACATTACCTAAGACTTTAATAAGAGACAATACACATCAAATAGGCTATTACTGTACATATAGACATATTTTGCAGCGATCACTGACAGGGCTCCAGAGTGCGCACATGCGACCAAAATTTGTAAGGGTGCAACTAAAATGTTTCCTAGGTCGCACCGGTGCACCTAACGTCCTCGAATCCGCTGCCTCTCCACGAACAAAGTGATGTCGTTTATATCGATATGGTTTAATGTTGCGTTACATGACCCATTTCTTCTGTAAAGCCGTGCCTGTGTTTGGATCTCTCCTCTTACTCTCCGCGCCCCGATTCACTCACACTGTCACACACGCCGCACGGTCGAAAAACACAGACAAAGTTACTGAACGCAACTAACTTCAGACGGAGCCTGCTGGACCTGGGCGAGAGATGTTGCCGTAATATCATAGTTCATAAAAATGCAGCACAGTGACAATACAGACATTTCATACACAAGACGTGTGTAAAGCCGCTGACCCGCCAAAGCATTCGGCCCGTGCTGGACCCATTCATAATGAGTCAGCCGTCACTCTGTGAGTAGCATACGCTTCTGTCCATCGCACTCTCCCCCTCTCTCTCTCTGTCTCCCTATTTTTTTGGGGGGGAGGGGGCATTTTCGGCCTTTATTTTGATAGGAAAGCTGAAAACATGAAAGGGGAGAAGGGGGGTGACATGTAGGAAAGAGCCGCAGGTCGGAGTCGAACCTGGCCCGCTGCGTCGAGGAGTAACCTCTATATAAACCAACAGAGCTATCCGGGCGCCCTTTTTCTCATTTAATCAGTCTGTTACTGTTGTTGAAAACAAGTGAAGGAGCTTTCTCAGTTTTGAAATATATCCTAGGCTATTTATTTCAGATCATTTTCATGTACATGTGTTGCAGCTGTATATAAGACTATAAGGCTATAAGACTCTGAGCCATGAAATGTGAGGTCTCAGTTCAGGGAAGCACTTTTAAACAGTAGCACTTTCAATTTTGAAATGTTTTGCTTAAAATGTTTTAGTTTGGCAGCTCAGTGAAGCACTTTAAATGTATATGGAGCGTGATTAAAAGGTGACCTTGAAATTGTGGCGTTAACGGCAACACAAGGAAATATTTGGGTGCACCTAAATTTTGTGCTGGTGCACCTAAAAAAAAAGTTAGGCACACCAGTGCAACCAAGGCAAAAAGTTAGTCTGGAGCCCTGACTGACATGAAGAGTGATTATAAAATAAAAGATAAAATGTTATTTTCCTCTGCTGAAAGACTTATCTGTATGTTACACACTGTGCAGCTTTATCCCGGTCTGAGGAGGACAAACTGCGGAGATTAGCCTACTAACAGTTTGGATAGTCCAATGCTTTGGAGATGTAAAAAATAAAGATCTACGTTTTTGATGAGCGCAGCAGTGACATGATTGTAAACATTTTTGCTCCGGTAGATCTGAGTCCTCCTGTGAACTGCCAAAGGTGACGGTCTGGTTTGAGCAAAACTCTGATACACACAAACACAAATAAACACATGCGGCACATGGACATCAAAGTTAGGTTAGTCATTGTAATTTAGCACATTGATTATAATCCTCTGAACGCTGCTATTGATTATAAGCCTCCGAACAAAACAGTGGTCGATATTCTGACTTTGATGATGGAAAAATTGCATTTTGTGTGTCTGCTGTATGCCCCTGCTCTCAACAGCAAGTGTCAGAGAAGAATTTGAAAGAAGGTGAGAAGAGAGAGGCGAGGAGGAGGGGATCAAAGACTTGTGACTGTCACAGAAAGAAGAAGAAAGAAGAAAAAAAAACGCAGTATATTCCGGAGATATTCTCTGCGGTGCTGGAATGTGCTTGGTGCTCACAAATGCAGACATGCCCGGCACAAACACAAACAGAAACACCTACCGGGCTTAAAATAGGACAACAAATATTTCCCGGCTGGAATGAAAAATAATAAACTATGTTACAAAATTAGCACAGTGGAGTCAGTGAATGGCAGTGGTCCAGTTTTGCAGCAGAGGAATGTGTTAAAGCAGAAAATCAGCACTGAATGACTTGATTTAGAGAGGAATGAGCGGAGAAAGGAAGAAAAGACGGTAGGGGAGAAAAGCAAAGGGAAAGATGGAGGGTAAACTGTGGAGGAGATAACAGTCCATGTCTGTGTTCTCCCCTCCTTTCAAACCTTTATGCAAAAAAAGGGGTGTTGCATTTGTATTCAAAGCGAGGGCCCACTCCACCCTCCTTTGGCTCTCTCCCCTCTCTCTGCTGTGTACATTAAAAGCCAAAGTAGAAGCAGGTGTCAGCCAATTAAAATATATACTCTTTCCTGGCTTTCTACCGCACACTTACTTAACATCTATGAATGGCGCCCTCTTAACTCCTTTCAATTCACGTTCAAAGCAGGTTTTATTGGCACAACTGATGTGTAACAAGTTATTGTGCAATGGGAGCCCACCCCGCTGCATCTCCTCCATAAAAGGGACTTTGTTAACACGACCAAACTGTTCAGACAGAGCACGAGTCACGCTGCCAGTTAAGACTAACACTGCGTGAGCAATATCTGACACTCAGCATTCAATTCTCTCCTTTTTCCCCTCTCGCTTCTTCTCTGTCGCTTGTTCATTTTCTAGAAGGGGAGATGCAAGATGTAGAAGGAGCCGCAGCTCTGTCATGTTTTCATTAAAAAGCCACGCTTCACTGTCTAATCCTAACTGCTGTCCTCTTTCCTAACCAATTCTGACTGCTTACCTCATCTTTCAATCATGTTCACCCTGCCCTGCCCCTTGCTACTGTGTTGCGTTGTGCACCGCTCCAACCCTGAGTGGACAGGATGTTAGAAAGTTGAGGGGACGGAGGTGAGGAGCGGACAAAGGTGGAGGTAGACGAGAGAAAGAGGGATGAGAGAAAGAGTAGACAGAGCAGAGTCCAGTTACCACTGCGATTGGACCACGTCTTTTCTGCTTCACTTGACTGCTCTGTCCCAATTTGCCCTGTGTGACTTTAAACAGTAAACACTGGGGGAGGGGATGATGCAGATGGGGGCGGGGGGCTATCGAAAGACTGAATGGCCAGTCATGGACAGACATTAAACTGATCGTATGCAAAAGCAGTCTAACTCAACGCAATGCCGCAGAGACGCCATGTTCCCCCCCATAAACCCACCCTAACCAGACAGGCCGACGATGCTGCATAAAGCTAAATGGACCATCTCAGATAGAGGGAGCGCTGAGGAGATTAGGCATCAGTAGAAGCATCAGAGGAAACGAGGGATGGAGGGGAAGACGGTGGGAGGATAGGAGAGAAATGGGGAGAGATGTAGAAATAGGGCTCCATTATTCATGATGTGTGTTTCATGTGCTTGGTGACATCTGGGACAGCAGTGATAATGAGAGTCCCGGGAGAGAAAAACCACATACACACACACACACACACACACACACACACACACACACACACACACACACACACACACACACACACACACACACACACACACACACACACACACACACACACACATCCCAATGCACAGCACCATACAGAAGTGTGCCACCGTGATCCAAACACCTACCCTTCAACTGGATATCCCATAAACTCTTATTGAACTGTTGATCGCATGTGCTCAAACACTGAAATAATGCTGTTCTTTAAAAAAAAAAAAAAAAAAGTCCCTCAAAGTAAAAATCTGATGGAAAAAAGCTCTTGCCCCTCCACCTTGTTTTGATTTAGCAGTAAGAGACATAGTTGGCTATACAGTGTGTGTCTGCCATCATATATGTGTGTGTGTGTGTGTGTGTGTGTGTGTGTGTGTGTGTGTGTGTGTGTGTGTGTGTGTGTGTGTGTGTGTGTGTGTGTGTGTGTGTGTGTGTGTGTGTGTGTGTGAGATGCGGTGTACTCCAGCTTAGCCCATGGCCCGGGGCAGTGAGCTGCATTAGTGGGACTGAGTGGCGGCCTGGTCCCTCCCTATTAGTGTGCTGGTGGCAGAGGAGTGCCACTGCCCAGCATGGGGAGAGAGAGAGAGAGAGAGAGAGAGAGAGAGAGAGAGAGAGAGAGAGAGAGAGAGAGAGCGAGAGAGAGAGAGAGAGAGAGAGAGAGAGAGAGAGAGAGAGAGAGAGAGGGAGAGAGGGAGAGAGAGAGAGAGAGAGCTTAACACACACACACATTGTTTACCAGCAGTTGAAATCCCTATGACAACCACTGGTTACTGCTTCTGCACAATTACAAACATCCAGTGGGTAAAGTAACCTACATTGTAAAGTAAAGAATACTCAGAAGTAGAAATAACACAATGTAAAACTACTCTATTACAAGTAAAAATCCTGTCAAGGAGTGTACTTGAGCTATCAAAAAGCTTCAAGATATAAGCAAGTTCATATTAACCACTATATATAGATAGGTAGTTTCATTTATAATAATGTCTGTAATAAAAAAAATTAACTAGTAACTACAGCTGTCAAAAGTAGTGGACAATATTTCCCTCTGAAATGTGGTGGAGTAGAAGTATAAAGAAAACAGAAAACGAACATACTCAAGTGAAATACCTCAAAATTGTGCTTGGGTAAATGTACTTAGTCACATTCCAGTTTGAATCTGCCAAACAGGAAGGAGTGGTCAGCATACAATTAATTAAAAAAACATAATTGGCAGATTAATCACTAATAAAAATAACTGTTGAATAAGCTTTTATAAACCTGACAAAGTGTGCATATTGCACTGTTGCTAGATATCACCTCATCACATTTCCTATATAGTACATATACTGTACACATTAATATAGACACAGGAAACCATCCTTTTGTTGCATCTGCACAATATTAAACTTAAATTTTGAAGTGACAAAGCCCCCGCTTTACAATGAGACTGACCCTAGATTTTTTGTTATTGACACACAAAAATATTGACTGCTATTTGCTCTGTATTGTACATACAACATGCTGAACTGTTGACTGAAGTATTTACAGAGTTCCACTGATGGCAAAAAACATAGAGAGAAAACAACTCCCATGCTGTAACCATGTTGACTTATTGACTTGCTTACACATGATATTTACTATGTACATACTAAGCCACAAACAATAGCTGAGAAACATCACAACCTCACACTTTTTTAGCACATTAACCCCAAAGCAGCGATCCAGATCCGCTCACCTCCCTCAACTTCCCTCCCACTGCCGTTAATCACCGCCCGCTGTGTTGATCTGGCCTTTGTGTGTGTTTGGTCAATTAATAGTGAGGCTGATCAATAGGTCTGATCGAGAGGTCATGTAGGAACATGGCACTTGGATGACCACCAGGGACCCCATTTGATCCCGGAGCATGTCTCCTCACGGTCCCCAGACCACCAGCTGCATTCACAGAAACGCCATAAAAATGAAATCTCTCCATCACTCTATACCAGAATAAATCACAATGTGGAGTGCATCTATTCTAGGCTTAATTAAGAATATCTGATTCTAGTACTCTTTCAGTTTCTAGTGTTTATTCCCCTTACACCTATCTTTTCTTTTAAGTTATACATTTAGTCAGAATTCAACTTTATATATATATACACTTTAGACTATCTGTAATTAATCCATGAAATCAGATGGAAATTTGTAGGATCACACTTAAAACTAACAAGTTAAGAAATGTTATGACAGGATTTGAGAGAAAATCTCTGCCTTTCATATTTCATATTGAGAAAGACAGAAATTAAGACTGACGGGAGAAATCAGAACCAAACTTCCTGCCACTGCTGCGAGCTTCTGAGTAAAGAAGCATTTCCTTAAATACAATTTCTTAGTAAAGCCTGCTGTAATCTCCTCACACTAATCCCTCTTCTGCTAGCCTAAACAAAAGAGTAGAAGAAAGCAGGACGAAAGTGGTAATACCTCTTTACTGAAATCCTATTTCTTAACCCAATCCAGGCCACATAAACCCTCCAAGTCTTTGACTCTAAGCCTTGACACAAGCCTTCCTGCTTTCACTTTCCTTAACAACTCTGGATGTGGTTAGCAGTGCAGATTAACAAATATCCTTCACAGAGCCAGTAAATACAAATTAGTTAGTTACTCTCATCTGATAGAATACTAAAAAAAAATCCCAGTGATGAGAAAGTGGTGATCACTCAGGAGCAAGAGCAGACAATGTGACCTGAAATCTATATGATGATAAATTATCACTTTACCTTGATAACTATAAACATCAATACATCAGTGTGCTTTCTATCTAATGTTACTACAACTATATACTTACAATTTGTAGCTGTAGTGTTGATAATGTCTTTAAATTACTGTCAAACTGAAGCTACAGTAAGTTCCATTTAAGTTAAAACTAACTCAAAGAATCATCTTCTTTTTCCTAGTTTATTACAACTTATTTTAGTAGGTTTGTCGGAGATCTCAGCAAGTGCCATGCTATCATAATGAATACAAATAATTTCAATTAATGAATCAAAAAATGAATCAACTGTAATTATCTTTAAAGCCACATGATTAGAAATGTGTGAATCCAAACCAGACATCCCAAACTAACTCTCTCATCTCTGTCTCTCTCTCTCTCTTCCTCTCTCTCAGTTGATATATTCTCACACAGCCTGGCTTGAAGGGCCAGATTTCTGTCAGAGTGATGTGCTTGCAGGGGCTTCCCCATCTCTCCCTCTTACACTGATTGACACTGATACACTGATGCACCGTAAACATGCTCATACTGCATGTGTGTGCTCATACTGCATGCTCATACTGCATGTGTGTGTGTGTGTGTGTGTGTGTGTGTGTGTGTGTGTGTGTGTGTGTGTGTGTGTGTGTGTGTGTGTGTGTGTGTGAGAGAGCCTGAGAGTGTTTGCTGAAGACACAAAGAGAAAAAAGCCGGGGGAAAGGGACGGCAGAGTGTGTAAGTTTCTGTGTTATGCGCACGTGAGCAGGCGTGTGTAGTAGTGTGTAAATAGTCAATAATAGCCGACACTTGTCAACCCTCTGCTCTGTACTCACAAAGCCTGTGGTTGAGCCATTGTTGAACTCCGCCTCTCCACGCCAGCCACCCCCCCCCTCAACTGGGCCTCTCAAGCAGAGATAATTATGCCTATTGTGCCCCTTGCGCTCTCGCTCTCGCTCGCACACACACACACACACACACACACACACACACACACACACACACACACACACACACACACACACACACACACACACACACACACACACATTTGTGATAATTTACACACCCACCCACCCACCCACGTGCCTACTCAACCTAACTGAGTAAAAGATGGCTGCCAGCACCCCATCTGTTCCTGCCCTGCTCAGCACACTGGGGCAAATGCGAGAGGGGCAAACATATCCGGCGAAAGAAGAGAAGAAAAAAAGGTGAACAAACTGCAGAATTATTTGGTTGCATTGGAAACTGTGTTTGAGCGGTTAAAAGGTAATAGATCTCCATGTTGTTTTGTCATTTCTTAGATAGTTGATTTTACAAAAAACTGCTTATTATTAGGTTTTGGTGTTACCAGCATATGTTTGCATGTGTACATAGGTAATAGTGGCACCTTCTGCTGCATAATTTAGTCTTTAATGTCTCCCACTAACCCCCATGGCCATGCTGTGTGCCATGTGGGACAGAGGCAGGAGGAGTGGAGGGTAAGATGAGGGAGGGATGGTGTGAGACTAGAGGGTGGAGGTGACAGAGGGCAACAGTCGATGGGGTTATGTTCAATGAGCCCTGGGGACGCCACGTGCTCCCTGTCCTCTGTCACACCACGTCCTGCTGCACCCGGGCAGCCCGAGCACAACAGGACAGCCGCCACACAGCAGAGCAGAGCGGAGAGCGGCCTTAATGTATCCAGAGTTAATGTTTAATGAGTACTCCATATTCAGGCAGCTTCGTGCAAAATCTGAAAATGGCTTTATTGTGTTACTTTCGAGGGTGTGTGTGTGTGTGTGTGTGTGTGTGTGTGTGTGTGTGTGTGTGTGTGTGTGTGTGTGTGTGTGTGTTGGGGGCAAGCTTGTACATTTGTACTTTGCAGAAGCGTGTGTGTGTGTCAGACCGGTGTTTACAAGAGTCTGCTGTGTCCCAGACAAGTGTATCTATTAATGTATTCCTGCTCTGAGTGCAAAAGCACAGATTTACAAACAGACATTGTGTCCTAACACACCACTGCTCTCCATGAGGTCCCTCAGCTTTTGTCACCTCTCTCCTCACAGCACCTGTGCGGAGCTTTACGACGCTAACTTTTTAATTACTGAGAGGAAAAGCTGCAGTACATGCATGGTGTAAGAAAGGGGCAATATATATGCACTGTTTTAGAACTGCCAAATACATAGCCTGCTGCAGCATGCTGGAGCCATAGAGGGAGCAGGTATACATACATATATAACATTTTGCACTTATCAAAGTCACCTACATACATATTTCATATTTATATTTTAATATTCAAATTGGGCCTTTACATATACTATACAATATGTACAGTATATATAAAGGTCCAATTAGCAATTGATAAACATTTGGTCCACATGGTCCAACCCCCTTGTAATCAATGTGCTGTGAACTATTCTATATTAACGGCAACTGTTTTGATAATCTATTATATCGTTTTTGTCATTTTTATGGCTGGTTACAGCTTCTGGAATGTGACGATTTGATATTTTTCTCTGTTTTATGTTATTGTAAACTGAATATAGTTGGGTTTTGGAGTGTCAGACATTGATGACGTCCATTTTGCACTGTGGGAAATTATAACATTTTTCAGACATTTGTTTTAGACAAAGTGATAAACCGAATAAATAATCAGCCGGTTGAACACTAATGGAAATTATTTGCAATATTTGCAGCCCACTCAACCACTCAACCACTCAAATCATCATCTTTAAACTTAAGTCCCTGCAAACTAACCAGTTTAGCTTAGTCACTGTAACTTCATCCTGCAAATTGATAAACTCAACTGTATTTTTCAACGTGCTCCCAATGAATACCTGTGTGTGTGTGTGTGTGTGTGTGTGTGTTGTGTGTGCTGTTTCTCTGTTGAACCGCTTGACTTCCAGCAGGGACCCCAGGGGCAGAGGATTGATCTGTAATGTAGACTGTAAGTGATCTCACCACCCATTAGGATCTACGTTCACATTAAGGCCTGATAACTCAGCATTTATACACCGACAGGTTAAATCCACCTTACTTTCAACACAAAAGAGACTAAGCTAGACTGATGAGATAGAATACACCATTCCTCTCACAGTATTCTGGAAATGTACAGTACAAGCAGGGTCTGTCAATGGTCTGTATGCATGCAAAACACATCTGTATCCTGTATAATTTGACCAAGAGGGAGTAGAACAAGATGGAGTGGAAGTTTGGAAAGAAAATGAGAGGAGAGTAGAACTAGAGTACAAAGATAGTAAAAAAAGAGAACACAGAATACTGAGGATGAGTAGGTGAAGTGTTGATGTGTACGAGAAGAGTTTTCTGATCTAGTTTTTTCTAATCTCATCCATAAATTGTATTTTTTTCCTCCTGTCATTGCTTTCCAGCTCTGGGTTTTATGGGCATGTGTATTAAATTACTGTGCAAATACATAAACAAGGCCAAACTGTGTGGCAGGTGGATTAGATGGAGCATGGTTAGGCATCTTCTGTGGACCACCATGTGGCCGCAGCCATCTGCCGGTCCAGTCTCTATTCATCGGAGCCACTCATTAGCTTTCTGTTGGTTAGACTGACGGCCTCGATCTGCAAGCTGAACCCTCTCTGTGTCCCACTGTTGTTTTTATTCCCGTCCACAAACCCTCCATCTCTCTGTCTCCGCTCCAGCTCTCCTCCTTCAGATCACTGCTCAGACAAGCAGGTCTCCATTGTCTTATGAGGGTCACACACACGCGCACCCACACAAAGCTTAACTACAGGAATGGCATGGGACGGGCAAGTGAGAGGGAAATAGGTCAGTCTGCATGCAACCCCCCTAATAAAACCCCTTACTGTCCTGGCTGGACAGGAAAGTGGGGCAGGCTAGGACACACACACACACACACACACACACACACACACACACACACACACGCACACGCACACCTCCAGATGGGTAACGTGTGTTTGACAAAATGGAACCTGTTGGGGTTCAGAGGGCATGGCTGCGTTGTGTTATGTCATCAACTCAACCTTCAGAGCGCTATGCGATTGTCCTGCTAATCAGTGTCTGCACATAATAATTCCTCCTTGCAAAGGCATGAACTAAAAAAAAAAACTTTTTTCTTTTTTCTTTTGTCTCGTCACTTTTGAATTCTTATTTTGTATTTAAACGAATCAGAGAGAAGACACACAGAAAGGAATTGCAGTGGGAGCCTCAGGTCTGTGGTGGCACAAATGCTGCTCTGAAGGTAGATGACTTGAATGCATCGATACCTCTAATTAAAGTCAATTCAAATGTTAAAAAATCAATACGTAAACAATACCTATGTGTTGAAACTAATTAAACCTCCAGCACTAAGACAGACACTTGCAGCTGGAAAATAGAACCAATCCTATTTTTTCTTTTGTGTTGCAACTATGCGGAACAGCTAATCACAGCCCACCAGAGAAAATTCAAAGAGAGTTCAGTGATGGTTGAGTGCTTTGACTTGCTGTTTGCAGTGGATTTTAGCAGACAATGTCCCTCTTTATCAATACGAAACCAGACAACGTCCTAGGCAGAGTTTGTGTTACCAGAGACAGCTAACAAAATAAAAGACATGCAAGTCAGTTATTGTGAATGTGATTGTCTATCTCTCTTCGCTGTATGATCAACCACCAGAAAGCCCAAGGTGTGTTCTGCCCAGTGCATGCTGGGATAGGCCCAGGAACAAGCATGTATGGAAAAGTATGGAATGAATGTTTTTGATTTAAATAATCAACCACAACATATGGATTTACTCACTCGAAATCAACTGCAACTCCTACTGCTGTGTTTCTTAAGGAACGAAATAGTGACAGGCCAGACAGGCAACCACCCACTCACTCGCTTGCAGAGAGCTCTCAGTCACAAAATCAATTTTAATTTTCACATCTTCATTAGACTTATCCAGACAGTCCTTTGCTGGCTGAGTAGGGGGGAGAGAGTAAGAAAAGAAGAGAGTTTGACCGGTGATGTTAAAGTAACTCAAGAGATGGTTAACTGAGAAGTTGGATATCAGCATCAATAATGTTTCCATTGGGCCATTTATATAACCACATGTATCTACTGTACAGGAATATTCACTGTATGTGTATGTGTGCATAGTTTTTGTGCACCCAAATGAGAGTGCACACAATATTCAGATTACGAACTGTTCTGCAGACGTGTTGAGTTTTAGAGGTCATGTTGCGGATAAGTGACTGCGTTGATTGGCTGTAAGGATGATGAGGTCACTGTGTTGATTAGAGCGGTGGGTCGGGGTCAAGGTTGAACACGGCCACATTGCGAGTGCTTGTTGTGTTTGTGTGTGCCGCTGTCGTAGGGACACGCAAGTTCAGTGAGCAGCTCATCATGTTCAACATCTGATCCTCACACTCACTGCTCATCAACTGACCTATATACCCCTAATTACACACAGCAGCCACACAACGATATTCACAGCAACACCCCATACAGAAAAAAACAACATAAAACACACACACACACACACACACACACACACACACACACACACACACACACACACACACACACACACACACACACACACACACACACACACACACACACACACACACACACACACACACACACACACACACACAGGACAGGCACATCCAAACCAGATCAACTGTATTGATGTTTAGGAAACATGGCGGGAACTCTTAATGTAAAGAGGGACTGCAGGGAAAGGGAAAGGTACAATCATTCTTGATTTTAAAGTGAAAACAGATCAGAATAGAGAAATAATGATTTCAAAAAATGTCATTTGAAAACAAAAATTAAACAAAAATAGCATGTATAATAAAATCGAATTCAATAATTTGTTAACAGAAACTTTTATACGTTGGAGCAGAGAGCTTTTTTTGGTAATTCTGACAAAACGCGTAATAGACAGAAATGTGATACAAAGTACAGTAAAACACTACAATACTGTACCTTGTATATGAAAACTGAAAATGAAGTAAAATAAAATGATAAAAATAAACTACTGCAACGTTGGTGCATGTGTATGTGTGACAGTGTCTGTGTGTTTTTGCATACATGTAATATAAAACGCCATCTGCCAGGACCTGAGGCCGTTCTTGCCCTACTACCCTCCTTGCTTCTCTTCCTTTAGTTCATTTTTCTTCTCTACCTCTCATCCCTCTCTCCTACATTGTTATTGCAAGCATTTTAAATGCAGAAAATAAACATGTATACATCTCAAACATACATTACACACAATATATAATTGCATCTTTAAACACTCAGAATGTATTCACAAACAACAGACAAAAAGACTACATAAACAACACTACATTTCTCTCTCTCTCTCTTGCACACCCACTCACACACAAATGAGGTTAATGAAGATGAATGTGGGGGCACAGTCCTATTGACATCCTATGTCTCTAATTGTGGCCCTGTTCTTCAAGGACATGGTGCTAAGACAAGCAGGGAGCGGACAGGAATAGATCTGAAGAACTGTGGAATAGTCATGTAACTTGGAGGAGAGTCTATCTAATGCAGTGGCAATCGCAATTAAAGGCAGGATTCGACATTGGGGGAAAACAATTGTATGTGATGAGATGTAAAAGCGGGAAGAGGGAAATGTCTGTGAAGAGAAGAGGAAGACAAAGGAGAGTAAGGGACGAGATATCAAGCAGGGAGGAAGGAGGAGGAGGACCAGATCAGTGATCCAGAACAGTGAGCAGACAGAAGACACGAGTTAAGAGTTCGGTCAAACATAGAGCACAGCGGTGCATCAGCCGTCCTCAGACACACACACACACACACACACACACACCACACACACACACACACACACACACACACACACACACACACACACACACACACACACACACACACACACACACACACACACACACACACACACACACACACACACACACACACACACACACACACACACACACACACACAGAAGATAAAGACATACCTAAATCCTATGAAAAGAATCAGCCTGCCCACCCCAGGATAATCCAGATTCACTCATGTGATGTCCTACCTGGTATGATGGAAACAGTGTCTCTCTCCCAGGACACGACGCTGACGTACTCCTGCACGGCAGCGGGGATGAGGCACTTGAACACAGCTACGTTGCCCCGCATCGAGCGCTGATCCGCCACCCGCACGGTGTAGGGCTCCCTGAAAACTACAAAACAAACCGCACAAATCATATTGAGATAGCTAATATCTAAAGCTTTAAAAGGGCAGGGTTCTTTTTCTACCATTGAATACAGTAGTTGAGGTGTGGTGACCCATTATGATGTAAATGTTGCTTGAGATGTTTTTCCAGACAGGCACTTCCGTAATTTTTTTTACTTAAAAGACTTAGTATTATTTAAAGATATTATCTACACATAATATCTTCCAACATCTATCCAGAAGATGCGTTGACAATGGATGAACATCATGACGATATCGTCACCATGTGAGCCTACCTTGTTCTGTTCTGAGACAAAAACAATAATCTGCTCATGTTTACATCATCGAAAACAACACATTAACACTCCAGAGCAAAACGCCCTTTCATCAATTTCTACAGAGCTCCACATTTATTCATTGGAAATTACTGGCCTACTCTCATGCTGTTTGAACTCCTCTAATTCTGCATCCGCTTTCACCATAAATAGTGCGAGCCACCATTAAGCAGGATAATCATGGAAATTATTTTCTAGCTTTGGCATGACATCATCACGATCTCTTGTTTTTGCACAGAACTTCATAAGGATACAACGGAACGAGCTGTGCATTTAAAGTAAACTGAAGGGTTATTGGTGCTTCAGTATGCAGGTCCATGCAATATTTTACACTCTGGTGAATAAGCAGGGACTCATTAGCAAAATCACATGAAAGCTAGGACGTATCCAAAAGGTTGCTAAGAAACTGGTTCGGAGTCCCTTCCCTGGTAACAGACACGATGACAGCATGCATACATTCCTGCTGCAAGAGGGAAACACATGCAAGAGCACAGACATTTGCATCTTCTTTGAACAGATGAGTGGAATAAAGCAGATCTGTCAAATTCTTCTGAAATAATATGGAATGAACCACCACTGATGTGAATTGGCTTAGAAATTGCTGTTAGCCATGAAGCAGGAAAAGTGATTCAAATGAGACCCCTGTCAATTACTGTTCGATGGCACAACGGCCACAGGACTGAACCCCATGACAAAGCGTCCGCATCCTGTCTGAGCGTAACCTGTGCACCGGAGATGCCGGGGCCCAACAGAGGCCGCTGGCTGCAGGATGTTTGGTTCATGCTAATCCCTCGTCTCCTGAGGCCAGGCTTTTGGGTCATGTGGGAATGAAGGCAGCAACCGGCTGGCATACAGCTCAGGGTCCTGGCTCAAATCCTCAACTTGGCGCTAGTATTAGTATTAGAACGAATATGAGTATTAGTTCAGGTCGGTGTTGGGAGGCAGAATATGAAAACAGATGTTGATGGAAGGAGGGAAGGGGGTGGGAACGAATGGCCTGAATGAATGATGGGAAGGAGAGGGGGGGGGGGATGCAGTGTAACTAACATCCAGCTGCAGCTTTGTTCCAGCTGTGGTTTGATGGAACTCTTTGGTGAAGTATCTCTGCTGGTTCTAGAGCTGCAGAGACCCAAACCCCCAGATGTACTATTTTACTTTAGATGAGGTCTGGCTTATTAAAGCAGCCTCACACAGTCCAATCAATGGAAAGCACCAATTAGGTTTGTTAATGAGAGATAATTAAAGAAGTGTGCAGTGGCTATATTTAGTCTGCACAAGAGGACAGTTTGAAGAACGGGGGAGCAGGGAGGAGGAGGACAGAAAATGAATATGATGGCAACAGAGGCAGCTTTTGGTCAAAATGTCTAAAAATAGACTACCTATAATATCTACTAGTGTTCATCAGTTGAGTCTTTATTCTCACTCATGCCTAAAAATAATTAAACATGATGTGTATATATTTACTGAAAAGAGGTGTATTTTTATGTACAGTAACAGTACATTTAAAAGATTGTTCTAAATTACAATGTCCCTGTTTTAGCTGAGTGAGCGCATAGCTGTAAAAGATGGTGATAAGGTCCATGACACTTAGAACCGTACATCTGTATCACTTTAATATTAATAAAATAATAATATTTAAAATATTAAAGTGGCCGTCAATTTCCTGGTGGCCTTTATGGTGCCAACTTTTAAAAAAAAAAAAAAAGGAGTGTCAATGAGTATGATCTGGTCATGTGATACAACCTATAGCCACACTTTTTCCTCCTCTTCTGATCTGGTTATATCATTTAAAATGTATCGCACTGGAGTTGCTACTTAACTCTAAAGTACTGTAGGAGTTGTGTTTTGCATTTCATCCTACCAGATGGTGCCATGCTGTAGATGGAGCTGAAGGGGTTATGTCGGTATGAAGTGCAGTGGTTCATTACCAGCTCGGTCAAATAGGTGTGAGCGAAGGCCGAGGCCTGGTGTAGTATGTGATGCAGATGTTCTCTCTGTAGACTGTGTTCTAGGTCAATCTGTGTTCAGGTCGAGACGGGCTATTTTAGGGCAGGTGATTCTGTGTGTGGGTAGGGCTTTTTGCAGCTGCCAATCACATCTGCTCTACTTTATGCTTTCACAACTGTCTCTTTTTGCTCCATTCCTCATCATGTTGTGTCTCACTTTGGCATTTTGATCCATAACCGTCCTTTTTTTTTTTTTCTCATCTCAATCTTTCAGACCCTTCAGTCTTGCTTTGCTCTTAGGCCCATTCCCCTATCCCGACTGCGGTCCCAACTCACCAGCTTTGATGCGGATGTTGGGGCTGCGGATCTTGCCGGCTTGGTTTTCGGCAGTGCAGAAGTAGTCGTTGTCGTGGATGTAGCTGTTGTAGGCGGAGGGCGAGAAGGGGTACAGCTGTAGGGTGCCATTGGCGTGCACGTGGCGGATGTGGGGCACGTCGTAGATGTCGTCGCCGGTGGCCAGGTACCAGCGCAGTATGGCACTGGGGGTGCCCCCTGCTGGACAGGGCAGGGACACCCCCACCGAGCTGGAGTAGGTTACCCTCTGCAGGGAGGCATTCACAAAGTACAGCCTGGTGGAGCCCACATCCTCACTGTGTACTGCAGGGGCAAACAGACAACACAACATCACCGAACAGGCCGTGGTGGAGGTGAGAGGCCAACGATGAGCACCTGTTATGTGCCGTATACACTGTGTAAACACACAAATAAAAGCTAACAGGATTCCACTGCCACTCACTTAAAGCAATCGGCATCACATTAATGGACAATAAAATGGACAGAGTAGGACTGCCCTTCAAATGTGTTACAAAATAATCATAACAAATATATGTCAAATGTCCAGCTGCAAACATCAGTCATGTGATTCAGAAAGCCAGGGATTTGGGCTAAAGCCTGTGATGGTTTAGATGGATCGGAGGGAGGAGGAGCCTGTTACCTCCGTACAGTGTGTGCACACATACACAAACAAAGACAGAGAGAGGGAACTCGATGATAGGTTATGTGATTGGAATTTCTATGCCAGACGCAGAGATTTAAGTCTATTTAATCTCCTTACATATTTAACACACACACTCACACATGCACGCACACACTCACACACACACATACAGGAATGTTCTTCATTGGCACTCAGAGTAAACACATACAGCTCCAGCAGAGAAAGGAGAGTGAGAAGAGGAAAGGAGGAGGGGGCAGTCTAGTAAATTTGGGGTCGTAATAGGAAAGATTAGAAGAGAAAGAAGAGTGTGTGGGGGGGTTAACCCTAACCCAACACTGCTGATGGACAGATGTGGATGTTAACCACCACTGCTTCTAAATGATATCATCTAATACACACCATGCGCCACCACATGTTCACCTCAGCACAGAAAGTCCATAAAACATCATAGCAGATACTGACAGATACTGTAAGAGCCAGGATGTGGATCCAAATTGGATAAAATTAGCATTCAGCATACTGTGGTTGTTGTTAAATCATGACTGTGTGTTTATTGTCTTTTTTTACAAAATGGATCAAACAATGTCAATATTTATTGCTTAAAAATGAATACAAAAGTATCAGTGATAGAATCAACAAGTTTGAATATATTGATATGACAATTTTGATTGATTAAATTGCAAAACATTTAATCATTTAGTGTTAAATGTTATACTTAAACCTCACTAATACTCCTTATTTCATAGTATTTGTGTTACAAAACAGTTGTGATCACTTCTTCTAAGCTGGTAACCTTTTGTAAAAACCTATATGACTCAAATTTATTAAAAAATATGTCCAGTATGTCACAGTTATTGTTAAAAAAATATCTAGAGATTAGACTGCAAAATGGATAACACAAAATAAGTTAATACAGTAATGATTACTTTCCGTATTGATCAACGGCAGATTTATTTTTTTGATACAATATTAAATCATTTTGGTCTAAAATATGTCAGAAAAGGGCGCCCGGGATGGCTCAGTTGGTAGAGCGTGTGCGCATATATAGAGGTTTACTCCTCGACGCAGCAGCCCAAAAAATAACTTTAAAAAACAAAATGGTGAAAAACGCCCTTCAAAATTCCCCACAGCCCAAGTTGAAGTCATTAAATTGCTTGTCTGACCAACACTCAAAACTCAAAGATATTAATTATTATTACGTAATATAAAGAAAAGCAGCAAATCCTCACACCTGAGGGGGCTACAACTAATATTTAGCCGATGAATTGATCTTCAAAATGATTTTTCTGTCGATCGACTTATTAATTAATTGTTTTGTTTTTTTGAATCCCCTGTGGTCCAGATCATCTGTTCACCAACTTCATAATAACACCAGCTAATTGTTAAGATCACTTTCAATAAATAGCAGTAGTGCATGTAAAATACAGTAACACCAATCACAGCTGCTTCCTGCCTACACTCAGTGTACAAAAACATGATGTTTTGTGACACTGAAAATCCTACGATTGGTGTTGTGCTGTACCAGCTAAATGATGGTCTTGTTCAAGGAGCTTTGACACATCCTTTTTGAATAACCATGAAAGCATGCTGTAAGATTGAGGGAACGGGATGAGAGAGAAATATCCCTGTTTCTCAAACTGTTAGGTTTTCACAGGTAAACAAAGCACAATACCCAAAATAGTTGGGGCAATCAGAACCATCTGTGTGAACAAGGAGTATTAACTTTGTGATATTGTTGCAGAGAATCACAAAGTCCATCAGATATGACCTTCTGGAGTATTAAAACCAAACACAACCACACACAGCTTTAAGCTATGGGTGATGTAAACAGAAAAAAAAAAAACATTAACAGAATCAATCACTGCCATCAACAGTTTCACTGTGCTGGCACTAAGCTCAGTGCACCAGATCGAAAAAAAAAAAAAAGACGTAGCGATCTCTTTCATGCATGAGGGTTTGATAATAATTCCAGCTTCCTTTCAAAGAAGTGCTACTCCCCATAGTAGACTAGAGATTGATAAAGCTGGGCAGAATGTTACAGATGGTATTTGAAAATGTGTCTGGCAGTCCAGTGGTGGGCTGCAAAAACCAGGTCAGACTCCCTCCCCTCTGCAGATTACTGATAATGGCCCCTGAGCATAAAGCCCATATTAAAGATTGCAATATCTATAATCTCCCAATGGGGAGACAGGACTAAAGTGGAAGAGTGAGGGGGTCACCCTGAGAGCTTGGGGGGGCTGGGCAGCAGGAGAGCCTCTCATACAGTAGATTATATGGCCTGGGGGCCCGGGCACTGGGGGGGGCTGGGGAGCACTGGGACTGATGGAGTGGGAAGTGGAATAGAAAGGGGATCAGAGCAAACTCCCACCACTCAGAGCCTGTCAAAACCAGGCGAACCACACATGCACTCATCCGACACACGCACATGCATACACATAAACACATACACACTCCAAAAGCAGCTCTCAGTCACACTGAGAGGAGACAGAGCAGGTTGCCATGGTGGCGCTGGCACTTGAAAGCTGTGACTGAAACAAGAACAACTCAACAATTTAGCCTAACAACAGTGACCCACTGAACAATCTAAATTTAGAAAATTCAAGTCACCAAACCCCAAATTCTGTCACACTGTCTCAAATATATGCAGGTTGCAAAAATGAATTGCTGAAGTGAGCAAATATGTTCATGTTTAAATGGCATAGAGGTGAACAGACAGACAGAAAGCAGGAAGTGTAATAGTTTTCATTTCGGTGTGTATAACCTACAGTTTGTAAAGTTGTGTAAAAGAAATTGTGTGTAAATGCCTGACATGCCAGCGGCGGCCAAGCCAGTCAGCGATAGTGTGGAAAAACTGCTGTTTGGTAAGGTGTGGTCAGGCACAGCAACATGAGCGCATCACACTGGATGTGCTCCAAAACTCAACTGGCACAGTCCTGGTTTGCGCCAGACTGGCGGACTTTCCACTCCATTTAAGACCAACAGTCGAAACATTACATACCAACTGTGCCAACCTGCATAGACGGCTTGTATGGCACGAAAACAAAATGCCACATGCACCAACAGTGAGGTAAACGACAGAGACTGCATGGTAAACACATCGCTGTTGTGGCTGAATCCAAATTAAAAAGTAGACTGAAATGTGAATGTCAAAATTCAAGTTGGGCTAGTTGCCCCCTTGGATATGGACCTTTTTCACAGCAGACATTTTGACTTGTCATAGGAAAAGCACAGCTGAAATTGATAAACCTTAACGATGGCTCAATTCCATCAAGTGTCCCAGTAAGCTATTTCAGTGAGTCAGTATGCACAATACCACAGCCTCTCCTAAGTGGAATGCAGCCATAATTAATGGTTTTGAATACACCTGTGCTTTTCCTACTATGACATGTCAACATGGCTGCCGTGGAAAAAAAGGTCTATTATACCTCAAACACACCGCCATGATCAAATTGAGCCATTATGACCACAAGTTTGACAGAACAGATAACTATTCCTGTATTACATTACAGAGTTAGCGTTGCTCGAACAGAAAATCATTAATTTACAATAAGAGAATACGTTACAGATGCATCGTTGCATTTGAAGTGTTGCATAAGGGTTAGTCTACTTTAGATGTATCGTGAGCTAAACCGGTACATTATCACGGTGTGTCACGAGCCAAAGCATTGAGTGTGTTGTAGCAACCGACGTAATAATAACTTCGATTTATATAGCGCATTTCATGAAACCCAAGGACGCTTTACACAACGACAGGGGGACACGGGAAAAGAAAATAGTAGTCCAGCACTAACACGGACTCAAAGGAATAAAATGTCCGTGCTAAATAGAAGGGGGACGTAATTTAAGCTAGGCTACTGGTGTAGGCTACTACCACATTGCGCAATCTAAAGTTATTTAATGAATGAAATAGACATATTACATACCTGAGGGCCAATTCGGGGACGATTTTGATTAATTTACAATCCCGTAATTGTCTCCATCTGTTGAAAGCCCGATGAGTGTGACTCGGGTTTTGCCCGTCTCTTTCACTTTCCCTTCTTAGCTAGCTTTTAGCTAGCTGCGCCAGTATCAGCTATAACTACAGCAGATACCTTCTAAACTTCTAAATTACAATTAGGCATCTCCTGCTACATTTTAACTGCTCACTAACACAGGCTTTTCCGGTGTTACACCGAAATCTGTGACCCGTCAGAATGTCTGCAGTGGTGCCGTCTACCTTCGCGGGAAAAATCGAACCCGGGCAAAGGCATCAATAAAAACCATAGGCTACAAAATAGCGTTCTTTTCACTGTTAGTCTCGTTTGATGTTATAAGTCATTTATGATCATCAGATGGAAAATTACACAGTTTAAGAAACATTTTAAAGCTGCATATCCTAGTTCTTTTAAGTTTTGGCAATGGGCCATATCAATTTAACATAAACTCAAGTCTTGTTATCAATGCATTGGTTATTTCAAATTAACAAAATAAGGCTGAATTTGAACACTAAAAATGACCCCATCCTTGTTATCAATGTCCCACAATAATCTCGGCCTGCATATCCCAATTTACTTTCATTATCAAATTATTTGTCCATTTCTTTCACCTTACAATGTCAGAAAAAAAAGATAAATGGAAATCACAAGTCCCCAGAGTGAGGTCTTCACATATTTAGTTTGGTCCAAAACTTAAAGATATTCTGCTTACAATGATAGAAAACAGAGAAAAGTGGCAAATCCTCCCATAAGAGAAGCTGGAAGCTAGAGAACATAGAGGTGAAACGATTAATCAATCCTCAAAATAGTTGCAGATTTAGTTGATCATTTTAGATAGTTGATCATTTTCTAACAACTGATGAATATTAATTACCATTAATTACAATAATATTGTTTTAGCTCTACATTATTCTATGTTGATTGAATTCATAGAAATACAATGCAATCTGTAAGTGTGCTTTAACAATTTGAGACAATATCCAACCCACATGGTGCTGTTGATTTTGGTGACACCACCTTTCTCAGGGATGCATATATCCCAAAAGCTCTAACTCCAGCAGCATGTGGACAGTCAGTGCCCTGCTAGCAGAGTTGACCAAAGCTGTAGGAGTCCCTGTGTTGCTGATGTTGCTGCTGCAGATCACCTGCACCCGGGAGGCTTCATCAACCTCGTTCAGACACAGCACCTGAGAAAGAACCAGCCCTCACTGGATAGTGTTGGAGCACTGACACCGCTGCTGGAGCTAAAGCTTAGGCTGTCAGAGTCGCAGCCACTATTTTATACATCCTGCCAGAGAGCCATGCATGAATATGTATGTCAGAGAGGCAGAAGTCATAACCTATGCAAGGTTTCATCATGCATAATGCAGCTGATCTACGCCTCTCCAGGATGTGAGTGTGCACAGGAGTGTACGCGTGCACGCACACACACACACACACACACACACACACACACACACACACACACACACACACACACACACACACACACACACACACACACACACACACACACACACACACACACACACACACACACACACACAATGCTCACAACTGTATTGTGATGAGGTAAACAAACCCCAGAACCCCCAATGTCTCACATTTTCACACATTCTCACACCCAGAGCTCCCTGTGCCCAACCAGAGGCATAATACCACCATATGTTCGTCTTCTTCTCTCACCCATCTCCGTCTTTGCAATTCTTTCTCATGGTAAAATTATTTTCACACCATTTCCTCCTTGTTGGTGATAGGAAACGTGGTAAAGGTCAAAAGGATTCAACTTAACGGAGACAAGACATGCACATCAGTCATGTGAACTGTCAAAAACCTCTCTCTCTCTCCTCTCTTCCAGTGTTTCCTATTTTGGAAACTGCTTCATTTCCACCCAGACTGCAACTCCTGTGTTCACCCCCCTTTCCTGTCCTGCCGCCTCCCTGTCATTCATCCCTTCAGGTGATTTTGGGACAGAAAGTTGTGTTTTTGATAAGATAAGATAAGGATTGAAAGGTGCGGGGAAACAGCAGCAGAGGAGGAAATGGGAGGAGACGCACTGTAAGAAGGGGTGTGAATTGAATATTGGTGGTATGCAGGGGGAAGAAGATAGGTGTAAGCTTATGGATAATCCTCAGGGGTCTGGCATAAGTAGGTGGTTGGTGGGTGGAGAAGTAGGGGGGAAGGTTGTTGGGGTTACATCTAATCAACGAAGGGGCATCGCCGCTCCCCGCCTACTGTCTTTCTTTACACCCTGTCCCCAACAATCTGCTCCCCACACCACCCACCACCACCACCACTACACCCCCCCCTCTGGCCTGTGCTGTGTCAGTAAAAAAAAAAAAGTGTGCTACTTCAGCAGTCCCCTGGGACCTGCTCCCCCTTACATCAAAGCAGCCAGTTTCTCTCTTAATGTGAATATCAAATCTGTGGATCACAAGTCCCAGCACAGTCTGCATAAACTGCCCCTCCCCCAACCTTTAATTCTGCCTAGTGATGAGGGAGAGAGAGGGAGGGGAGTTACTGCGAGAGGAAGCAGTGAAGGGAGGGAGAGATGGAGAGAGAGATGGAGATAGAGAGAGAGATCCAACAAAAACAACTACTTGCTTCAGAGATTTGACATTTTCTGAACGCACCCTCCTGCTGAAAATGTGCAGCCCCAGCATCCAATAAAATTTGGAGGTCTGGCTCAATGTAGCAGTTCTTGCTGGGAAAAGAATGTCTCACTGTCGACGGTGTTCATGTGCATCTTGTTGTTGGTAATGTTGTTTTAAATGATTAGTTCTTATTCATAATCTTGTTGGGATGCATAATAAATTTAAGGACGAATGGGAGAGCAGGAATGCCAGCGACAGAGCTGTGACATCCTATTGGTGAGCTGGGAAGTCCAATGAGCTCCGCTTCTCTGTTGTCACTTTGCCCACCATAAGGCAACAACATTGAGCAAAATCTGTGTGAGGATTTTTTTTGTGAATTTTGTGATTTGTTAATTTGTGAAGATTAACTGTCATTTGTGTTGTTACATATACATATATATATATATATATATATATATATATATATATATATATATATATATATATATATATATATATATATATATATATATATATATATATCTGCTGTTTTTCAGAGTGAAAAGTGTAGGGTGTGTGAGTCAAGTTGTTTGATTAATCATCAGACCTTGATTTTTTTTTTTTAAATGGCTAGGTCTGTTCAAAGATATTTTTTATATTTCATATTTTTGTTGGAGCACAGTTCCCTCATTTGAAATTAAAAGAATCAGAATCAAGTACTGCATAACCCCTGAAAGGACCAAATTACAAGCAAAATCACACCGAGAGCTTGGTATTTCTCCTTTAACCCTCTTTAAGATGTTTTTGTAAAATTAAATAATGCCGGGTTTGAGCTGTTAAAATGGTAAAAGTAGGCCTGCGTCCTGCCTGAGTAATGATTGGCACCCCTGTGGACCACACTCTGTCACTGAGTAGTGCCTATAGCTCAGATTGCAGCTTTAATTGTGCAGCCTTGCAGAGCCAGCGCAGGGAATTGGACTGGGGAGGGAAGGAGGGGGGGATTTAGCATATTTCTATTTGTAGCGGGCGAGCAGTGAGAGGTCAAGAGTGTGCCAGGGTGAGGGATCACCTTATTGCTATACACATGTCAAATTCAAATTTAAGTTAGATTGTTTGAATTTTACACCGATCCTTTTTTTTTCTCCTTATTTTCTTTAATAAATTATATATTACATTCAAAGTTAGGCCTACAGCAGGCCTGTATGTTAAAGTGGATTTTATTCACTGCTAATTAATCCGCAATTACAGCACTACAGTCTGTGGATTTCAATTAAAATGATAGGTAGAAGAGAACACAGGTTTTTTTAAATGTCCTATTAATAATCACAATAAAATCCTTTAATCAGGTATACTATTTGAAACGACCAAAGAAAAAGTATAGGCGTCGTGCTCTAATTGGTTAACTGTTACCCTTCACGCATCTTTTCAAAGATCCGTTCATTAGCCTACATCCTGGTTGCCCCCTAAACCTGAATGTTTCTGACATATTTAACAACATTTTTTTTTAAATATTCAAATCATGAAGGCCTTAATTAATATATGAGTGAACGTCCAGTTTAGTTTCTGCAGAAATAACATCCAAAACAGTGTCCAATATTTATCAACAAAACCAAGAGGGGTGTCCCCGTCACTTCCCCTCCTCCGCGCACCCGCCAACACACACACACACACACACACACAGAGAGAGAGAGAGAGAGAGAGAGAGAGAGAGAGAGAGAGAGAGAAACACGAGCCGTGACGCACGCGCTGGCACACGCGCGAACACGTCTGCGGGGTCCAGGTGCGCTATTAGTGAGGAACATGACCGGGCAAGTCTATAATCTGCACCCACGCCCCTGGACTTTCTGATTAGGTGAAATAAATTTGCGCATATTAATATGATTCCGCAAACCCCAGAGTAGCTCTGAAATCACATCTTTTAAGATGAATAATTGCTTTAAATCAATAGCAAACATTTGAAAAGAATAGGGAATTTAAGAGAGTTGAGGAAAACACAACATGGACAACAAACACAGGCAGCACATATTTAACTAATTGCTAATTGATATTCGCGGATATTTGAAAAACAATAATCCAGTGTGAGAAAATGTCCTATTTCAATCACCTCGTTTGCAGCGAGAACAGCCCTCTTTTCAGCCAATCCGCCATACCACAGACTTTTTGCTAAATAAATGCACACTCTCTCAGGCCAAAACAATATGTAAACATGGCTCCAAACAGACAGGCTACACAAAGGCCTAGAAAATGCTCTCATGTGGAGATAGTGTTCAATTTCTGTTATTTTCGACGCAGATTTGTTCAGGATTATTATAATGCACTGTAATAGCAGTGCAGATCAACTTTGCAGTATGGTCAGGGATTTGCTGCATATACTGAACAAGAAAGAATCCATTTAAACAAATAAACCACCTTTTATATACAACACAATCAAACAAAAGGAAAAAAAGAAATGAGGAGACCAAATGAATTAAATAAGGAGGGCAAATCTGAATGCACCAATTATGGCCTTTATGTGTGAGTAGATCTATTAAACTAATAAGGCCGTTGTGGAAAAAAGGGGCCCTTTGATTTGCCATCCAATTTGAAATGGCAACAATTTGTCATCACACAGAAAAAGAATTAAAACCCCTAAAATTATCATCTTAAAAAATTGAGAGCATCTCTGTGCAATCGAGAGCTTGTGCCAAATAGTCCATGAAAACAGCTGTAATTAGCAACGGCTACACAATGAGAGCATCAAGATATCAAAAATCACAAGAATTCCCATTACAACTTTACAGGACTGTTACATTTTGAATGAATTGGTTCTAAAATTGCTAATCAATTGCTATAATTGCAGGCCGATACATGTTTCCATGTCTCTCTCACCCTCCCTGTATTTGCACCTCATTCTCCCTATTCAGCCATTTTACATATTCATAACTGGAGTTGGTAATGCGAAAACAATCCGTGCTATCAGCACCGTCTGAGGCCGCTGCATAAAACCACAAAACACTTAAGGCAAAATAAACACGTTACACCTTTACTTTCACAATATTTCCAACAGTTCAGCTCCAGCAGGTTTATACATTTTAATTTAAAGAATCATTTTAATCAATTCCTCATCACAAGGCATCCGATGATACATCAAAGCACAAGCGCATTCACCGCCACAAATCAATTAAGGTTTCGATGATTTATCACTTTTCATTCAACTTAAACACACTCCAGCACCCAGTGCACAGGAATTGAAACATTTCAAGCATTTCATTTTTTTTTTTCTTCTTCTCCTTACCTTCTTGGAGAGAGTACAGCAGGAGTAAAGTTACAAGCCACATGCCATAAATAGCAGGTATATTTTTCAGGAATATTTGGCAATCCTGGCAAGTGTGAGGCGCGGTTTTTTGGCCAGGCGGGTCTCCGTGCTGGACTGGCGACTGTGCTCCCCGGAGGTCTCTCCAGCCCTGCTGCCCCGCTAAGCATGCAGGGGAAATGAGAAGCGCCTCAGCCCCGCCCATGTCCCCTCCTCTCCTCCCAAGACTACTGTGCATACAAATCCATCCTCCCTACACTAATCAAACACCGCGGAACGATGGGTCACAGCAAAGCCGAGGGTTGATGTGAGCTGAACAGTGGATTTTGGTCCAGTTGTGTCCAAATTGCCAGTTTATGTGAGCGGTGGAGATACGCAGACAGATCTGTTGGCACCTTGGAGAGCGCACCCACCTGTGCGCCCCTGATGACCGCGTTTCTTTGCGCAATATGGATGTAAAAAAAAAAAAAAAAAAAAAGCCACTCGGGCTGCTGCGAAGACTCTAAAAAATGTATTGATGTATTTTCCTCTGAGTTTATTAATCACAGAGACGTGGAGCTACACCACAGACTAATGACTGTTTTTCTTTGTCTTTCTCGGAGCCACGAAACGTGCGTAGACATTTGCGCACAGATATGCACTGCAGATAGAGAGGAGGAGAGAGAAAGAGAGTAGCGGGGTGTGGGTATGACACTTCCACACAGCAGGTGAATACCACAACAGGTAAATTAAAACCAATTTTCAAAGGTTTCAGTGACTCTTTAAAAGCATAGCGAGCAACTTTCTACATTGCAATTTCCCCTTCCACTGCTCTCCGTTGGCCTGATGTGAAAAGCTCCCCTGCATTATAGGACGGTAAATTGCATGACACTCCCAGTTCATAGAATACTTAAAGTCCCTGTGAATGCCAGTGGCGCATCTGAGAAGTGACCCTCTGCTGCAACAGCCGCACAAGCTCCAAAAACCAGTAAAACAAAATGATAAAAATGATTTAATTGTGAAAAGGTATTTCATTTTATTCAATGTAATTTTGGGAGAAAAGTTGACTGATTGACAAACTCACTTTACATAGGACTGACAGAGAAAACATGTTTCTGCCACTGCTGTGTCTTTAATAAAATCTAAGTACTGGACATTATGTATGTTTAGTACACAGCCTCGGACATATGAACACTCCACACAACAGACCCGAAATATGTGGACTGAGTTAGATTTTGGGAGGGAGATTTTCCTTTCAGACCTAACAGAAATGATCAAATCAACAACCGATATGTGTATTTTATTAGTATACATCGAATTCATTAACTTTAAGCTAAGCAGTGAAACTGTTTCAAATTCCTTTTATGTGTGCATCATTTCTCTGTCCACAAGTCAAATAAAGCTGAGGCTCTCATGGGTGTAAAAGTTTTCTCCCCACATTTAAGAACACATAAACCTCCCTAGCCTCACAGCCATCAATGAAGTAGACACCCAGACGTGTGTATTTGACGCCCATGGGTCAGAGGTGTCACATTGAAAACTTGGTTGTCTTTAAACTTAAACAACTTCAAGAAAAGGTCAGCATCACCTTCTCCCCTCTCCTCTCAGCGCTGCGGTCTGATCTGACCAGAGGTTTAAGCCTCTGACTCCACAGTCACTGCTGACATCTGCTGGTTAGACACACACATGCAAGGGATCATTTTGTGTTACGCGACCTTGTAGATAGACGTAGATGTAAATTATGTTTGTGGCACTTTGTATTAGTAATTTTTCCCTTCCCCCCCCCCCTTACTTCTCATAATAATACATATATTTTTGAAAATAAGCATCAAACCTTGAACTTTGAACCTTAAAAATAGCACTTGAAGATGTCTTATGTGAAGGTTAACTGCACTAATAAAAAAACTATTAAATACAAATAAAAGGCTTGAATTCTGATGTGAATATTTCCTTTTTTATGCCATTTTAATAAAGCTTATAATATATGATGCTTTGTTTTATGGAAAGCATAACGAGAGAAAGGGGCAACTGCAGTGAACATAACAGGCAGTTTGGTACATAATTGATAGATGCAATGTTCTTGCAGATTGAAACTAATCCACCAAATGTACATTTTATTTTTGCATATTCATTTGTGCAAAATCCCTTTACTTCTGCAGGGAGCACATGTTTTATTGGATAATTCATGTATTGCCAATGGCTGAACATAACAATTCCAACCAATGATATTATGACAGACTTCTGAACAATCTCTCACTCCAACCCCGCCAAATGGAAAAAAGGGGTGGAGTGTTGTGGTTTATGGAAATAAAATGAAGGTAAGATCACTTACAATAGTAATGTGCCTAAAAGGCTGAGCCCGGGTGTTAATTTATTGATAAAATGATGGGTTAATCTCCCTAATTTTCCACTATGTGTTTTTGGAGAGATTAAAGAGGTATTCCAGTGATTACGTTTTGCACGATAAAAAAAAAAAAAAGAATGGGAAAAATTGACACAGCATCGGCAGAGATAGTCTGACTTCTAGTCCCTTGTACGGATCATGGTTCAAAATTACTAGATCCTACACGTCCCATATTGCAATTGGATAATGTAACACACCTTTCCTGAATGCAAATCCCATGTCTATTAAGCTCTATGAAGTTTGTAATGCAGGCTTTCCATTAAATGTTTGTGGTCTCTAAGCCCAAAATGAGATGATCCTGGTGACACCATCAGTGGGCATTTTCTCAAACTTGACAAAAAGAGTGTCCCTTTAAAGTGGGCATTTTCCAGCAGAAATATAGTGTAGGGACATTTGCTCTGTTGTGCAGGTTCACCTGTGTAGTCGTCTGTTTTCATTGTTCTTCCTCCCTCGGCCCAACAGGAGGCAGTGCCGTCAAAGATCTAGTGTTGCACTCCTTCATAAACAAACAGCATGACAGGGTGGATTTTATTCAAAACTTTATTAGATTTCTTGTTTCTATAATAAAGACATTAAGAGCTGATATGCACGGATGAGAGGTTGAAAATGGAGACATCATTTGAGGGCGAGCCAGAGCATTTAAAGCTGTACAGTAGGCTATATTTGTGTGCAGAGAGCAGCGGTGGAGCATGACTTGGTGAGTCTATATGCTCTGCAGGATCTGATCAAGTACAGGGGCTCCAGTCCACTCCAAGCTCCTCTCTGGGTGTTCCCCATTCACCCTGCATCCCATCATCACAACTCCCTGATCTCCTACTCTTGTATTGCTCACAGAAATTGTCACTTCTGTTATGATTTGCATAGAGTTGCTTGTCATCATAAGGCCCTCACTGACACAATAGCAATATTACCCCAAAGATATGTTTTCTCAATGAATTGATTCATTGAGAAGGCAATCCCTTTTCAAATCAAAAACCAAGTAATTAGACAACAGCTGACAGAGATTAGATACTCAGAGAAAACCCACTCTTCAACAGTTAAATCAAATTATTGCTATTCTATTGTTTGATGGTAGATCCTGCAAAACGCTGTCTTCATGTTTCCAAAGAAACAGCAACAGCCCAAACGTTAAGACCTGATTTCTTGACACAATTCATAATCCTGCACCAGGGGGGATTTTCTCTTTTAAGTCAAAATAGAATATGGTAAACACACATATGAAAAATGTATATTGCCCATAATCTTGCACCTTGTGTACCTGCAATATCTTTCGCAAAGATCCCATGAAAGGGGACGATGAAGTCAGCACAGCTTTCTGAGCAAGCAGCTTTTTTGCCTTTCTGTCAGTCTTATCATATATCTTTTTTCATAACCAATAACCCATTGGTTTATATACTTAAAGGAATAGTTTGAAGTTTTGGTTAGCATGATGGTTAGCTTAGCTTAGCAAAAAGACATTGTGCAGGTTGCCAGGCAACCATGGAGAATCCAGGAAGCCAGAAAAGTGTCCAACCCTTCCGTTAAACCACAATTTGTCATTTTTATACTTCAGATTAAACAAACGAGATATGTTAATTAGTTAGCTTTAGAGGTGTTGGCAGGCAGATTTTGTTTACTTTGGAAAGAGCCAGGTTAGCTGCTTCCCCATTTCCAGTAATTATGCTATGCTAAGCTAAGCAGCTGGTCGATGTAGCTTTATATTTACAAGAGTGGTATCGATCTATCGAACTCTCGGCAAGAACCCACTAGGCATACTTCCCGAAAATGTCAAAACTATTGCTTTAAGATTGATCCCTCTCCATCTAATGCTGTTCCAACAGGACATACATCACATTGAGTAACTTACAACATAATTTCATGGAACCTCAAAGCATCTTAGCACCCTGAATATTTTCTCATGTGTGCTGTTTGGTTTCTCTTCTCACTTGGATGATCAATGTGAAAAACCGACACTGATTTGCATTGTACATACACAAAAATACTGTTAATAATGTTTTTTTAACAACAACACATCCCCTTCACAATACTGCTTCAAGCCAGTGACTAAAGACTGGAGTCACTTTAATGTGGAGGCACATTATTATTACCTTGAGCTTCAGAAACCACCAGAAACTCACACTTGACTGTACAGTACGCTCAGCTAACACCTGCTGCCACTGGGGAGGTACTTTTATATCCGACCTGACTCAGTGCTTACCCACATCTGTCCCACTCTCCAGAGGTATTTCTTTTTTAAAGCCAGACATTCATTGTCTTGAATGTGCAACATATGTACATTATAAATGCAGTCGTTTTGAGTGTGATGCAAATACATTCATGTCCTGATATGATGCTGAGAGCCTCACTTTATTTCCTGCTTGAAAAGATACTTGAACTACAGCCCCCATACTCAGCATGCCTGAAACGTGATCCCATGATCATTTAGAGTATGAATGTATGGGTCATTTACTGTATGCATGGATAGGACAACCAGGTTTATCTTTTTCACTGCAGTGCAGCTGGTAAAGATGATTTATTGCAAAGAGTAAAACACTGACTGACTGGATGTTTGTCAGTGTTTAGGAAAAACAAGCCATTTCCACAAAGAGTCACATACTAAGCAAATATGTTGAGTCTGATCCAGGCATACAGTATCCAGGGTTACATCACCAAATAGTGCTTAGCCTAAGCAAGGGTTAGCACAATGAAATGAGCATGGCATAAAATGGGATTTACAGCTAACCTCAGAGCTGACTCTACCAGTGTTAGTATATTGGAACATGTTTTTTTTTTTCTCCAAAAAGTATGTATTTCTGTTTTCAAGCATTGTGTCTAAAATCTGGCCCATGTCGCACATGCTTAAAATGCATTGGTTATTGTTTTAAAAGCAGCAACATCAGAGGGTCATTCATTTTCTAGGGTGTGGGGTGGGGGGTTGTTTAAGGGGATTGTCTATCAAGTCAGTTTAGAAGCTTGTTGTAATATTACGGTTGCTGAGCTTTATAAACTGTTTTGCAATATGTAGTTGTCCTCGGTGGCAGAGGAGCAAAAGCACTAACAGGCACCTGTGTTTTATATCAAGCAAAGAGAAGGTACAAGATGAAGAGCTGGGCTGAATCCTACAATATTCTGTCAGTACCATTTGAGTTAGCACTAATTACAACACCCTTTCTTTTACTACAGTTGTTTGAATACATCATTTGTTTGTGGAAATCAGCCACAAATTGATCAGTAGGTAAGTGAGATAGAACATTTGATTTTGATGTAGTTAGACCATATTATCGAAGAACTACTGTGAATTTGGTGTTAGGATTCAGCCTACCTCTAGCTACATTACATTATTTCCTGTCTCAAGCACTTAAACAAAAAAGTGTTTTTTGTTTTGACTTTGGATGAAAAACAGTCAAGTTTACAATTTTTTTTTGTATGTATTCTGGCTGTGGCCACAAATAATTACTGATATATCATGGTTACACAGCACTTTAAACAGAGCATGACTGTGCAAATTGATAAACTGTTTTTTTTTGTGACACACACACACACACACACACACACACACACACACACACACACACACACACACACACACACACACACACACACACACACACACACACACACACACACACACACTTAATAAAATGTGCATATAATTTGGTTTTAATGTAATGAGTTCAAAAAGAAACCATCTACCAGAGACACGTAGCTTACTGCTCCTTAACTAGCATGCTTCCACTTAGCTTCCACTCACTGCATGATACCTGTAAACACACACGGCCACTATCAGCAGGATAATTGCCCCCTGCGTTTCCACACAGCATTTTAAATGGGGTCTTTCTTCCTAATATTCAGTTTGTTTACTTGCTTGGTGCAGATGTATCAGATGATGACTACCAGTGGGAATCATTACAATGACAAAATATCCACCAATAAATCAATCAAATTGCACGTTTATATTATACAGAGCCTGCTGATTTCAGATCCAGTTACTGCCCACACCCCCAAAAAACAAAGATAACACCTTTTAATGCGTTTTTTCTCATATTGTGTTACCAATGTGGGCAAAGGAGGCAGATGTATGGGATAGCAGATGGGAGGTAGGAGGGAAATATTATAAGATTAAGACTAAATAAATCAAGTGAAAGTGTCTCTGGTGGTGCAGTTAACCTTTAGATGTAAATTATTAAATTATAAGCACATTTTAAATAATTGTGTGCACTGATTTGCATATTCCTTAGTTGTATATCATCTGCACATTAGTATTCCGTGCACATGGATATATTCCCTTTTAAAGGTCACAGCCAGGCCGTTTTTAGGATCCCAACTTGAACGTAATGAATTTGCTTGTGTGTGTGTGTGCAAACACATGTGCATATGCAAATATATGCAAAGAAGGTACATAAATATGAGTACTCATATTGTTTTATATACGTGCACTTCCTCATTTCTTTTTTGGTGTTGGTTTTGAATCCGCTTTAGATCCTGAGAGGCCATTTTCTGTGTTGTCGATCCCTGATGAAGTTACAAGGCACTCCTTACTGCAGTGGCGTTGGAGGAAAAAGACGAAGACAAAGTTAGAACTGCAATTGTACGGCAGCTTTAAGAAACATAACACCATTTTAAATATATTCCAACATGTACAGTTTCGGAGCTATAGTCAAACATGCTGCCAAGCGCCAACAATGTACTCTGATATAACGGTATGAAATGGTCGCATTGCTGGTAAATATCCAGGTGGTTGTGAAAACTCACTTTTTCTCTTCAAGCCTGGCAAGAACATAGAGAGTGAAGTTCTTGAGCAACATGAAGCCCATTAATGCTGCGATGCCTCCCCCCACAGCTGAGGCGATCAGGATGGTCAGCGTGTTGTCCACCACCCTCACTGCAGACATTACAGTCATAAAAAAAAACACCAAAGGAATGATAATGTAAATACAATCTACATATCATCAGTTTAAGGAGAGGTTCCAGAAAATGTACATTTTTTACAACTGTTATGCTGTTAGAAAGCTTTCTAATTCAAGAAGTTGGTGCCTCCACAAGACATTAGAGCTGTAGTGTGGCCGTGGCTGCAGCCATCTCCTATGCCTGACACCCCAAAACATAGATTTAAAATATATACAGAATGATGGGGAGTTCATCTCTTTTGACCTTTTAGACTTTTAGGCCCCATTTTCACCTGGTTTTAAAATCTGTCCTGAGTGATCTGACCACAAGCGGACTGCTCTAAGCACAAGTGTGAATGCACCCAGGACCCATTGAGATCACACATTCTTTTAGCAGTATGTATGCGTATGTGTCCTGGCTGGGCCACATTAAGGACCGCCTACGCCTACTCAACTGTGAGTGGAACTACGTACTATTTTTCTCATGTCACAGAAAACACTGAGAGTGAATCGTGTATTTTGAATGTTATTGTCATACTGTTGGTGATGTGTCGGTGTTTTTGTTCCTGTACGGCCTGCTCTTTAGTATGCACATTATGGGGGCATGAAGCAAGCCACAATGAGTTGTCCCACATTTGTGATTGGCCAATAATATACAGTATGTCATGGCATATAGTTCAATTAGTAATATCAAGATCAAGATCAAGATCAAGATTAACTTTATTGTCCCACAACGTGGGAAATTTGTCTTGGGCACTCAGCCCATGCTGCAGCCATAGTACAACCAAACAAACACAGACAGCATGTACAGACAACAAATACTGTGCAATACTGTACCACAGGCCATACTATGGTCCTGGTGGTGTATAAAAACCCAACACGGTATAGTGCAATACACTGGTAAAACATTACTTAAAATAAATTAAATTAACTAATTTTAAGTTAAAATAAAAAAATAAAAAATAAAACAGGGATCTATCTATAGGGATGTTGTCAGATGAAAGTTGCAGAATGTTTTGTGTGCAGGTAGATGAATAATGGGCTGGTTTAAGATAACTTGGGCAGGTGTTTAAAAACTGTCTACTGCATATATATCAAAAGAACTAATAAAAAATACCATTTCACCTGAAGACCCCATTTATATGTATAATGAAAGGAAAATAAACCAGACCCATCCCTCACAAATTTGAGCACACATTACAGCATAGATCTTGATCACTCACACTCGTCCACCACAATGAGGGTGAAGATGGTACTGTGGTTTCTGCCCTTCTCTTTGGGGTTGCGTCCAAAACAAGTGTACTGGCCTCCGTCCTCGAAGGTGATGTTCCACAGCAAGATGGAGACGTTGTTGTTATGGTTCTTCCCCACAAACTCCACCCGCTCTCGATATATATTCACATGTGGCACCGCCGTCTCTGACGCTATCACTGAATCACACACCTGATAGGACCAACAAGCTGTCAATCATCCAAAACTACCGAAGAAGTTACCTGGACATGGATCTTTCTCTCGAAAAAAGGGTTCTTACCTTCTGCATGGTGCCGTTGTCATTGAATTGCCAGTTGAAGTAGAGGTCCTCGATGCCGATACAGCTGGCGTATGTACAAGGCAACATGACCGTGCTGCCATTCACTGCTTGGAGGAAGGGAATCTTCCCTACGGACATTTCAAGGGCCTGAACAGACCACAGGCCTGAGGAGGAAGGGGAATAGAAAACATAAGCTGAGACTTGGCAGGGCACACAAATTCTGCTTAAAAGCAATAGTTCAACATTTTGTGAAATGTGCCTGTTCGCTTTCTTGCTGAGAATTAGATGAGAAGACCGATACCACTCTCTTATCTGTCTGTTAAATATACCACAGGCAGCCAGTAAGCTTAGCTTAGCTTAACATAAAGACTGGAAACAGCTTGTCTGGTTCAATTCGAAGGTAACAAATTCCATTCCAGCACCTCAAAAGCTCACAAATTAACATTCTATCTTGTTTAATTAATATGTCCAAGAAAAGAAAAACAGGGGTGCTATGAGCCCGACTCATTTTTGGCTTGGAGCAGTGACATCCTAAAGTCTTGTCATCAAGAAAATAACAGCAGCAAGTTAATGCTACCAGGGTCAAGAAATAGTCTTGTTTTGTTTTGCCTTTGTACAAAACTAGTCTGTTTCCCCTTTTTCCAGTCTTTATGATAAGCTAAGCTAACCAGCTGCGGGCTGTGACCATATTTTCACAGATATGGGGGTATCTGCACCTACCTGTATCTTCTCTCTGAATCTACATCTTCTCAAACTCTGGAAGTGAGCGAACAAGCATATTCCCAAAATGTTGAACTATTCAAAATCAGTAGATTCCTACATAACCAAACCACATACTTAATCTTGCTGACATTTAGTGCATTACTTCTGTTCATTCTATCAAAAAATAGATATAGATTGCCATAAATCCTGTAACCTCAACCCTTATTTTTTGTGCTGGTAGAAGAATGATTGACTACTGATTAGCTTTCTTTCTTTCTTTGCAAGATATTCTACATAAGCCATTCACAATGCTCTAATACCTGCACCTTGGACTTGTTTTGTGGTCACATCACAAAACAAGTCTGGTCTGCTCGCCCAGTTACATGATCGACGAGAGTAGGTTTCATGGACAGTCACAGTATATATATTACTGTGTAATATGCCTCATAAATACCAAAACACTGGAATACAAGATTTAAAAGATCTTTTATGTGAGATTAATCTAATTAAGTCACCTGATTATTCAAATATTGTAGACCATTTTGTTATTATTCTAAGTAAACATACTCATAGATTATTTTTCCCATTGAACATTTTAAAACAAGTTCAATTCTCATGATCTTAAGAACACACATACATACGTAATGTGTCTATTATTGGCACTTGCCAGGTCAAACCCTCAGTAACACCACTACGTCCTTGCTGTGACATTACTTTAAATAAGAGAGGATGAAACCTGCTGAGCCTCTCGTAAGAAGTGTAACACAACAGTCACACAGCATCAGGAAGTCCCAGCCCTAAAGGTTTTCAGTTAATGTGGCTGATTGGACCTCTTCCAGGACTGTGTTGGTGTGGTTAGACTGAGTGATTGGCATCTTCCTGAGGCCCCTGTTAGTGTTGTTGCACGGGCGGGGCAATGGCAGCTTTATCATCCTTATTGGTAGAAAGAATTTGTGACCTAATAAGTTGTCTTTTCCTATTTTACTCATCATAGACTTAGCAGGTATTTCACCTAACCATTTAGCTTTAGTGATCAGGCATTTAGTTATATATTACAGTATATCATTCCAGCAGGTTATGGACAGACTGTATTGTATGGTCTGTTCTCTCCCTCTTTTACACCATTAAAGCTCCTTGTGCTTAATGCTTCCATCTAGTGTGTGAGGTGTAAACTACATGCCCGCAAAGCGCTAGTACAAAACATGCAGAGGTTACAGAGAGAAAACTCAACACTGACACCTGAATAAGATGGATGGTTTCAGAGGGAGCTGTATTTTCTGCACTGCTTCTAACATTTCCAAGATTCTGCCCTCTGTTCTGCGCACACTGTGTTACACTGTGCTCAGAACACAGTCAAGGTCAATGTCTGATAAGCAGTAATGCAGCAAACAGGACTAACATTGCTAAGAAGAGCAGATAAGGCTTCACACAGCGAAGGAGGCATACAGTATGTGGGAATGTTGTTGATTCATTCTCATCTCACCCTTGCTATCTCACAAAACTGCTCAGCTGGTCCAATGCAGCACAGTGAGCTTGCAAAAACAGTAAGAAACAGTGATGAGAGAGCAACAGCATCACCCCTCCCATCTTTTTCCTCGTGCACATTGTGTTACTCAGGCTTTATTTATTTAAGCTTTTACAATATTTTGGTAATATTCCATTTTCCTTCTTTCCATGTGTCCCTATGTGTCCTTAAAATCTGTGTTTTCCATGAGATTACCATGTTTCTACCACGCTGCTGACAAGAGACCAAGTACAAAACAAGTAAGATAGCATGTTAAGGATCTGTTCTTCTTTCAATAACCTTGATCTCCTTGTGTTTAGTCTCTGACATTTAAATATTACTCCAACCTTACTACTACTACTTAAACCAGTAGCCTCCTGCCCATTGTCTCTCTCTTTTTTTTTATTTTTTTATTTCTTATTGAGGTTTCTAGTTTTGGTTTGCAAGGTGCTTCAGATAGAAATAGAACAGCTCCAGATGCTCCAGTTCCTAGCCTACATATGTCATATTTAGAATAACTGTTTTTTTTAATGCATGCACATATGCTCTCCACATCGTTTCTAAAAATATCTTGTACATCCAAATAACCCCAAAAAATATAGCGCGACCAATACTGGATTTTAGTAGCCAATACTAAACTCGATATTTAGAAGCTTAAAAAAATCGAAAAACGAAAAAAAATAAAAACTCTATCTACCAGGACATGTTGCTACGGATCCCTTTTTATTATATATATATATATATATATATTTTATTGTGATCAAGATACATACTGAACAGGACGTTTTGCAATTGAAAAATCAACTTGTCAATGCCCTCTGGTGGATCAACGATGTAATGGTGACACTGTTTCTAAATTGCCTCTCACCTACTTTAGTATTTCTGTACTGCAATTTGTTGTTACTTATCAGCTGACATTTACACCAGTACAGATATACAATACGCTTTATTGTAGTCTAGCTCTACAATAAATCACCAGCTATTATAAAATGTAATGGTTGACCACACATGAATGGCACTAGATAGCATATTTTTTTGATTTTAAGACTGGTATTTTAGATTAAGAAGGGACAAGAATCCATGTTATTCATGAGAGGTGAAAGGTGTGAAAAGAGACATAAACTGGTTTGAATGGTTGGGATGTCAAAAAACAACACAAGGTGTCTCGTAGAGTGGAACAACATTCAAAATGAACATGAACAGGGTATTGGAAGCCAACATGCAGAGACATAAGATCCCTACAGAACTGTATCTGCTGCTTAACAAATGTAATGTACAATGAGCCTCATACAGAAGAAATATGATGGTTTATCCATGATAAAGCTAAAAATGATGCTTAGGTGAAACTGCTGTAGCATCTGTAGCATCTTTCTCTCTGCTACTTGGCCAGCTGCATCTGCTGGTTATATATATATATATATATATATATATATATATATATATATATATATATATATATATATATATATATATATATATATATATATATGAGGTCAAAATATTTGCTGTTCATTCTAAATAGAAGACAACACCTGTGAGCAAGAAATAGCCATTCTTGTTCTGAAAACAACATTAAAATGTTTACTCTGCAACACAATTCCACTGTAAGACAGTTTGTGTAAATAGGAGACGAATATTTTAAATGGATTGAGAATTATTATAATTGATTTTACTAGACTGGGAATGTTTTAAAAATGTTTTACAGCCTACAGTTCCTACGCATAATGTCGGAGACCATTTTCTCATGGATGGTTCATCTTTTAATGCGTGCTTTCTGTACTATTGCTGCACTGATGCTCCACACCCATGAGTAGGTTAGAAGAATTCCAAGAAGTATGTACTGTAAGTAATGAATGTAGGAACAATGTTAGAAATGGTATTAAACATACATATATTGACCATCATATTAACAGATATTATTTACTCAAAATAGTTAGTTGTCAGATAATGGCTAATGCATGATAAATGCAGAATGGCAACATCTATGCCAGTCTACAGGAAGTGTCAACTATGACTGAAATTGGATTCTAATGGGATGGTTTTTTTTTTATTGGAGATGTCGGGTTGGCATCTCAGGCAAAAAAAAAAAAAAATCCAATATTCACACCTGACACTCTATATCAAAACACCATACCACACATGCTACACTATCACCACTGTCAGTCTCAGATCTGCGTGTGAATTTACACACTGTCAGATCTGGAGACCCACTGTGATGTTACTGTACTGTCACTGCAAAAGTACTCATTCTTAATAACAGGGGTTGATGACTCAAATGAAAATAAAAGTGATGTTTTACTAGACACTGCTCCGATTGACTGCTGCACTATTACTGCAGATTCAGCTCTTGTCCGGCACAATATGCTGTGAGCGGCAGGGCCTCGTCTAGAGTGCCTACAGTCTGACACAGCTTTCTTATCACAAGGGCCACTATTCTGCTGACATGTCCTTTTGATGACACACAATCCCAATCCAAACCAATATGCATCACAGATAACGGCAAACTGTTTGATTGCAACAACTATTGTCCAAATACTTTATCTTCGTAGTCCTTATCTGTTTCTAGGCAGAACCAGCAGCACATTTTGCTCATGAGATGAAAAACGCAAACCTCCAGAAAACAGCTACTGCGATAATCAAGCAAACTAGTCATGTCACCAAAGCAATAACCTTCTGTGAAACCTGGTGTATCGACACATGCCCTAAATACAATTGCAGCCAACACCTACGTAGCTCAGAAGCTGATGAAGGTCAATGTTAGATTTGGGAAAGCCACAGCATCATTGCTCTGCATAATAACACAAACACAGACACTGATATTGGCACACGCTTTTGGTATTTATTAAGGAGTGAGAAAAAAACAAAAAAAACAAATGTGAAGTTTTCCAAAAAGAAAGAGGAGGAGGCACAGTGCACATCAGCTGTGGCATAACAATCACAGAGCAACTAAAGAGAGGTGACGTAAAGTGAGAGCCAGACATTACCAAGCAGCATAGAGAAGATCAGGCCGACGGCTGTGTGTGGAGGGCCCAACCTCGGGACTTCAACCCCAACCCACTGGACCTCCATGGCAGCCAGATCTGCTGTAAAACAAATACTGCTGCAGGATCCAGCAGGCTCCAGATAGCTCGTATAATATCCTTTAGTACAACTTGGCCTCTGGGGTTTACTGGATTAAATCTGGAAGGTGCTGTCTGGATGTCTAGACCCCAAACGAGGCACGTCCCAGTTGTGCTCCTCCACTAGTCCCGGAGGTACAAAGCCTGCCCGCCAACCCTCACAGCACTCCTGTTGAAGAGACTGTAGGTTAGACAGAGGGCAAAGGAGGGGAAGGGAGAAGAAACACAGAGAGAGAGAAGGGAAGAAGAAAAAGTTAATCAACTGAAATCTTAAAATAGGACATTAAGTCCCTATATAAGCAAAGACAGTAAAAGTTAATTTGTTTATTTTACAAATATAATGTGTGATTGCATGTTTCCTGCATGAGTCTATGTCTAATGTAAAAGGGGTAAAGCTAAAGGAAAAAAATGAAAACATGCACATTTCAAGTTTTGTCATGCCTACCTGCTCCTGCAGCTGGTGTTCACTCAGACGCCAGCAGGCTGCCTGCACAGCTGAGTCAGTGTGGACAGGACAGTAACGGAGAGGCAAACACTGCGCACAGTCAGGGTTCACTCAAGGAGAATCCACCAGCCAGCACTTTCACTGCAGAGCCAGCAACGTTGCAGCGCCAGCCAGGATGAGAGACAATTAGAGAGGAGAGGGGGAGACAATCAGAAAGACAGACAGAAATGCAGAGAGACTGACGGACAGGAGGAAAAGCCGTTGCTCTCATTCCTTCTCAGCAGAGCACCAATGACGCTGACTCTTCTCCCTGCCCGTCTCTCCGGCTACCTCACAACTTTTCCCTGTCCTCTCCGTTGGCTGCATGCCACCTCTCTCTCTCTCTCTCTCTCTCTTTCTCTCTCTCTCTCCCCTCATCTCTCCGTCCCTCCTCCCTCACCTGCCCCCATATCCCAAGTATTCTCTTTCTCTCCTCCATCACCCCTCATTCACTCCTCCTCTCTCTGCTCCCCTCCCTGCCTCACCCTCCTCCCCATCTCCTGACTTGGGGGTGTGTATGCAGACCCAGGCACTTCTGTCAGAGTGATTGTGAAGATCAGAGAAAAGTTCTGCAGTGCAGGTTAAGGAGGAGGTTGTGTAATGCATCCCCAGGGCCGGACCAGACACACAGTCCCATATCCAAATGATCCATTCATAAAAAGACATGTTCTTTCACTGATAACATCACCTTTAAAGTATCAAACTCAGCATCACAGAAGTCCAAAAGGGAGGGGAAACAGTACAATAGTTACTCTCTATCATCTATCCTATCTCTATACTGACACAATTTTGTGAGTTTTTAACTGGAATGCGACTTTCAAAACGTTTCCACATTTCCATATCCTTCCCCAGATGGACAGAGTAACATTTTTCTATGACTCTCCTCTCCTCCTTTCCTGACAGGCAGGCTCCTGCCGGTACTCATATTCCCCTGGCTCAGGATAATCAACATCCACAGCCACCAGTGATGTGTGTGTATGTGTCTCCCATTCAATGCCTAGAAGGTCAAACTATCTTGTATATCATGAGGCATTCATTACTCTCTTGTGATCAGTGCAATGCAGCTGCAAGTGCATTCTAATATGAGGAGGTGTGTGCAGTCATTTTTCACAACGGGGCAGCTCCTTTCCTGTAAATGTACAAATACATCAGTCATCAACAGCTTACCAATAGCATGTGTCTGCACTATTCACTGCAGGACATAACGGAGGAAGGGCTTAGCTCAGAGTTTCCAGATTTGATCAGTCAATTTTAGACCTGGCTAACGCTGCATTCATGCACTTAAGACTATATGCCTGTCGATGTCCATCAACTACTGGAAATAGAAGGCGACTACACAGTAATAATGGCTTATTGTTATGAGTTTATTAGAAAAAGGTGGCTGCTGTGTGTTTAAACTGAGTTTGGGATGAAGGAGAATTGTGAGTGTTAATTGGATGCCACTGAGACCATGTGACAGAGTGTGCCATCTGAGTCAAGGTACAGTTATACTGGCAGAGGACAAGGGGACAGCTACACATCCATTTTGGACTTAACATCCTTATTCTGCTTACAGAACTATTTCGTTTTCAGGAGAAGAAAAGGTAAAATTTGCAACTCTGAAGGACTGTATAGCTGAAATTTACATTGGCAGATTCAGTCACGAAGACCAATGCAGGTATCTTGCCCTGTAAATATATATTGTACTTTACTTCGCAAATACCTAAAACTGTGATCTATTATTCATTGAACAGATTATTATGCACATACTGTATGCAGACTCCATAGGATCCTTTTTCTTTAGTAGCTCATGCAAAGTATATGATACCTACCATGTGTCTTGTGTCAATTGTGTGAAAAATGTGTTTAACTCAGATGTTAGCTGTTGTACTATTGCATTACTATTATACTAACAGTATATAGTATAAGCAAGATTCAGTGGAGCTGAATAGTGAAGGGGAAACTATACAAACACAGCAGCCAGCATGACAGAAATTTAGCCATAGGATTACAAACGTACACCAACAATGACCACTAATGGTTCATAATGAGCATACAGTATACAAGCAGGTGAAGTGTGGTGCGAGGTGACAGTGGGGTAGTGGGGGGTGGTTTGACGGATGTGGAGCTCTAAAGTGAGAGATCATGTGGCCAGGCTGCAGGCTCACCGCTCTCCTCTCCAGGCCCCTCCACTGGAGTATCAATGCAGCAGCGGTGGGAACTCTTCCAGAACTGCAAAGAAGAAAAAAAAAAAAAGCATTTTGCTGCAGAAAGACAGGGTGCTGCTGCAGACATGTGCAGGACAACTGTTAATACACACACAGACAAAGAGAGACAGTGCCCATGAACAGACCCACAAACATAACCACATGCAATGTACCATACAGATATTAATTATTATGTGTCCCATGTTATTATTAATAGATGCCATGCAGATGCAGCCTCAGCTTTTAAAACCGCATAGGTGCCGTTTGCTCTTACTGCAGCAAAAAGTGTGCTGATCCAAAGGGAGGAGAAAAAGACACACATATCAGCTCTCACTCTACATTAGTAGTTTAAAGCAATACAAGTGCTCACACAATGAAAACATAAACTTAATGGTGGAAGAAGTAATTAGATATTTGGTCTGTGACTTATATATTGTATATCGTCACTGTCGGGTGTAAACCTTGCATGTCCAAAACCGTCTCCTTTTAGGAAATGAAAAAAGACTCATTTGAAAACATGTGATTAAACTACATCAGACATAGTCAGATAAATTGCCTCGTCCCCGTTTAAATATTTGTTAAACCCACAGACAGACGTAAACGGTGACCAATAGCATATATTTATGAGAATGAATTTACATGACAAGGTTTCTGCCCAACTGGGATTTATTCAGTGACATTATTAGATGCATCAACACTTATTTAGCATTTTACAGTAACTATACTGTACAGTTAGTACAGGTTAAGTCCTTTTGTTAAGTGGTACCCAACCTAGGGATCGGGGCCCCTGCAAAGCATCACAAGATAAATCTGGAGGATTGTTCACCACAAATGTGACCTTGGCACCTCGTACACTTCTCTCAACGTAAACCTTATGGCGGAAATACAAAGGATATATTTTCACCTGTTATCCGGAGGCAGTTTGCATCTTCCAATGTATTTCTGTAAGTGCACTGGTGTTTACAGTCTGCCTGGGGTGATAATGTCTTTTCCCAGTGCAAAACCAACGTTTAAATCCAGATTTTCCACAAATTGTACCCTAGCTTTTCAGAAACGGAACTGCAGTTCTCTTCTTCACTAAACGCTACATACGTAACATTACTTTTAACAAACTGCAACACACTCACTGCATTGTTTTTGGCCACAACAGGCAGCTGGCTATAAGAGTAAATATTAGATTAGAAACACAACTCCAAATGAATGCTGCTCCGTAACTGCTGGATGGGGAAATAAGCAACTGTTTGCTAACAAGTTTGACATATCAACTTAAAAGGTAATGATATGTCAGTGCTGTGTTCAGAACTTGTTTCTGCTGTCCCCAAGTGGCCAAAACCTACTCCAGGTTTAAATGAAATATGAGACGTTTAGAGGGAAAATCAGTTTTTGGCACAACTGCTAACATCTCATAAACATCTGAAATGTAACAAGAGGACTAAATTAGACATTGCAATTTTGGGGGTCATATATGCCAAAAGGTTTAACCTGTAACAATCCATTCTATTTAATAAAGTTATCCATATTATTATAAGTATTATTTACTTTATTTTCTTTGAAGGTAAAATCTTAAATGAGTAACTACTGCTGTCAGATAAATGTAGAAGAGTACAACGTATAAAATAGCATTAATATTCAAGTACTACAAGTACACCACTTAAGAAATTACAAAGTAAGATGATAATGGATACCAAAATGTATTTATTTTTGTGAGGTAAGTGGCTAACACACACACACTCTTAATACATCCATGACACACACACACTCTAAAGCTCACGCGAGAAAAATGGGCACTACCGCTGACGAAGCTTTTAATTGACTGGCTGTGATCCAAAGTGTTGTATTTCTCATCATCATCATTAACTGTTCCTTTTTCTTGCTGATCATTTCCTTAAAAACCAAGTTAATCTGCTGTAAGATGTCTTAAAATGATCTCTGTAACAGCACTTGAGCCATTCATACAAAGAAAGAACCTGTTCAACAGGCATGTTTTCATTCTGTAAGAATTATAATGTACACTGAGCAAAAAGAGTCAGTGTGGAGAAGCTTGTGGTTTTAACTTGTGTAGTCCCAGACAGGTTACCACGTCCCAGGTTAGAGTTCCTCTCCACCATGACTTGAATAACTGGCCCGTGTAAAAGTAAACTTACTTAAATATCACTTAAGGATGATGAAATAGGGGAGTTCATGATACCACCAGGGGGTGTCCTACGGTACATGCCTCCTCTGTTGTTTTTGTGAACTTATGCTTCATTCACTGGAATAGCAAGCTCTCAGATTTTCCAGTGAGTTGTAATGTGAGTGACATAACAGCAAAGCCAACAGTAATTCCATTATTGTCCAGTAGGTGTACATCATTTTTAAAACAACTCAAAAAAAAAAAAGTCCGAGTAAGAGAATACTGATCAACTCAGGCCAGGACGTGTGACTGCAACTCATTGGCATGTACTGTATGACACACAGAGGAGTGGCTGTTGGTATTTCACACTCACCTACCCAATCTGTTCTCAAGAGCTGATCTGTCCCCACACACTGATTTTTTGTATCAAAATACACTTGATGCAACTTAATAATTTCAAAAACAGTTCTTTATTTCAGAGTTCCTTAATAAAGATATGACATTTCAATGTTTAAAAAGTTTTGCTTATTTTACAATATGTACAAAATCGTAATACAAAATCACTTGTACAATGTTGCCAATGTAGTAAACATCTGGCTTTGTTTATCCCTCATAAATGTCATGGCGGACTTTCTGGCAGCAAAAATCGTCTGTGTCGGCTGATGCTTTTGGAAATTGAACAGGAGAAACATCTGGCGGCAACACCAATGTTGAACTCTGCACTGGTATGGGGTGGTTTTAGCAAAGAGCCAAATTAAAATGGCTCTTCTCTTTGAAAATCTATAGTCCATTTATTCAACATAGAAAATTCACGGGTTTTCACAACATTGATTGAAGGCAGTAGGTTTTCAGCAGCAGCTGTATGGAAATCCAGCATCGGTTGGGGCTGAAGACTACAAGTTTGAAAATGAAAAGAATCTGGGGGTACGGAGTTAGAAAACAGTCAGTTTTCCCAGACCTCTGTAGCACGCTTCTCGTCACTGCCTGAGGCCAGAAGCTCGAGGCTACATTAGCTCCTAGTAGCAACACACCCAAACCTCTGCCCGAACTGTCGGCAGTCGAGTTGCATTGTGGGTAATAATGTAAGCGGCAGGTTGTGACAGTGGAGAATGTATGCATCGATTTTGATGCTTTTTTTAAAAAACAATGCTAAATCAGTGGAGTACTCTTAACATGGACTTTAATGTATGGTGTAATTCAGTGACCATAATTTCACTGAATCCTGAAAAGTACAATAAAAACACGTCATCTAAATGTTTAAATCATGTTAATAAAAAGGCTGATGTTCTAACAGGAAAGACGATTCTAATCAATAGAGCGTGAATCATCACCACCAACATCATCGCAGTATCGCTCATATATCCCGCCCTCCGTGTCAGCAGATGGGACATGGGCCAAATTAAAAAATCAAAATGCAGGTCAAATAAATTGTTCCCAAATATGGCTTCTTTCATTTTAGATAGTTCTTATCACACAGTGTGTTCAAGTGTTCATTTTTCAGATAAGTTTGGTTTATATTAGTTATTTAACACTATAAAAATGGGATGAAATGTCATGACTGACAGCTGTGAAAAAATTTGTCAGGATGGTTTAATGGGCGGGACTTCAATACCACGGCTCCACCGCCAGACCACAGAGGACTGACGTACTGCTTCCTTCAGTGGACAAAGATGACCAAAACATCAATTCATGAACATTTCTCCACTAAAATCAGTTCATGGTTCTCGGGTTCTAAAAATTCTTCCCCGGCATTCGCAAATTCAAAATCGGTTACAGCATAGTTCCATAAAACACATCATCAAATAACTAATATAATTAAAAGAAATTCCATGACTGCATAAAAGAACAAATTTGGTGCAGTCAGCACTACAGCTGTGAATTGAAAATCAATGAACAGGCTCCAAGAACAGCATGTAGTTAGAAAAGGCCCTCTGTACAACTATCGCAGGGCCTTCTACTATCTCATACTCTACAGTTAAAAAACTCTCAATAAAATTACCTTAGTAATAACAATCACTGGCAACTTTTGGTAAAAAACATATAAAAATGTATACAGATTTAAATGGGAGGGGTGGTACATTAAATCTATAATACTGAAGGAAACAAACTACAATAATATCTTTACATTGGAGATACCAATAGGGATGCCTCCCTACCCTCAAATTTCATTTGCCTTTTTCAGCAGAGTGGACACAAACAGTCAATCAGGCTCCACGCGAGAAGAAGAGGAGCTTCGGCTCTCTGGCCCTCACAACACAGTCGGGTCCTTCCTCATATGTTCCCGCGGTTGCATCTCAGTGTTGGGTTCCATGTGCTTTTTCCCGTAGAACTTCACTGCCACGAAGATTCCGAGGAGGATCAGAATTACAGCACAGCTGCCTCCAACTGCCGCTGCCAGGATGCTGATCTCAGAGAGGGAAACTAGAAGCAACAAGACCCAAAATCAGTGATAACAGTGGGAGAAAGCGTGAGTGCTGCCTGTTGGGAAGTTTCAGAGAACAAAATAGAGCTACCATAAGAATACATAATAAAACAGTGTCCCAGTGATTAAACACACTGTCCTTCACATCATCCTGTGGGTAGTCAAAGTGCTCTTGAGCCAGACACTGACTGAACCCCTACCTGTTCCAGGGAAGACCCTGACCTCTGATCTCCCTGTGGAAAGGCCTGAGTAATACAGCGGAAACTACCACATTCGAAATACATGTTGAAAACATTGATGGTAATGAGTGAAAAGCAAAAATAAGACAAAGGCTCCTCCAACATTTCAGACTTTTCTTTCACTGTAGTACATTTGATGCTGACAAAATGTGACAGACATTTCTTCCAAACGTGCAGTGCTACCAGTCTGACCTTTGTTGACGACTCTGAGGAAGATCTCTCCATTGCTGCCGTGCACATCTGGAAGGTTGCGCACCTGGCAGATGTAGGTGCCATTAAAGGTCGGAGGCACATCGAGCAGGGTGATGGAAACGTCCCGTCTTGTAATATCTCCCGACCACACCGCGTGCCCTTGAAAACGCCCCTGCATGGGAGGGTATGGTACGTTCTGGTAGTAAAACACCTGACAGAGACACACACACACACACACACACAATCAAGCAACATTGCAAAGAGTGTAGAAGTCCCAACAAATTAGCAAGCATGAGAAAAGCCACTGGCTCTTATCTTCTGCTTTTGACATGACATGTGCAGCGCAAGACATTTTTTCTGATTGTTTCCTGTGGGTTGCTTCAACATTTTTAGACTGTACACAGAGAGCTGTTAAAAGAGGGCAAATATATAGAGTGACTATTCGTGATGAGAATGGAGATGAGAAAATGAAACATGTTATTCACCTGAAAAAGTGAGACTTATACACTTTCACAACCCTAAGTTTAATAAATAATAATAACATTAATATATAATAAAACACATTCAAAGCATTTTCATGAAAACACAGTTTCTACACACCGACTCATCCGTTCCTGAATTTATGGGTCGGAAGTTCCAGGAAACGGTGACGGACTGAATCGACACTGGGTGAGTGGAAGTGAAAGTACACTTCAGCTTCACATCTGTCCCATTGACCACTTCCATCTCTTTCGGAGTGTAAATATCTATTCCACTGACATGTCGCACCCCTGTAACAAAGACAAGCAACACTCATCATTACCTTAAACTTACGCTGACCTCACACACCGTTGTTACACACAAACCTCCATTATCTGACTCATTCATAGAACACAAGTTATAGTAAAGTGCCTCAGTTTCAGAGCATTTCATTAAACCATCCAAACAAGAGCAGAGCTGTTTGCACCAAACATAGTTATCACTGCTTATTTAAACACAGAAACGTCCTTGACCGTTAAGAGCAAAAGGACAGAGTAAGCCTCAGATATCTGGTGTTCACTGTTTGTAGCTATAAACTGTAAGTCCATTTCTTGTGACGATAACTGCCCACAATCTATTCTACAGCCACTGCTTGAGATTGGATGATCTGGTTTTCTACTTCTCTACTAGACTTCAGTGCTTCTGAACAGCAAACAAGAGAGCAAGTAATCCAAATAATATACTATGCCTACTATGGGTTAATGATTGCATGTGTGTAGTACAGTGGCTCAGATGGGTTCTGCCTTTACAGATGCCTTAAAAACATAACGCTAATATATTTTCTGAAAAGAAAAACCTGGTTTGGATGTTTGTTATTCAACATCTGTTCAATAATACATTCTACTAACCCCCAAATTAACAATTTTCCATCATGTTTTACTTGAAACAAAGTATACTGGCAACTGCTCACCACCTTCTAGGGAAAGTTAAAGTTAAATATTTGAGCTAAATCTGCATCACACTGCCACAGTGATGCAGATTTAGCTCAGACCTGCGGACTCTTCCTGGGGATTAAAGCATTACGTCTAATAAATTGCAGAGAAGAAGAAGCCAAGAATGTTCTCTAATCCTGGACAGGTAGGGATGAAAGAAAATGGATGACTATAGAAGAAGATTAAATTTAACAGACATGCCCACCACACCAAAGCCCAGAACACCAAGCCAGGTTTTCCCAAGCCTTTTTGTCGAAACATCTCCTTCTTATTCAAAACTTGCAGGATAGGCTATTTGAATAAAACTAAATTAGATGTAAATACCACAGAGATAGTTCTTATCAAAGCCAACATACTATATGTCTATGTTCTCTTTGCTAAACTAGTCTTCCAGCTTTTGCCAAATATTAATGGCTTCAGTTTCTTTTTATTAAACTGTGCAGTGTTTGGGATTAATTCAGCAGCAAAATTTGCATTTAAATTGCGATCATCAAATATCTATAGTCAAGCTGAGCATGCTGCTAATTGGTGTTCAATATGTAGATGACTTGTATAGCTGCAGTCACTGTTAGTGATGACCAGTTATTATGAGTAGATGATACATGGTAAATAAAATACATATAGACGTATCACAAGGAGTTGTAACACAATGGTTTAAAAACAAATCTATATAATTATGTATGCATATTTAAGGGAATAACAATCCAATATAAGAAAATAATCCATGGCCTCAAAAACTACAATATAGTAATCAACACCCGCGTGACGCACAGCCAGGCCTACATTGTGTATGTGAACAACTAAGGTAACGTTACATGATATAGGCCTAAGTTTGACGCTAAGGTTAGTACTCAGTACTCAGTAGGTTGTTTTTACCTGTAGGTTTAGCCTACTCACTGGTAACCATAAGTAAGTAACCATCCATCGGTCAGGGCCAACTGAAACTAAACAAGCTCCCTACAGACTTCCTTGTCCTGAAGTAATACGCTGGTCATAATAATTAGGCTACTAACTCCAAAAAGCACTCTTAAACTTGTTTTTTTTTTGTCTGAGGAAGACATACGCAGCCCACTCTATCCAGGAAGTTGTTCAAACTCACCTGGCACCAATCCTCCCAGGAGAAGCAGAGGCCATATCCGATACATATGATAAAACATTTAAACTGCCTTAACTCCGGCCGGTTAATTCCTCTGTAAAAGACCCTTCAAGTTCATTTATTAAACGGGTTCATGAAGACTGTCGGAGTAAAAAAAAAAAAGAAAGAGCCTTTTTGTGAATCTTCTCTTCGGTGGTGAAAACGTGAGTCACCCTTGTACACACCTGATGGGCGGTGTCATCTACCTCGCCTCTTGCATAACCTGACAGCCTACCTACCCACGCAGTAAACACCTGACCTGTTGGTTTCGGTTCGGCTGTTCCTGTCCCACGATGTGTGGATTTAAACAGGCGCATCCAGTGTGTTTTTAATAACTCTGGGCTGATGTCTACGGGTTAAGGTAGTCTACATTTTGAAGTAGGAAGTTAATTTTCTTCCGACTGGTGCCATCCATGGATGTATTAAGAGAACGGTGCCATCTCGTGGACACAGTATCGCATCACAAACATTAACGTTCTTCGTTCAAGCACAAACAATCAAAGCGCTTTGGGCAATCGTCGAAAATGTGACTAAACATGTGTACATATTGTATGACAGCAATAGCGTTTGCCTGTAGCTTAGGTAAAGCAGAAGAAACGTATTTCAAGGTTTAAATGTGTCAATGTGTGTGTCACTGAAATACATTGACGTCTGAAAGCTTGGCCATTTCATTTTGTTATTTTTCTCAGTTACCACACCCTTGCATATGACATATCTCTGTACATTTTTAATTCATTATTATTTACTTAGATCTCTAAGTAAATCATTTTTTAAGACAAATAAAAAAAATATTTGTTGCTTGGAAAACATTATTTGTATGTGATAGTTTTTTTCTCAATTACCTTGTTACATTTTTTTTTAATGAAATGGCATCTTCCATCTCATTAAAATAGCCTAGCCTACTATTAACATGGAAATATTTTACATTTCAACATTTCTGCTGGACACAAGATGTCTCTTATCACTGAAACGCCCATTCTCAATTTAGGGGAACAGAAGGATTAAAGTTTCCACACAGTTTCCACTCTTTTGTGACAAGTTTCCCCTGACATTAACACATTTCAGACAGTAGCAATTGCGAGCTGGAAGCATGTAGAAATAAAAATAGCGCAGTGGGGTAAGCAAACAGTCATACAAAATGCAGGGTCAAGCAAGCATGCAACCTGTGGTAGTGCTCTTGAGCATGACAGATCACCTGTTTCACGGGTCACAAGCAGAATCATCCTCAAGAGATCATTAATCCATCTTATAAACACAGAGTATGTTACAACAAAGACCATAAGGATGGTAAGAACTGACACAACACCAGGCTAAGTGGAGTTTAAAAAAAGGAGATCACACAGATTTTCATACCGACAGAATATTTATTTAGAAGTAAAAGTGACTGTCATGGCTTATAGTCGCTGTTGTACATGAGGACAAGTAGGTCTTGCATTTATAACTCAATATACCAAAGCTTTGTTTCTAGTTCTAATACAGTAGTTCACAATATTGGACCTGGACATTTGAGTTTCTATTTAAATACAATCAAACAACACCCTTCACCAGTCATTTCTACAACAAAGCCAAGAACAAGTCATATGGGTCCAAACCTGCAATTAAACAGCACAGTCCAATGATGGAGTAGGCTACTCGAGTCCTGGACTCGGACTCAAGTCTGACTCAAGTCTGACTCAAGTCTCTATTCTCTGGACTCGTGACTTGACTTGGATTCGCGGACTGAGGACTCAAGACTCGATTCGGACTCGAGGATATATAGGTTATAAAAATTTGACGTAAGATGTTACACTTTTTCCTGTTTCGGCCGGGATCTCTTTTTCTCAGTCGGAGGTACCAACAATACTGTGCCTCCGTTGCATCACATTTGACACCAGCTGCTTCAGATCCGAGTGCTATTACATCATTTTCCCATGATGGGCAACAAGGGATCTACGACACCAAACATCCACGTCAAAAGGCTATAAGTGATGCCCTTGTAAAAGATATTATCATTAGCTGTTGCTTGCTTCTCTCCATTGTTGACAATGAGGACTTCAGGCACTTCCTTCATGTCCTGACCCTCATTATAGGCCTATAGCAAGATCCACCATCTCGTCTGTGACCATTCCAGGAATGATACAAGTTCAGAAGGAATGGATACAGAGCCAGCTGGCAGAAGCATCGAGTGTTGCTGTTACTACAGACATTTGGAGTGATCGCAAGATGCGGTCATTGCTTGGAGTGACAGCGCACACAATGACTGAAGTAAACCATGTACTCAGCCTTCAGTCATATCTTCTTACCTGCGAAAGAGTCCATGATGTTTGAATGCTGTGCTGAAGACTATCTGATTAAGAATAAGATCAACTTTGTCATCACTGACAATGCGTCCAACATGAGGAAGGCATTCCAGGCCAGCTTTCCACCAGAGGAAGATGAGGCTGCAGAAGTTCATGATCCCAGGACAGTCATGGAGCCGGAGGATGAAATCTGGCAAGACCTGACACCAGAAGATCAAGAGGCAGTCAATGCCACTTTGGATGAGAACTGTAAGATGCAGACACTGTCGTGCTTCACACATTCACTGCAGTTGGTCATAAAAGATGGTCTGAAAGAAGCCAGTGGGCTGTCAGGCAGCCTAGCCAAGCTGTACCGTGCAGCCAACCTCCTCCACAGTGGTACCTCGTTTAAAGACCGCTTTGAAGCATACTTCAGTGATGCAACAATTCCAACAGCAAATGCTACACGATGGAATTCCACTTTGAAGCAAGTAAAGGATTATGTGAATTTTGAAATACAAAAGCTAGCCTATGTGTTGGACTCAGAGGGGCACAAAAGTCTAATAATATCACAGCGAGAATATGCTCATCTTAAAGAACTGATCGAAGTTCTCGATCCATTCTTAGAGGCAACCAACCTGACTCAGGGAGAGAAAACTGTCACTGTCGGTGTTGTGCCCTGTGTCCTCACTCTGCACAGCTCTGGAGAACTCCTTAAAAGCAAGGTTCACAGAGATCTTCAGTGCAGTGATGATGCCGGGATGTGAGCCAGAGAAACCAGTGCCTACTTTGTAGCATGTGTGTTGGACCCAGCATTTGGTTTCCAGTGGCTAGAACATGATGTGCAGCTAGACAGTGGCATTAAAGGGGAACTAAAGAGTCAAATAAAAGGTGAGAAATGTTTTTTTATTTATGCAGGCCAGTGTGTTGAAACCTCTATGAGCTTTACGTCCACATTTAATATGTAAGCCTATTTTATAACATATTTATAACATACCTCTCCTGCCACCTTTCGTTTCAGAGTATATCAAAGCAGAAGGCGAGAAACAACAGGCATCATCAGCCGCTGCAACAGGGCCAGGGGTAGGTGATGCTCCAGCATCTCCTCCTGAGCCCCCTCAGAAGAAGCTGAAAATGTTCTCCCACTATCGGAAGACTCCCTCCTCCACTAACAACAGGCCATCTGTCCAGGCTCAGTTGACTGCATATCTTGACTTGATCGCCGAGCACGACTCTGACTCAGTCCCATGCTTTGGGTTTTGGCAACAACACAAAGCCAAGTTCCCTGCGCTCTATCAGCTTGCCACACAGGTGTCCTGTATTCCTGCCACCAGTGCACCCATTGAAAGGGTATTTAGCCGTGGAGGTATTTTGATGAAGCCTCACCGTGCAAGGTTGAGCAGTATCATGCTTTCAAATCTGATGCTTTTAAAATGCAACATGAAAATGCAGCATGATTAAAGATGCAATTTGTAATTTTTCGACGCTGGAACAACAATGGAAGTAAACACAGGCTTTTGATGGCGTCGTAAAGTTGCGTGGGATTATGGGAGTTGTGTGTTGTTAAACACCATTACCCATCAAAATGTATCTGTTGTTCGGACAAGTTTATCCAATAAAGTTTTGTTCAGGTTACGTTTAGTAACATGTAGTAACGTTTATTTGTTTACTTTATAACGTTACTTACCTTAACCTTCCTAACCTTAATCGTTATTTGCCTGTTGAACGATGTTGTAATTGTAGTAATATCATATACCGTTAATGTTACCCGACAAGCATTAACTACTTGTCAACGTAGCACATTGTAGTAATCCATCCAGTTTAATGTTGATTGATATTGAAATATATCAATATATTAGGTCACTGCTGTATTACTGTGTTGCAAAGTGTATATGTAATCAATGAAAAAAATATGCTGTGTGGCAGAAAAAAAGTCAGTAAATAAACTCCCTTTGCAATCGTGACAGTGGTGTCATTTTTGTTTAATGTAGACCCTCTTTTATAATCATATCAACTCTTTAAAGGTGCCAGATAGAGTGGAGAAATGTAAGCAGTCTTGAAATATAACACAGACTCAACCTTGATGACTCGACTCAAACTCGAACACTGGGGACTCGAGACTCAACTTGGACTCAAACTCAGGTAATGGTGCCTCGACTCAGACTCTTTGGTGACTCAGACTACAACACTGCAGCACACACAACAGAATTATGTTTTAAAAAACAGGTGTTAGGCTTATTCCACTTCATTCGGGTCATTAAAAGAAGGCTGCTTGCAGCCGACTCGATGGTACAGCCACAAAAGCTTACCTAGGTGAAAAAAGTGCTTACCTTGAAAAAGAAAACAAATGTTGTTGAGGTTTGCGTAATTACACTAAAACTGGTTTTAGTTTTAGTTCTAGTTCAGATACTGAGTGACAAACAACCATGTTCACATCGTTTTAGCATATACAACTGTTGTAATATTGTTCATAAAATGTAGAGTAGATATGATCTGTAATTTAATAAGGGTGTTGATCAGAAGTTGACTCATTTCTTTTGTTTGTATTTTAAAACATAGCCTACTACATTATTCCATACAAATGTCAACACCTAGAAATCCTGTGTTTTCTAGGTTTTCTACAGTAAAGGAATGCAGCATTTGATTTAACGTGACCATGATGCATTGCAATCAGCTGACACAGCGGGCTGGGCTCGGATCAGAGATGGGCATGGAGACAAGATGAGCCCCAAGTGGAAGTGAGAGATTTTAGCCATACAGCAAAGATGTCGGCAGTGCTGTACGTTGTCTAAACTAAAAGATACAGTCCCAGTCACTCATAGGTATGTTTCTCCATAACTGGTGGTCCAAAGCCTACTGAAATGATCTCAAATAACGGAGAATAATTTCGTTGTTAGGAATCCGAAGTAAAATGCTGTACAATTTGTCGCATTTCAAACCAAACTATTCACCCATGATTCATTGCGGGACTAGCTAGTTGTTTAGGGGTTTTTTTGCCCTGTGGTTGACCTTTCAGGAAAGAACACCTTTAATGTCTGTGTCGGCCTTAATAACATGCATCAATTACACAAAATGTAAGTGTTTGGTTTAGGCTACAGACGGTTAGCTTATGGCATTGAGATGTTTGGGAATGTATGCAACCAGTGAGGAATGGCTACCCGACAGGCGACTCTCAGGGTAAAAATATCCCCAATATTATAGCTAGTCTCGCTTCTCTTAATCCATCCATGGACCTAGCTATCTCCACAGCGCTGCGGAGTAGCCAGCTATCTGGTTAGCTCGCTGCTGTGCCCTCCAACGGTGTTACGGTTAATGGTAGCAGATCGGCGATCACCCCCTAAAGACTCTCTGTAGTTTGCCTTCTTGACACACCTTTTGTTGTCTCGTCGTCTAGCTAGAGTCGGCTAACGGTTGCTAGCGAGCATCACCCGCTTCGACTACCCGCCAGCGGTGAAGTAAAGTTGGGGCAAAATAGTTATTCTGAAGTCGAGGGAGCCGAGAAGTGACGGCTGCACCCTGCCAGGTAGTTGGTCTTGTCAATTAAGAAAAAAAAGAATTACTGAAAATGTTCATGTTAACTACGGGCGTGTCAAACGTTAGCTAGTATCAGAGATGTAGCTAGCTAGCCATAACAGCCGCCAGTTATTAACAGGCTAGCTAACAAGCTAACGTCAGATGAACAGTAACCTAACGCTAGCGGGTTTAATGCGATATATGCTCTGCGGTCCATAAGCACCCGCATTGAAAGCGAAAGTAGCATCTATCCGTATTAGGCCAGTCTGTCTGCCGCTGAAACGTTAAGCTGCTGCATCACATCAATGGTTTCTTCTAGCTGGTGCTGATGATGCCCCCCCCCTTATACCGTAGGACCAACCAAAACAAGATGAACCATTCCTCTTTTCATGAGAAGCGCCATGTCTCTATCTAGCTAGCTAACGTGATAGATCCTATTTATGTGTGAATACTTGGTGGTGTCTCCTGTAGGATGAGTGGTGATGACTTGAACCCAGCTGCTGTGGCTCAGCCAGTAGAGGATGCACAAGGAGATGACCGTTGGATGTCACAGGTTGGTGAATTTGATTATTAGTGTAGGAAACATTCACTCTTTATCCCCATATGTCGTTTATGTTCATCATGTATAATGCATTTCACCCCTTGGGAGATTTACATAATTTCTCTTATTCCTGGGCTTATGCTTTTTCATGAAATTAGCTACATATCATGTTTACATTTAAGTAAACAAAAACTTGAAAACAGTGAAATGCTAGTTTTAAATGATCTGTGTATGTATATGTAATAGTTAACAGAATCTTAGATGGAATATTTAGTGGTATAGTTTCTAAATTCTGCATGCTTTACGTTAGGTGTCTCTATATTCAGCTCTCAGTGCTCATACAATAAACAGACACATCCTACCGTGACTGTTTGACTCTAATATCATACACAATAAACATGAAAGCGCCGTTAGTGTCGTGTAGAGTAAGTCACTCATGTATGCTCAAGTTATTGAAATGTAAATCCCCCCCACTTTCATTCATGACTTTATTCTTCATGCTTTATTTGTTCATCTGCCCCTAATTACGACACATTTTATGAAGCAGCAACTACCATTGATGTTCATGGTTGAGCTGTGATCCAGAGGCTAGATTTGCACAACAGCATGAGAAACTGTGATGATATTCTCATTAATATTGTGGGGTAAAGGTTCATGTAAATGGTAATCATTATATTAGTTAGGGGTTGTGATCTGACACCAGAAAAACCCACATGCTTATAAATTGTAACTATTCCCAAGACTAGTATTTCTTTCAGAGCACCACTTTAGCCAGCTTGTGTAGTGGCACCTCCCTGGGAGGTCTATGCAAGGTTAATCCTCGAAAGCTAATAGGACTGAGATAGTCTGCTTTCGTCTGTCTCTGATGGCTAACAAGTATTATCCTAATTTTAAAAGAATCATAACACAAAGGTGTTAAATCAGACTCAAATGCCTAATATGAAAATTATTAAATTGTGTTGTTTTCTGTAATTGAAATATCATTTTTCTTTCATTTTATCTATCCTGTCTTTCACATGTATGCACTACATTACAAGCTCTGTTGTGACAAGGCTTTATTTGAACTTTTTTTTATTTTTACAGCACACAAGATTTGTGCAGGAGTGTAAGGATGCTGAACCAGATGTGCTTTTTGTGGGGGACTCTATGGTACAGCTAATGCAGCAGTTTGAGGTGAGACAAGATGTTTATCTTTGTAAACCTGGCCATATGACTGCTCACATGGCACTAGCATCCTCATTTCTTTTTTTTTTTTTTCTCAATATTTTCTCAAATGACCCTACTCTAGATAAACAGTGTCAATGTACATACATTTATGTTGCCTCACTAATATTCCTACACTGGTACGCATATCATTGTAATGCATCCTTTTACTGGTCGGCGTGCTTTGCCTAGTTTAGCTTCAGTAAGTTATTTGAAGTCAGTCACCAGAGTCAGAAATTCTCATATGAAATGCAGATTTCTGCTTTCCTGTCCACAGGTCTGGAGGGAGTTATTCTCTCCTCTTCATGCGCTCAACTTTGGAATTGCAGGGGACACCACCTGTAATGTGCTGTGGAGGCTGCAGAATGGAGAGCTTTTGAACATCCGTCCCAAGGTGAGACGAGTCTGCTAAGATCTTCAGAGAACGACAGTTTATGTCAAACTATTTGTATTTACCTCTCAAATATACTCTTCTACATATCTCGGGTGCAGAACAAACTCTTGCATGCACATTGTACTTCTGTTTTCCACAAAACACCATGTGCACATACTTTTCTGCCTCTCTGCACACACAGAGACCTTGCACATACACTGTTTGTCCCTCTTGCAAAAGTCTGGCCTGTAGCTCTCCCTAACCTCCTCATCTTGTTGGATGTAGCAGATGGCCTGAACGGGCATGTCCACGGTTTGTCAGAGAGGAAAGTTTGTGCAGAACAGCTTTTGTAACCCCTAGCAGCCATGTTGTTAAGTTGCAGTGTGCATTTGGAAAACGTTGTAGCGGCAACAGTCTGTTGTATCATCCTAACTGTGCTTATTGGCTGGCTAATGATATAGACATTGGGAACAGCTTGCATTGCTCACCCATTATCCAGATATCAGTCCATGACAACTCATTCTGCTTAGTTATTACTGTATACCATGCTTTAATCTCACTTCTGGAGATTAAAATGAGGTCAGTGAAAGTAAACAAAGCGTCTGTCTGTGGTCTTTTCCAGGTGGTGGTGTTGTGGGTAGGAACCAACAATTACGAACACACAGCAGAGCAAGTTGCAGGAGGAATTCTTGCAATTGCGCAGCTGCTCACCTCCCGCCTCCCCAAGGCAAAAATAGTTGTACTTGTAAGTAGTTAGTTGAATCTCTTGTCTTTTGTTGCACCTAGTTTGGTATGTTGTCATTTGACATTTAGTTTTCTATGTGGTCTTGTTTTGTCTCTGCAGTTGTCACATTGAAACAAAGGATATTTGAACTTTGGTTCAATATTTGGTATATATTTAGCATTGTAATTTAAGAACGAGTGAAACACTGACATGTTTGTGTCTGTCAACCTTTAATGTGATGAACCACACTTGATGTGCAAACCAGTTGATGTTGGGCATCTTAACAAGCCGCAGCTTTCAAATGTGTTACTGCTTCTCTCTGTTAAGGAACATGCAGGTACCAGTCAAATGAACAAGCGGCTGAATTGTCGTCCATAAATAAGAGATGCAGTGTATGTATATCAAGTATTGAATGTCTGTTTATCAGGTGGTTCAGCGAGCCTTGCAGACTATCCGTGCCCCAATTGGAAATGCTAATGATAGGCCAGTTTTAACCAACTAAAATATGAAATATGAAGGTTTAACTCTCAACACATGGACCTTAATTAATAAATGAGAAATGTTTGTGTCCCTCAGGGTTTGTTGCCTCGAGGGGAGCGACCCAACCCACTGAGGGAGAAGAACATGGCGGTTAACGGGTACCTGCGCTCCTGGCTGCCTCGTCTGGGCCGCGCTCAACTCCTAGATGTCAGCGGGGATTTCGTTCACTCTGATGGAGCCATCAGCCTACAGGACATGTTTGACTTCCTCCATCTGACGGCGACAGGCTACCGCACCATGGCGAAGCCCCTCAGTGACCTGCTGCTTCAGATACTGGATGAAACGCCGGAGGAGAGACGGGTGTCGCCTGTTTGAGGGCCGTGGCCCAGCAGCACATTTATCCAGAGGTATGTCTCACCCGCTGCTGTGGGAGACGGGGGAGACATGTCCCTGGTATCTAGAGGAGGACGGGCTCTCTCATAGGGGGGGGATAGGCACCCTGATGTGAGTGGGCCCAGGAGGGGTGTGGGATCACATTCATGAGCGGAGGGTTGGGTGTGGAGAGGTGCTAAAGAGGGAGAGAGACCTCACTACAGATGTAGACACTGTGATTGCAGTAGTAACCTCTACTGCAAAATGATTTACCAAGGTTACTGAGATCATGTGGTACTGCAGTGGCGCACACACACACACGCACACACACATTCATTTTGGCCTGTGGAGAAAATGAGTGTTCCCTCTTCACGGAGATGTGATACAAATATATAAAACAAAAGTCCAGTGCACAACATACTCACAGTAGGCAAAACATTATCCAAAATCTTACAATGTTATGAGTCTGACCAGTATGCTGCAGAGCAGTGGTTCCCAACCTAGGGATCAGTTAAGGGAAAATATGGAAAAAAAACGTGTTTGTTTTTTTCCCCTGACATTTCTCTAATTTGTTCTTTTTTTCTTGCAGAACACAAAAAAATACTTTCACCTCTTCAGGCCAAATAGAAACAATCTGAGAAGTTAAAATCACTCTTTGGTGTGGCATTGTTTCCTGTAAAGGTCCACTAGTCAAAATGGTTAGGAAGCACTGCTACAGCGGGGCTGCTGCTGAGATCTACACCATTAAGAGTTTTGTCTGTCCAGTTCTTTATTTGTAAATACTCAGCATAACAAGGAGCCCTTAGTCTGCTAAATGTTCACTTTTGAACTTGTGTGTAATAACCAATTGGATGTCTTTTTGAAACTGTTAATATAAAATAGATCAGTGTATATCCGGAGAGTTAGCTACTTTTCTACAGACCACACATACAGCTGATCACTACTTCATTCCTGTGTCACCTAAAACCTTCACTGAACGTGAACTAAACGTTCAACTCTAACCTGATTTCGGTGTTCGCTGCATGCATATTTTAAGACGAGCCTCAGCTGTGGTGTAGAAAGTCGACCAACGCTTCTGCATAAAATCTGTGAATATCAAGTCAAAATCATGTGTTCATAAATAATTATTAGTGATGTGAGGCTGTTGAATCTACTTGTCTGATAATCTACGTAGGTCTTCCAAACACCGCCAACTCTGCTTATGTGCAAAACTTCTATCACCCAGCAAGTGTATTTACATTTTACTTTACGAATTACATTTCAACATTTAGGTCCAGATAATTCTACTGTGACATTTGGTTACACAACGTTGTGTATTGCTAGACGAAGACCTGCCAGCTTTTTAAATTGTGCTCCTGACGACTTCTTGACTGTGTCCTCGGTATCTTAAAGGACATTTTTTAAAAGAAATTTCAACGATATTGTGTGTGCACTAGAGCTGCACGATATGAGGAAAATATGCGATATGCAATAAGGTTGTTGAAGATTGCGATAACGATATTTCTTGCGATAAATAAACAGATATAAAAGTGTACTCTGTTCTGCATTTCTGCTGCTTTTTCAGTATTCTGCTAAAATACAAAAAAATTGCTTGTTGAATTTAAAACAAACGAAAGGAAATATTTTCCAGCATTATTTTATTGAACGAATTTCACGTTGAATTGAATATAAGAGGCACCACTAAAAAAGAATGACAGTATCTTTTGAAACTCTAATTTTCCACTGATATTTTCTTTCAACTAACACAAAAAAATCTCTGAGTGTCTATCGCGATGTGTCGCAGCCTTTCGCGATGTGTAAATTGCGCCAGTTGATATTGCGATAACGATAAAAAAATGATATATTGTGCAGCCCTAGTGTGCACTTTTGTTTTTTTTTTAGTAGCTTTGCAGTGCAATAGTGCATTTGGTTTTATTTATTTTTTTTACAACAAAGTACAGTTGAGATAATCCGGTGGGTGTCACATCAGCTCCAGTCCTCCTGCTTTCACATCACATTCTTAACCATAACATGGCATTTCTGTGTCTGTATCTCACACTAATACATACACATATTCACAGTCTGACACTTTGACTAGCACAGGCTCTCTCTCCCTCCTAAATACATGGATATACAGTATTTTCTCTTCGAAGCACCTCTTTATCTCTCTCCCTGTTGTATTTGTTGTTGACTCTCACCCAGCCCTGCCACCCTGGGCCCTGACATCTCTACATGGTGTAGTTACTGGATATTTTTTAGGAATGAAAAGTACTAGCCACACGAATAAGCTACCTAACACAGCTATACTGAATATTGTCAAGCTAAATGCTAAAAAGCAACCACAGGTCATGCAAAAGAAAAAAAAAAAACATTTGTCTGTGAGTTCTATTGTAGCCGTTTCTTCATGGCTAGGTTCTGTTTGAATTGTGGCTGAGAGTCCCAAGCATCCAATTATCCGGCGTTATTGCTGTCTTAAGCTCTGCACATTTGCCTGCTGTGTTAAATATAGTGTATGTTTGTGTGCCTTAAGTGTTCATGGGAACGGCTGTGTACAGTATGTCTGGTCCTGGATTGTGTAAGTTGGAAGTATGAGTGAAGGAAATGATGTTTGAAGGGGTTTCAGGTTGTATTTGGTGCCATACGGCATTTGCACTGTTTTGGCTCGTTGTGACATTATTGAGATAAAGCATTCCAATAAAAACAACAACAACAAAAAACAAGGATTTTATGTGTTGGGAGTGATCTTTTCTACTTTTGGTCATTATCCAAAGCTGTCACTTGTGATTAGTGATGTTTTTTTTTTGAATTTGAAAGAAAAGGATAGGATGCACAAATCTCAGTTGTGGTTCTGAAATCAGAAAGTGTGATTTGCAGCACTGTTCGTTCCACGCTCACCAGCAGAGGGAACCATTTCATCAGACAACTAGATTGAGAGCGACACTAACGAGGCCCACTGTTCGTTCCACGCCTCATCTCTTTCAGTCAGAGTTCCTTATTGCCTAATTCATTTGCTTTCACCCAGTTTATCTCTATTGGAATAATTCACCAACAGCCCTCGGAGACGATGTAGACTTGTGTTAAAACGTCCTCAATAAACACGTAGTTAGGTGTGCTACATGCTGGAGTGCATGTGATTGTTGGCACGTTGTAAAATACCTAGTTAATAAACCATTTGCTCACTTTTGATGTTGCTCTCATTCATTTTAACTGTGACCCAAAACTGTCCCAGTGTAGCTAAAATAGTTAGTCCATCTGGAGGCTCGTACTGCAGACTGTCGACTCTGAGTGGGACGTTTGAAGCGCTTGAAACACGTTGAACTCAGCCCTAAAGGAAACAGCATAAAGTAATTGTCTGGTGTGATGGATTCACATTACGAGTTAATGTGTCTGACACAGGAATGCTTGAGGAATTGAAGCTGGAGTTGTGATGCTGTAAAAATAAAGGAAGGTAAGCACTGTATGTCGCAAAGATCTGCATTACCTGAAATGGTAAAAAGAAAATGTTGAAAGGCACTTTCCTGTGAGACCATTAAACAGGGAAAATAACAGCTTGTACGTCTGAATCATATATGTTTAGACTGCCAGTGATCCAAATCTAAATATGCACTTAATGTTTTTAAAAGTCTTAAAACTGGCCATGGTGACTATAGATAAATATTTGTCTGCTTCGTCTATCAACGCACAGTTTGAAAATGGGAAATGATAACTTTCTTATCCCAACAGGCATTAACAGAGACTTGAGGCGGCACCGGCCAGTTAGCAACACCCTGATAAAATCTATATTTGGCCTCGTGCGTTGTTCCTGCTCTATTGACCCGTTTTTAAAAGTAGGCTTTAGTTCATTATTAACAAGCTGGGCAGTGTTGGGCATCTGTAACACAACTTCTCAAGGACCTGTATGAACAGAGAAGGCAAGAGGAAAACATTAAATCCCGATAAGATGCATGTTCTCACCTATCAAAACGTTACTTTATGTATGAACCTGTGGGGTCAGGGTTTGTAATATGCTGCCGAATGTGATAAATGGTGCAGTGGTTACAACATGCATCTGAGACCTATAGACCTATATGTTATCTGCTGCAGACAGTAAAGGATTTATAGTGTATCTAATAACAGCGCAGGGACTCGGCAGGGACACGGATCCTATACTAAAATGCCTTCGTATTTACCACTTCAGAATTATTGTAACACAAGGTATTAAGCATTTGTTCCAGAGCGAAAAACAAGTTAAACTGTCCACATTATCTGAATAGCTGTACACAATGCTGGTGTACTGTTGATTTTCTTCTTTGACTCGATGTCCTCTGTGATAATATATCCCAGAAAATCAAATTTACTTCTTTGAAAATAAATGGCTTACCCGTCTGAATTGGTCCAATTTCACTCATGGTGTTCGGTTTTCTTTGATCTTTGGTATGCAATATGACGCATTTTTACATGATTTCCTTTTAGATGTCATGATTACATAAATGATGAGCGATGTAAGTGCATATTTGTGCCAGTGCCATGTGCTGTGACCCTTGTGATGTCGCATTTCTTGGTCAAAAGTTAAAATAAGTCCATCACATGTTTTAATTTCACAATTAGATTATAAAATTTCAGAGGAAATAAAATACAGAAGTTGTCATTAAGGAAGCAGAAGTAGTAGAAAAACTCCTGATTAAATGTTGTCCTTGTTTAAGCTTGGCAACAAAGCAATTATTTGACATCAGAAATTTGCATTTGCTGTCCCCAAGATATGAGATTTTATAAGGGCTTTCAAATGTGCTTCTGCCTGCATAGTAACCAGCATCAGCCAGGTGAGGGCCCTTATGAGCAGAGTGCAATGCAGTAAAATAGATTCAATTTTTGTCTATTTGATTTTAACTTTTATATAAAGAGTATATAAAAGAGAGTACATTTTTAGGATTGTATAAAGATGAATATGACAATAAAAAATGAGCATACAAGGCACACTCTCAGGCACTCACAGTTGCATGGAGTCATGAGTTTTGTGAATCATTGCACTCTAATATTCAGAATAATTCAATTTTTATAAAGTTTGTCTATAATGTTTTTTTTACTTGTGTCTGACGGAGGCATTTTCATAAATCATTAGCAAGAAGGTTATCCGGCACATGGTTTCAGATGACTCCAACGCAGGCCGCATCACTTTCACTGAGGAACTCCTCGACTGCACGAAGCACTTTGCAGCTTCACTGCAGCAGATAAGGACCGTCATGATTGGTTGATAAATTGCAGCACAAAGTGAAATGAAAACGTGGGTTTTGGTTTTGGCAGGTTACGGAAAACCCTCAAAAAAAAAAAATGGTTTAAAGCAAGGCAGCATTTCCTCGAGGTGAGGATTGAAGTGAATATTTAACTGCACGTTCTGAGCTTTCAGCTTGTCACACTGCCTTAACAACTTTGTCCTCCTCTTATGACGTTTTAATGGAGGCTTCAGAGCTCAATAATGGACTCAGACCAACAGTTTCGAGAGAAAACCTCTGCGTCTTGACTCAGATTACCCACCATTTACACCTGATACTCCTGTGACCTACCCTTTTTCACCCTTTTATCATTCAATGCAACCACAGAAAGTGCTAACGACACGTACAAGTACCACTGCACCTTCCTCTGTGGTTCCCGGATCAACCATATTCATGCCTGTGAGTCATTCACCCACGCTATTCAGTCTTCATATTAACCTCAGCCTTGTGGCACCTTTTTTTTTATCGTATCGGATGTGACATCTATGCTTAGCCTGTCTCCAAACCGGCTGTCTCCAGCAGAGTGCTTCTCTGTTTCAGTTGCTTGTCACCGTTTTGAAAAGCTCACTAATGCATAGCAGGTCTTCACCGGAAATTACACCTCTATGAAACCGCATTGGAAGGCAAATGAGCAGTGTTTAGTACAGTACAACCGATCTGGTGCATAATTTGCCACTGGAGCTGCCAAAAGACCGGTTTTACCTGCATTGAGGCTTGTGCGCTATTACCTCACAGTGCATACGAATTCCAGATGGTCTTTCTATTCTGTGACAAGGTCATCAAAATCCATTTACACCCATTGATTCCTGCCCTGCACCTCTAGAAAATTGTCTTGGTGCTAATGCTACATTAAGCAAGTCTCAGCCTATTTACTTTTTCAGCCTTTTACCCAGGGCAATCCTTTCTTGGCTACTGCCTTTTGTGGCGTCACTTAATGATCTTGGACAGACATCACCCTGCTGCATACAAACCAAAGCCTAACACTGTATTTGCTGTCAATAAATGCCTGAATGTTTGGTGTTTGAATGTTGTTCATAGCTAAATGCTAAGTAGAACAAGCTGCCCTATTCTAGGTCCACAACCAATCGCTGTGTCTTAACCAGGCTGTTTTTCTCAGCAGGATTTAAACTGCTGCAAACCTGTTTTTCTTACATGTCACAACACATCTCACTTGTTCTCCCCACTTCATTTTTATTTAGCTTATGTACAAGCATTGTGACTTTTGAAAAGCCATAGCTTCAGGCCTCGTATCTCTTCCTGACATTTCATACAAACCATACATGCCTACAAAGAAAATTCCCTTCTCATCTATGGAAATACGGCTATTGTAAGACAAGATATGTATTGTCAAAATGAAATCAATTTTTCTTGAGATTTGTGACATTCAACACTGAACAATCTCTGTAATGGATCAGTCTTTGTGCCTGAAAAGGGTGTACGAATGAGGCTGTATAAGACAAAGCCAGCTGCCGCTGGCTTTCCACCCACTAACCCTGCCAGTAACAACAAATAAACTCCAAATAAACAACCACACTTGTCCATGCCCTCTAGAACAACACATAGAAGTACTATCTTATGTGACGCCATTATCAGCCGTTTGTCACTTGAATGTGAACATGTCATTCTGGAGCACTTACTGAAATGACTGATGCTGTCGTTCCTCTTGCGAGGACAGTCTCTGACTGGTAATGTTGCGGGTTAAGCCAAAAGCACCGCTGCCAGGGCAACGGCTTTTTCCACCACATCGCTCAGATGCTTTAATCAGTGTCCTTACCCAACTTTACTAGCTGTAGCATTAGTTCTAGCCTGATAATCAGACTGAAAGGTCATTTCATTTACTTGAGGCTGGACCAGGCTGTTTTAGCTTATCTTGACTGATTCAAATTTTGGCCTTAAACTATACCACATTACTTTGTAGGATGGCTCAAAAGGCCCATTATGTGCCTATTATTGTACATACATTGGTAGAAAAATGCAATTTTCCTGTACCTGTGTTTTTAAGTGTGCAACATTGTATCCTTCCTTTTGAGGCACAAGTGAAAACTAATTTATAGCCTTGCTCAAGAGCACAGTGAAGAATGTGTTACATCAGCTACCCCATTCACATTTTCACAGACAGGATTCAAACTGGCATCTCTCCAGTCACAAGGCCACTTCTTTAACCTCAAGGCTAATCGTCGCCTCCTGTTATGCCCCTGTATGGAAGTAATGTGCATTCCACTGCAGTGAGGCCAGCGGTGTGTTGGTGTTTCCACGCTTTCATTAAAACCTTGATGGAATGAAAGAAAAAAAATAGCTCCTGTGTCAAAAAAGGCCGGGCGCCACTGCGCTGCTAAAAAATTAGCTGTAGAAATGTTTAAAACATCGAGACTGTGAGGTAAAGATTAAAAAAAAAAAAAGAGCACATGGTGAGATGTTTGTTTTAGCTTGTTTGGGGAATATTTCGGATGTGTTTTTCAGTCTCATTGATTTTAGCTGCTTACCACACTTGCAGGCCAGGAGTAAATTATGAGTTCATCATATGATTTCATCAGTTCTACCTGAACGCTCAACCTCAAAGTCCCGCGGTGTCCCATTTCAGGTAGAAATGAGGAAGTTACACAACCTCATTCCTCAAAGTAAAAAAGTAAGTAGCTCACTGCAGTGCTTTATAAAGTGAAGTACTGTGATCAAGGATACCTGCATTTAAAAAAAAGGATAATTGTAGTTGTCTTCTCTCAAGTCTCAAATGATCAATAAATGATAAATGAAACATTAACTAAATGATAAATGAAACCTTAACTAATCACCATTCATGATTCATAAATGAATCATTAGCAAGTTGCACTTCACTACAGTGTAACAAACAATAGCTGATAACATTGTATAGTCAGGGAGTACGTTATGTATGCTTAAGGTTGTTAGCTCAGTCTGTCAATAAACCATGAAGTAACAGTGCAGCAGTGCTCCTGACACAATGAGTGATAAAGGAGTCACATCTCTCACCACATCAGCTTTTATCTTTTCGGTGATGACAGGTGATAAAACTACAGTGTAATGCATTTCTGAAATTAGTTTCCCTGATACCATGATCCTCTAAAGATAACAAAGTGCTTAATGATTATTAAACACCAATACAAACCAAAACTGTAATTAATCATTTAAAGATGCCATATTATGCTCATTTTCAGGTTCATACTTGTATTTTCTGGTTTCTAGAACAGAAAACAATTTTTCTCATACTGTCTGTCTGAATATACCTGTATTTATCCTCTGTCTGAAATGCTTCGTTTTAGCACCTGTCCCAAAAAAGCCCAATCTGCTCTGATTGGTCAGTGTTTACGGGTCTTCCGCATCTGCGCTCTCTGAGTTTCTGCACCGTCATTGCAGCCGGGGAGTGACTGTAACGGCACTTTCTACTTATTCATAATATATTTGTGACATCGCAACCGCACGGAAGTCCTGACGGCTCGTTTAAAGGCACAGTTTCTAAATATGGCCATTTTGATACTTTCACAGTATTTAGTACCTAGACCTGCTTTATAATTAAAAAAAAAGACCTCACTATATACAATATGCGACCTTTAAAGACCAAATATGAATTCAAATAGATTGTGTTTAAATCTCTGTTTTATTTACTTACTTATCTTATGAAATATGTTTGCTAAGCAGTTTGTCGGTGATGTTTGCTGTAGATACTGATGAGAACCCATAAAAAGGAATCAGAGTGTACAAATGTCTTGTAGGGACACATAGCTTGCATGTTATGTTAAAAGCCTAGTAGGTAAAAATTATTCATGAACTGTTTAATGTAAGTGTGACTGCACAGCAATCAAGCATGTAAAATGAGCAGTTTTCTAATTTTTTTTATTGTGAAAATAATAGATTATAGAAACTAAAAATGAAATAAACAAAACAGAAGAATATGCCACCACTTGGACAGAAGACATGTTTACTGTATTGTTTCCATTTGTTTTAAATTCATTGTCATGAATTTACAATATACCAATTTACCCCACTGTGATAAAACTTTAAACACACAGCTTCCTGTTAACAGACTAAGAATAAGAAGGAAAAGGAAGTCATTTTGTTTGCCCTCCCTCTGCAATGATCACTCCTTTTTTGGCTCTCTGAATTCTCAGGTTGACTGTTCTGTCTTGACCTATTCTCCCTTTGACCCCAGCCACCTTAATCTCCTTAATCACCACCTGTGTTCGACTCCATCTGGACTGTTTTTTTTTTTTTAAGTACCCCTTTTTCCTGTTATTTCTTTATAATCTGTTTTGCGCATCACAATCGAACTTAACTCTTTTTCTGTCTTCTCCTTCCTGCTTTTCTTCTCCATCTCCGGCCTTTTCCCGAGTCAGTTCATGCTGAACAGCTTAGTCGGTACTCAAGCAAAAACACAGTATAAACAAAACTTTGGCAGGAGATAGTGATATCTGAATCCCCCTTGTTTCTCTCATTCCATCCAACCAGGCAAAGCCTGGCCAGGAAAAATCCAGGCTTTATCCCCACCCATCATCACTCTCTCCCATAATTCTTTTCTCTCCTCCCACCTTTTTTTTTTTTTTTTTTTTACAGACTATTACAACTGCTTATCTCTTTGCGGAGTACAGCTCAGGTTTAGGGCAAAAAAGGCTAAGTGTTATGTTACCTGCAGAAACTCTGACGTGTTTAATGTTGGTTGTTATGTGCATACGTTACTATTTACCTGGCTATAAAGAATCACACAGCACAGTGATCAATTGTTATCAGTAGATGTGGACAAAGCCTATCCCAGGTAATCTATTCATCACACAAGAGGCTTCTTTACAGGTAAATTGAACTTTATTCGAAATCAAATTCAATTGCCATTATATATGATGTATTAAACTCTAAAAAGAAGGTCCGACATCTTGATTAGAAATTAGTTAACTGAGAGTATCTAACTGCAGATTGCGTTATGGAGCAGGTAAAACACACATGCTGTATTTTATCTTAAAACAGTTTTTAAACTAGGCAATTCACTTTCTGAAATGAATTATCCTTGACTATACCGGTGTTGTTGTAACCTATTCATTTCAATATTTTTGCTTAACTTTATTGTAAACCACAACATGCACTTCTTACCTTCCAGGCTGCAACGTCTTTCAAATCAGCCCAGTACAAATGAGACTTGATAGTTGCTTGAGAACCCATTATCTATCTTTCTTTATCGGTAATTTTTGTTAATGCTGCATCACAGCTTTGTTGTACTGCCGGTACTACTCTCCTTGGAGGTGCATTCAAGTTCACCCTGACATTCCAAGAATTGATAGCCACATTGTCAGATGAGTTGCTCAGAACAAGGGCACTGATAAAATAAATAATGGATTTGGTTGTCCATATCCATCTCAAAATTTTCAAATAGCTGTTGAAATAAAGAACAAAGCAAATGTGATGGAGTACAACTCTCAAGCAAGTTACAAGTCTCTGCAAGTTGATTTTTATAGTGAACTGAAATGAACTGAAACCTCTGGAAGATCTTAATGTAAAGCACATTTGATTTTTAGGTAGCGGGTTAAAACATACAGAACAACTGGAAATGATCCTTTAAAAAAAAAGCATTTTACATAGTGAATTCATGTAAATTATACAATTTACATGAATGTACTATGTAAAATGCTATCTAATTGTTCGCTTGCACGGTCAAAGGTATCTATGTGTGCTCAACATGAACTATGTGTCGTATATGTGCACATGTCCTCATCGGTCCTTTGGTCTTTTGGTCCAGTTTAGCCTTGAAAACAGTCCGGTTACATTTCAGAGTTTCTCCGTCCACACTGGCCTTTCAGAGTGTTGCAGGAGTGTCTGAGGGGAGGGTTTAAGCACTGCTCAGATTTAGGGGTTGTTGATGATCTGCCTGGCTTGTCCGTAGCCAGTCATTCCAGATTGAGATGCTCCTCTATTTGTGCCCATTTGCAGGCCGATGACATTTCTGCCATCGGTCAGCTGTTCCTCTGTGAATTCTCTCCTGTTCTCTTGGGCTTTCCTGCACGCATACAAACACACATCTCTCAGTCCACAATCTCATTCCTCAGCACTGAAATGAAACCTCCTTTTGTTCTACCAACTTCCCACCTAGAAACTAGTTTATACATGGGGGGAGGAGGGGGGGGGGGGGGGGGCGGGACATTCAAAACTCACTTGTGGAACCAGTTGGGGTCTCCTTTGTAACACCCATCGTTCTTTGTGACAGCCAAACTACCCAGAGCCATCAGGGTCCTCTGGACAGCAGCCAGGTCCTTGCCTTAAGACAATATGCAACAATCTCACATGAGCAGAGCACACACCAGTTACAGGCAGGGGACATCAGTGACCTGTGCTCTCTGTCACTGAATACAGCTTCATTTCCTCGCTTGTATTGCGATAAATCTGCAAAACACTTAACTCTGCTGTAATAATACTGATGAGTTCTGCTGGATGGATGTCTTACCTTCATAGAGGTCTACAGTCTGAAACATGTCAGTTTTGGTGATTCCGTAGTTTTCTGCTGCTTTGAGGAACATGGATATCTGCTCCATCTGCTTAAATACCATGGCGGAGCTCTTGATGGTCTTTATCGGCTTGTTGGATCCATACAGGCTGTTGATGAGCTCACACAGCACCTAGAACAAAACAGATCCTTCTAAATATACTGCACACAATGTGAAGTACAATGCTGTATTAAAACTTAAGCAAACCCAGCACTCACACATCCATTCTTGAGCCAGTTTTGGAATTCGATCTTGCCTGGCTGAGGCCGGACCGCACCACACTGGACGACAATCCACTCCGCCAACCTTTCCTCCAGTTCTGTGTCGTATTTTTTATCAATCTTACTCTGCACCTCCCGGCTCAGACCATAGGCAGGACCTTTGTTTGCCATGCTGATCCTGTTGGTAGGGAAAGTCGGTGTTAGATAGGCAGGTAGCTGAGCAAACTACTTCTTGGCCGTGTATTGTGTCTTTTTTCAATACTGATATTTGATAGATGAAACATTCACATGCCCTGCTCACACCCACATTCCTGGCCTGCAGTCAGAACAAATAGGATTTTAATCACTCTCTTCCTGATGCGTACATGTGCGCTTGAATGTGTTTTTTTTTTTTAAACCTAATCATTTCAAACGTTCAGAAAAAGGACATTTTTCAAAAAGTGTGCACGTTTCGGCTTGTCCTCACTTGTTCAAGGGGCTGTTTTGTTGTTCAAACTCTGGTTAGTTAGGTTAAAAAAATAGGTTTAAGTTTAGTTTAAGTGTTGAAATCAGGCATCTAGTGCTGACGGTTAAAGGATTACTTTAACCGTCATTTTGCTAAATACAATTGTTCACTTTCTAGCGCAGAGTTAGATGAGAAGATTGAATACCTAGCAAGCGTATTTCCCAAAACGTTGAACTATCCCTTTAATGTGTAGGGAAAGAGGCCAATGAAGAGTGGAGGACAGAAGTATGTTTACCTGTGTGTGTCTTTTTCCGTAATGCAGCAGAGCACATTTAATTCTGATGGAATCCTTCTTATTCTTGATTTATCATTTTTATAATGTGCACATTTAATAACTAGTGTATTAAACACTTATCCAGACCATGTCAATGTCTTTATTTGACAAAGACATTTTGTACCTTGGAAGCTGAAAATCCTAAATGTCTTTAAGAATTACAACCCTGCTGAAAGTAATTAAAGTTGGCCTATCTCACTTATTAATACAGTATGAGCTTCTTGTGGGCTTCAGCAGGGCCGCCCCACTCCCTGCATCCTGTTTGCTCATTCCGCTGTCACTTCCTTCCTTCCTCTCTGACAAAGGTAGCAACGTGCATACAGGACTCTAAACAAAACAACACACTGCTTAACGACCTTTAAGCAAATTGGATTGTTTCCATCAAGCCTGTTAAAACAGGAAAGTATGAAATGTCATGTGTTAACCGCCACGCTGCAGTTATTGCTTTTTTTTTATAGATCTGAGTAACTGAGTTACGCAATTCAATGACGTTTCTAAATTTCAAGGAAAGCAGATATAACATATGGAGATGTTTATAGCTGATAGGAAAATCCTCCACTTCTTCCTCCACTTTTCTTTACTTTCTACCCAAGTATGTGCATACAGATTTCTGGTATCTATATGTTCTTCAAACCAATGGAAACTGCACATTTTTTGTTGCATTTTAATAAGGCTGGAGATACCATGTAGGATTGTGCAAGAATCTGGGTTTTATTTTTGAAAATGGGTTTAATATACAGCATCCTCTACATTGCAATCCCATTACATGTCTTGCAAAACAGAGGCTTCTCTGTCTTACACAATATGTGTTGACAGTTTGACAAATTGTCATTGTTTCTAAGAGCTCCACACTGGAGTCCAAGCTGCCATAGATAACACTTGTGGCCCTGTTCATTGTCTGTGTTTGCAGTGGTTATATGGGCGTGTGGAGGAGAAGCAACTTCCTGTCCACTAAGTGACTCTCAAACCAGTTTGTCACCGCAAGAAGGGTGAAGTAAATATCTAAACATCCGAACTCTTGAACAATCTCTTTCTCAATCACAGGAGTTCTAACTGTTTTGTCCTGGCACGCCCAGAGAACATCCAGCAGCTGCAAACATCTGCACGCAGTGAACAATGAAGGATGATGAAGTCAGAGAGTCTACTCTTCTCAGATTAGTCTAACTTGCACTTTGATCTCTGAACTATGCATGCAAACCGCTGATTGGATGTCACAAGATTGGGTCATGCCACTGTCACTCTGAATGAGCACATTTAACAATTGCAGGACTGATTTTGACTGTGAAAGCGACTGTGAGGTGGACCGCAAATAGTAGAATAGCACAAGCCATTCAAGCTGAGTGTGGGTATAGGTGTTTGAGAGTGTGTTTTGGAAGATTATGTAGACCTGCATACTTAAGAAATCAACTAGTAGTTACTGGAAACATGTAATCATAGAGTCACTGCTACGACACAAAAAAACAACCAAGATGTCGATAAACAGCCATGTGTGCTTACTAAACACGGAAAACAAGCGTCACAAATTGGTTAATGCATTGCTCACACATACTTTAGCAAAAGTACATTCCAGAACTCCACATGTAACTGACTACAGTATGTCTCAATGTGTTGCAATGAGATTATTATTCTACAGCTTTTGTTGAATAAACCTTTTCTCTGCGTACATCAGTGCGTGTCACCACATGGCTGGCTTCCGTAATGTGACTGTGTGTGCCTAACTGTGATCTACACAACACCATATCACCATATCAACTTTTATAGTATCTTGCAGTCATGCATTACAAGATGTTTCACAACTTTCCTGGTATTGCAATAGGGCTGAATACAACTGCGTCATCGGCAGTTACTTTTGAGTCATTCTGCAACCTTTGTGATGTGAACACAATGGATTAACTAGCTCACATGGTTATTTCTTACAGTGTTCATAGTTATGTCTCTCTTTACCCTGCACTGTCCGAGCTGCTGCTGCCGACCCAGACTGTTAATTCAGCACTCTGCATGTCTACCTTATCACTAAAGATAGTTAGCCCAAACAAGTCTAAACGTTCACCTGCACACAAAACTGTACCACGGTCCATAAATGTATGTGACAAACACATGGTGAGTTTTACTGCCATATCCTGAGCCAGCAGCCTGGTGTTCACAGCATATATTAAACTACAAAATGACATATTATTAGACACTACTGGCTACATGTTGAAGGCTCTCTAATAAGAGCTTTGTCTGAGGCTGAAGCTATGAGGCCTCACACATGAGAAGAGTACTGAGAGCAAAGGTAGATAAGAAACAGGATTATATTATATAATAATTTACAGACAAGTGGGTCATTCAAATAGCATCTCATCCACACAGAAATACTGAAAAAATAACTCCGTGAAACCGTGTTTGGTCCTATTCTGTGTATGATCAAACACGAGAAAGAGGCAGGGAGACAGAGAGTGAGGGGAGGGGTGTATGATACATTACACTTTTTTTTTTCATGTTTCCTGTACAGTTAGCCACAAGCTTAAAGCAACAAAGAAATCTTTTGACTACCAGCGAGAAACCAGAAAACTGAGATTGATAAATGAGGCAGAGAGAAGAAGAAGTGTTTACTTACTTTGTGTAGTAGCTTTCAGGTGAATACAGGTGGGTTTGGGCTTGTGCTGCTGTGTTACCGCTCTTCTTCTTCCTTACAACACAGTGTGGAGTGCAGCATACAGGACTGCCAACATATACACAGCAAACACCCTACTCTGAACTATACGACTTCACCACATTCAACAGAAAGAGAGAGAGAGAGAGAGAGAGAGAGAGAGAGATATGCCTTTACCTCCTCTAATTTCACTCTATGCCCCGCCCCTTTGTTTTTTTTTGCTTTTTCCCCACTCAAATTGTAATTCCTTATTTAGGAGAAGGACGGGAAGGAAAAAGAGGGCGTGTGACTGGAGAGTTTGGTGTGGTCACTGAAAAGAATTCTCCAAATTTCTCCCTCTACCACTAAAGAATGAGACAGGATTAGGGAGTAGGGAGGGTGGGAGCGAGGGAGGGATGATCAAAACTCCTCGAGAACAGTGCAGTTTGAGGGAACACACAGTAATTAGAGATCAGTGAAGCACATGTAGGAGATAATTTATTGCCTTGATTCAAACTGGTGATATTTGTGTCTGAAAGTGAAAGAGGCAGCAGGCAGCTGTGGAATGTAAAACCCCTTCCTCTCGGTTGAGTTTCATGTCAAGACACAGCATAAGAGGATGTAGAGGAACAGGTCATTATGACACATCACAGCATATATATATATTTTTCCTGATAGTTGAACATGTAAATTTAGACATCTGGAACGGAGTCTTGTCCTTGTGTACAGTTTCAGCACATAGGCAACAGTTGACAACAAGGAGAGACACTCCCTCCGAGGCATTCCAACCATGTTGGCCTCGTCGACAGGAGCAAGTCAGGACCTGGCAATGGGGGGGTATATGACATCAGACGTGATAACATTGTGAGGAGTTGGCAATGTGTGAAATCACCGACTGTGACCAGCGGTCATGAATATGTAGGTGTTAGGAAGTGGACACGTTCATGTCAGCTATGTTTTGTGTCATTTCAACTCCAGTCTTATATTCAACCAGCAGGACAACTAAAGGGTTAAAGCTTATCAAAACCTGAACGTGGTTTTGTTGCAGTAGAATATTTCCTCTTTCCTGCACACATACTGTAATCACATGTAAATTCAGGAGCAGTCAGCTGCCTGTTTTTAATTCATTATATGAGTTTAATTGTTATTACAAGTAAATAACATAGGCTACTGTATAATCAATCAAGTCAACTTTAAAAGAACACAAAATGAAGACGTAATGAAGTCTTCATCTACTTTTCTTTGTTTGTATATACAGTAAATCCATAGACTGTATACAAGAAATGGACGTAGCCACTGTGACATCATCCATTGTTTTGTGGACTACGCTTTGAAGCCTTGAATTTTGCATTTTGGCCGTCGCCATCTTGGTTTTTTGGAGGCAGAAGGGATCATATTTGGGAAAGAGGGTGGAGCTGGGGAGGAGCGCTTAGCTAAACGCTATGTACAATCGGACTTCTTTTTGGAGCCAGTATAGTCATTAGAAAGAATGCAGATGTAGCCGTGTAGTATGGAAGATTGAAAATGCCTAAACTAAAACAAATCAAACAAAGACATAAAATGATGCTGCCCTTTGTTGGACAACACTGAAGTGAAATACAACTCCTCGCCTACGCACCATGGGGTATTGATGTCATAATGAAAAAAACAATGAATTCAGTTAGTAAAGACATACTAACATGTTTTCATTATTTATGACATAGTAAATGCATACACAAAAAAATACCTGGAACAATTTGTTTTGTATTTCACTTTATTTCTTTGATTTGTTTTAATTTAGCCATTTTTAATCTTCCATATTTCTAACTTTGCCCTTTTTAATAAAATTTGGAGAATCATGCTTTCATCTGGGTTTTTAACTTAGGGGTCAGTTTTGATGAATTTTGAATCTGTGATTTTTAGTGGAACGGAGTATTTTTACACTCCGGTTTTAAGTAAAGGATCTGAGTACTTCTTCCACTACTGGCAGAAACCCATTTCTAGTGAACTGGTTGACACGGTGGGATGGGTTAGACGGCTAGATGACACATAGCTGTGTGTGTGTGTGGGAGAACATGGCAAAAATGATCCAGCAAATGTGTAGATGGCGAAGATACACACAGATGAGAAATTCCACATGTGGTTGAGCTCTGTGCGAGGGGGAAACAATCTGAATGTCACAATTGTGAGTTTCTGTTGTAGCTTTTCCTGTTTTATTTTGTAGTTTCTCTCTCTCTCTCTCTCCCCTGTTATGTCTTGTTTTACTTCCTGCCTTGTGTTTTCCCTCCTGTCTGATTGTCTGCCCCGCCCTGATGTGTATCACCTGTTCAAATCAAATCAACTTTATTGTCACATACACATACACGTACATGTAGTGAAATTCATCTCTGCATTTAACCCATCCCTCCTTCTCAAGGGAGCAGTGGGCAGCCAGTCTCCTGAGCCCTCTTGTCACATGTCCCTTGTTTCAACCTCGTTACCTTGTGTATTTAGTCTCTGTGCTGTCTTTGTCTCGTGTCAGTATCTAGTGTATTGTCTTGGGTTCAGTAGTGTATTGTCTTGGGTTCAGTATCTGGTGTATTTGTCTTGCGTCATGTCTTGCGTCATGTCTTGCTTCCTTGCCTTCATGTTTTCTGGATTGTTTTTGTGTGTGCCTGCCTGCCTACCTCTCAACACTTTTGTGGTTGTACGTTTTTTTGTTTAATACATTCCTCAACTCTGCATTTTTGGGTCCAAGCCTCACAATTTCCCTGACAATGAAGTGGTAACAGTCTTTTCTGGCTTTGCTTTTTTCTCATTGGCCAGATGTGCCTGTAACTTGATGGCGTCAAGCCATACCTAACATCAGTCAAACCTTTTTGTTTAAACTCCAAAATGCTGTCTTTGCAGGAAGTAAGAAATACTGCTTGTTTTGCAGATTTTATATTCCAGATGCTGACCAGCCCTATTGTCAGTCTCTACAGGCTGATCCTGCACTACAGCAACATCTGGTGGCTCAGGGGGACTAACAGCAGACGACCACTCCTTGCTTCTTCCTCTGTGGTGTAGATTTCACTCCACTACAAGGATGCCAACAGCTAAAATCCACATTATTCGCACTATATTACACTCTCGGCAAGCTATGTTTTAAATGTGATTTTGTTCAATGGGAGAACAATTTGACGTATTATACCTACTGTCCTCTAGAATCAACCTCATCCTGAGACCAGATTTAACAGATCTAGTTTTATTTTCAGGTACACGCTGCTGGGTGTTGATGCCGTGCTGAGAACTGCTAATTGAAAAAGAGCTGCGTGGTGAACGCAACACTGTGATGTCATTGGGGTGTAAAATCTGAAGCTGTTACACAGAAAAAAAGAGTGAGCACCACGGGGACCGTCAGAGGAAAGTGGTGCAGGTTTATGTTGTTTTTCAACCTCAGAGCTAAATAATTGAATAAAGCTATATAAAAAAAAAACAGTACAAACTTATTTTGAGTATTGTATTTTGAACAGTGGTAGATGCTCCATTAAGCATCTCCTTGGTTTCTGACTTTTAGAGAGTTATAAATAGGCCTACTCAAAGTAGAGTGTGCTGTCTTTGGCCAAAAAATAAAGAAATAATAACATTTCTGCATTGTATCTGTCAGTGTGACACAGCATAGCATATACGGGCATTAGAGCCCTTATTGGCTCGAGGGATGGCAATGTTTGGAAAATGAACATGGTCTCTCAGTTGGTTGGTCCACCATTTTCGTCCAGACTGAAATGTCTCAACAATAGTTGGAAGAATTGCCTTGAAATTTGGTACGCACATTAATATTCCCCTATATACTAATAGGTTTTCATCTAGTGCCATCATCAGATCACATTTTTAATGTGTATATTACTTTGGTTTATGACCAAATACCTGCAAAACTAATGATGCTCCCATCTGTTATCTGTACTGTAAGTGCTCATTAGCAAATTGCATGGTAAACATACCTGCTAAAAATCAGCATGTTAGCGTGGTCACTGGGCAAGTTGTTATTTAGCTCACAGGATTGCTAGCATATAGCTGTGGACCCTTGTTTTTACATGTTATGACTGAACAAAAGATCACTGTTATAAAATCATGATTTTATATTGCTCTGCTGTGAAGACGAAAATAAAATAGAAGTAACTAGAAAATGGAATTTGGTTTGTCCTTCAGCTTAAAATGTCATGATGCTAAAATTATGAAAAACCAAAACATCTACACGCTTTTTATGATTATCAAGAGAGTCAAATCATTCAATCTTAATTGTTGGAAGCACGCCAATGATGCTGCTTATCCTTTTAACCTTAATTAATGAATTGTCTTCATTCATTGTTTTAGGCATGGGACAGAGGTCCTAATTATGTTTGCATATTTCGATAAAAGCTCCTGTGGCCAAATGCCAGCTTAAAACTAAATGCTAACGTGATTGTGTACTGGGTCTCCACATACTGAGTAGTGTAACAGCTGAATGGGAATTTTCTACTTTCTACTTTTTCAGAACATGTCATGTCCTTCCGCAGTCTTGTGTGACAGAGAAGCAAACATCGCGACGAATGAAAGGATCTTGCACGTTGTCAGTGTTGCATTATTAAACAGACGATGTTTGAGCCAGTGTGCAGGATCACCTCTTTATCCAGACATGACGTGCACACAGCCGCAGATCATCAGTAGGCAGTGAGCTGTGGGCGGTGGGATGATGAGATATGTGGATGAATAAAGAAGTCTAGATTAAGACCACATGTGGTCCAGCACTGCCTCATCCTTTAGGAAAAAATACCAGTTAGACACAGCAGGGAACATCTGTTTAAAGTCCTCAGTTATTCACAACCTTCTCTCCACTTTGAGTCTGTGAATCTGTGCCAGGTGGCCACTATATAGAATCATTTACAGTTTTCTTTTATATATATATATATATATATATATATATATATATATATATATATATATATATATATATATATATATATACAGTAAGTATATGACAAATCCTAATATACAGTGCTGCAGCTGTTTTAATTCTGATGTTTTGCTGTTTATTCTTCTTGTTTTCTATTGTTTTTTTTCTTTTAAGCTATATGGTATATTGTAGTTATTTTTTTGTTAATATTGTTATCATTTTTTCTTAGTCTTGATATTGTATTTGCTTGTTAAAAGCCTCCCGTGGACAGGTGTTGAAAATTAGCATGTGTGCTATAACACTCATACTAATACATATGGTTCGTCCAATGTTATTGTATGTCCATGTCGAATAAAATATAAATAAATAAACTAACATCTGTACAGTGTGACCTCAGATGAAGGGGAAGAAACAGTTTTGACATGGTTGAAGACAATCTGATTATAACAGTATAGGGGATTTGCATGTATGTTTTCTCACATGAGAGCTGTAGTGTGCAGTTTGGTCCTCTTGGAGGCGCTGTGTTTCAGTGTGATCCTAACCACCAAACAGACCATTCACTCTGCGGACACTCAGCCTCTAAACCGTGACCCCTAAATGTCCATATAAATCTTTTGCTCTCCACCTCCCCCTCTAATACTATGAGACGGGAACCAGCTGTGCAGAAAAATAGTCTACAGTGCAATTCACATGTTCAAGGTGGAGATGGTGTGTGTGTGTGTGTGTGTGTGTGTGTGTGTGTGTGTGTGTGTGTGTGTGTGTGTGTGTGTGTGTGTGTGTGTGTGTGTGTGTGTGTGTGTGTGTGTGTGTGTGTGTGTGTGTGTGTGTGTGTGTCTTAGTCACAACAGTAATCAGGTAATTACTTGTTTACATTCTAGCCCAAATCAGATGATTGTACCCTCTATTTTCTTTAGAAATGTGACTGCATGCCAAGGTTTTTGTAAATATCGCATTTTGAAGCAAAGTCATCACTGCAGTGTGCAAATCTGCATCCTTCTATTCTACTTGACTTCCTTGCACACAGCTGATGAATGTCAACTACATGCTATCTGGTGCAATTGCAAAATAAGATAAGACATCCACTTAATGTATGAGACCTCTGTTTATTGATCCATTAGAGGTGCATGGGTGGGGGATGGGTGTAGATGATGAAAATTGTGAGCCAAAGGTCCCTGGGCAACCCTTTGTTTTTGGATGTGTAGATAGATCGTGCTGCACAAGAGCCAGAAATCCAATTGACTGTCTGTGGGCATATATGGCATACAATTTGAGCATTTCTGTCAATTGCATCCAGGTTACATCAGTCTGCTTTGTCCTTGTACTTGTAATCCAGCATTGCAGCATAATATAGAGCATAGGGTATATGTCCTCTTTGTGTGGTGGAATGTTTTAAGAATGTCTTTGGGTTGCTGTTTAGGTGAAGTCTCACTCTGTGTGTCTCAGAGAAGAGAGGAAGCAGGAGCTGTATGTTGTTAATCCATATTATATCTGGCCATATAGAGGAGCTGGTCTACAGAAGGTGTTCAACTTACTTGCAGCTTTCTCCCCTAAATCAAAACCTCTGCAGATTTGTATCCGAGACGGATCTCCTCTGATGAGGTAGCAGTCTTTACAGAAATACATACTGATATAATGAGACCAAGCAGGGATTACTCACAAGCGTTACTTCCAGAGATGTTAAACTGCCCGTATCTTCTGAGAAAAACGAATTTAGCATTATGGTAAAATTCATATACCGAGGTTTCCGTTACAGTAGTTTGACAGTAGAATTCACGGCCATGCAGGATTAGAATAATAAAATCAGCATCAAATGACCCACTACTTCTCACATCATCAACCTTTTGAAATCACCGGGCAAGAAATTAAGAAGTGTCATGGGATGCAGGCTTAGATGCTCCCAGTGCAGGTGTTCTTAAGCAGGATCTTCAAATATATGGGGGGAACGGTACTGTACAGTACTGTATGTGAGCATGTAGATACATGCATTTTTTTTCACATCGTTCTTCAGCTGTGGAAGGATATCTTTGCTGATGATGAAATTCCATCTTACCAACTTCCCTACACTGCCAATCTTTTTCCTTTGTACCCTTTCTTTTTGGTGGCCGCTTGTGAGGTCAATATCATTAGTTGCTGAAAAGATTATTGCTGGATTTATTTTGGCACCACTCTTATTTAAATAAGAAAGATAAATCTAAAAAAAGAACTATACAGTCCTTAGTTCATCATCCATAATAAATTAGCAGAACAACCGCCTTAGAGACAGATTTCTACTGAGTGTATTCCCGAGTTGGTTGAGAGGTTATTGGGGGTATTTTAGAGGCAAACCCCTCTCTCACACAGCAAGTTCCCAAAGAAGAATTAATCCAGTAAGATGTCATTAATATGCATGAGTGTATCAGGAAGGCTGGGCACTAAAGAAGTCACAGCTCTAAATAATACCATAAGACAACACTTGCACACTGTCTGTTCCACATATATCATATTTCCAGGATTAATGGAGGAGAGGGGCGAGTGAGGTGTCAGGCCAGCATCAGAAGAGTTATAAAAGGAGATCATGACAGCTGGTGAGCTGCTGGGAGAAGATGTCTCAGTTTTTTGTCAGCACTCTCTTTGAAAAAGTTGACAAAATCCTTTGTGATGAGAGAAAAGGGAGAATTCAGGGTCAAAGACAGTTTAGGGTCAGGAAGGGCTTTCCTGCAGTACAGCAGAAAATCGGACTTTATTCTGTAGCTTTGACCGCTTCGACATTCAATTAGAGTGAGATCCAGGTGGAAAAGCCAGAGCAGGCCTACATGACAGAGGACAGAGAAGGTAGGAAGGCAGGAGGGCATGATAAAATGTGGAGGTGGAAGAAGTAGTGGAAACAGAGAGGAATGAGTCAGGTGGAGGAGGAGAAGACCAGATGGAGACAGAGAGAGAGGAAGGGCAGAGAGACTGTGCCAAGTTGGGCTATCACGTAAAGAGACCAAGTCACTTGCTGAGAGCTGAATGGAGACTGACACAAATTGATGGGCCGAGGCATTTAGAGGCTAGAAGTGGAGCAGGCTCCAGAGAGGAATAAGCCTACTCTAACTTCATCTTTATGAATGAGTGAAGAGGCAGAGAGGGAAATATACACGGGAGAGGAATAATGAAATGATTCTTCGCTTACTGCTGTCTTATTACGGGGATAGTAATGAATCAGCTGTGGAGAGAAGGTCACAGAGCAGATGGAAATTTGATTAGGAGGCAAAGGTGAATGCCTGTAAATGGATCGTCAATGCCAATCAATCAGCTAACACAGATTCATCCTTACAGAGAAGAAATAATATAGTGTTTTCTAAATTAGATTTTTTTACAGTAGGTCAAGGTCAGAAAAAAACTCAGGCCTGTGATATCAACAACAATGTCTTAAAATAGCCTGAAAAAGAAGTGATAGTGATGATGTCGTTCTTGCAAGCAAACATCAGTGGTAGATGACTCTAAATGATCTACCTATGGCTGCTTTGTGTATCAAAAATAGGAGATTTGGAGAAGCTGATGTGCAGACTTCCTCAGTGCACCATCGGAGAACAAACAGGAGAATTTAAAGATGTCACAGTTGATTAGAAAAAAAACAGAAACAAAATTAGAGTTGCCTCATCTTATCAGGATCCACAAACTAAAGTGAGACGAAGGTGAAACTGATGAAGTGTAGTCAGTCGTGTGCACAGGGTGGTGTGTTTGTGGAAGCAAGGAGCTAATTCTGACTAAAGTGCATTTTTCATTTTAGCCACTTTAGCGTAGAGAAGATAAGAACATCAAAAAAAATAATAACTGCACATCACTCTACAATTGTAAAGATGTATAAAGGATGTTTTAGCAATGGTTATTTTACAGTTCATAACAAGGTTAAATGTATTTCCCAATCAACTCCTGTGGAAAATATTTGGGCTGAAACCAGCATATGGCTCATCTGTTGGGTTGCACCAGCTTGCCCATCCATATTCTATTGGACAGCACACACTCGCCTGTTTTAGAATAGTTTGCACAGCAGGTTGGTATGTGTTTTAGTTTTTTCTTTGTGGAAGCATCTCGTTACATTTTGTTCATTTGTTCTTTTCGTCATTCGCCGTCTAGCACGTCAGCCGCCTACTAATCCATAACTTTGTATAACGCCCCTAACCATTCCTGTGATTACACTGTGCGGTTAACTGTCTATTTGCATGCCTTTAATGCATGAGTAGGTAGGATGAGCTCCTAAGTTGTAGTTATACATTTGCGCTGTAATGGACTGTACTGAGTGCATAAATGTGGAGGTGTGTGGGTGTTGAGTGACAGCTCTGTTTATCACTATGGTCTGAGCATATAGAAACACCTTCATATATCATCTTGTAGGCAGCAAAGTTTCTTTTCTAACTATGCTGTGCTGTAACACTGCACCTGATAGAAGAACATGAGATGCATACATTTAATGTAAGTAGTAGTAGTTTAAATATCATTTCTGTAAAAAAATGTTTCTCTCACTGTGTGAAATGCAAACATTTCTTACCTGTTATTTAGCTCCCACTTGGGCTGCAGCTGCAGAATAAAGCACAGAATATGTCCAACTTTCACTGGAGTGTGTTGACGTGATGCTGTGGAGAAACGGCAGCCAGGAGTGATGGCGCAGTGCTGCTTCTGCCCTTCACTACTGTACTGTACTGTACTGTACTGTACTGTAGTCTCTGTGGTGCTTAACATCATTACTGTCCTCCTGTCACCACAGCAACGGTCCTGGCTACATGCTCAGAAAGGCTTTTGTTTAAGCATTTATTGACTCTGTGTGTGTGTGTGTGTGTGTGTGTGTGTGTGTGTGTGTGTGTGTGTGTGTGTGTGTGTGTGTGTGTGTGTGTGTGTGTGTGTGTGTGTGTGTGTGTGTGTGTGTGTGTGTGTGTGTGTGTGTGTGTGTGTGTGTGTGTGTATCTTGTTGATATGAATGTATATCACACACAGCAGAGAGTCAATCACGGCTACCCACATGTCAATAGGACCACAGCGTGGCCTTTAAGTGAATGAACAATGACGAGATTCATTACTCTTCATCCTATCAGACAATCAGCTTTATTAACACACCTCTTCCTCACCCTTGTCCCTCTTCCTGTAGTCCCACATATGCTTTCAATGTTCTCCAGGACACGGCCACACGAGGTTTAATAAAACTAAAAGGTTCACCGCCCCCACACATCTCTTCTCTCTCCCTCAGTAACCTCGCTCATTACTGAAATTATCAGGTCCACTCTAATAACTTATCTGCCTCGGCGTGACGTTAAGCCTGAGAAACAACAGTGTGTAACAGAAACATTTTACAGTAAAAGAAAATACAGTTTCACCAGTTATGATATGACGTGTTTATGTGTTGTGTTATGTTACGAGTTATGAGTAAATGAGCAAAAGCACAATTGAAAATCAGGAGTTTTATATGATGGAAATACAATAATTTCAATAATTTATCAACAGAAACTTAGAGATTGCACTAATGTATCTCTCAGAGATGTATCATTTCTCAGTGATGAATGATAAATGTTAAAGCAGATTTTGACTCAGCTGAAAGCACTGCATTGCACTCTGTGTTGTATATACCTATGTATAATATAGAGCACAAAAAGTGAATGTATATGTTATGTTACAGTTATACCACACTGCCACGTAGACCACCAGTGGGGGAAAGTAAGTATTTACTGTATTAAAGTAAAAAATGTTATACTTGAGTATTTCCATTTTCTGCTACTTTATTACTTCTTTTCCACAACATATTGGTGTAAAATAAACATTTACTCCACTTAACTGATTTGACAGTTCTTTGCAGATAAAGATTTAATTTACAATTTGCATTTTGATAGCTGTTACTACCCAATTGTATGTAAAGTTGATGGAATTAGCTCTACACCTAACGGTAAAAGGCAAGCAGTAAAAGGCTACTTACACATTAATGCATCAGTATTAACAATCCAATAATATAATAAAACATACTATAACACTAACAGGGGAGTTTGTTCTGAGTACTTTCACTTTTCACAACATTTTGCTGATAATACTTCTGTACCTTTACTTAAGAAGCGACTTGAATGCATGACTTTTCCTTGTAATATTCACACTGTGGTATTAGTGTCGTGGCAGTAGTGGTAAGATGTCCTTAGCATGTGTCCCTGTGATACAGTCATTTAACACTCACAACATCCTTATAAAAGTAAAATGGCAGCATTACACGGTAATTACCACTTGTTTGTTAAACACAGCACAGCCCAAATCTCTGTTTGCATAATAATTTATTCACATATTTTTTCACATACTATATTATATTATTATTGCTGCAGTTCTGGAGCCTTTCAGTTATTCACTTTCAATATTCCCTCAGTGGGATTCTATGTTAATATCTCTTTATATTTTTCATCTTCATGCATGCTGAGTATTACATTTCACAGGAGCAGGATGCAAATAAATAAAACAGTCTCTTTTTAAGTTACATGTCATAATCTATCCATTCTATTAATGCTTCAGTAACATGCCTTTTTCAAAGTCCATAAGGGAGGGAGGGGGGGGGGGGGGGGGGGGGAGGGACACTTTTCGGAACATATATTCTCCATTAGAGGGCGAAGGTTTAACAAAGGGCACATTAATAATACATATTGTTAAAGCTGGCAATCTATGATTAATCTTCATTACCACCCACACCCCTGTTTCCCCATCCAAGTGAAGCCCATCTACACTGCACAGGGAAAAGGCTATGTACAGTAACTTTGAAATATGGCACCAAATCTGCTTGTGAAAAAAAGCTTGAGGTTACACGTTAAAATATTTGTGACTACAATACTTTTTCCTGTTTAACTGAAAAAATCTTTATATAACTCCATTCAGCCCCTTAGACAGCGATCACACTTTAAGAGCCAAAGTGGAAACGCTGGCACACTTTCCCCGACTGTTTTCAGTGGGTTCTGAGAGTAGACAGCATGCCTTGTAGGCACTGGGAGCATTGTGGTGCGTGACACAGTGTTGGAAAGTAAATCTAACTCATCTTCAGTGCACCATGTGTCTCACTTACACAAAAGCTCCCAGACAATGTCAGTCTGCCGTCTGATTGGCACCTAATGAAACAAAGAATATGAAGAAGAGTGACAATTTTTTTAAGAAAAAAGCCTGGTACACTGACAAGAAATACCGTGTTCCAGTGTTTGCTGATAGCTTTAATGCTGTTGTTTTTTTGTGTTTGAATTTGTGTACGTTTTGCAGAACATGTTTAAAAAGGTGCTTGTTTGTCCGCCGAGTGACTTTACTCGAAGATCATGGACAATGCGAAATAACATTATCTTTCTCTAAGTAGCTCAAATTAGCTTAGCATTCAATTTTCTGACTCATGTCAGACATTACCTTTTTTCCCCCACACATGCGTATGCATGCACACGCTTAAGCTCTTGCATATGCACATATAATTGGAAAATGAGGGGATTATTTCTGACCTACAGCAAAGGCAAATAATAAAGAACTTCAGATAATTCAACCTCAGACTATCTTTACAGTATTTTAATATTGTTAGTAATTGCTCAGTTAAATCTGTTGGGTTCTTTGAAGGCACCTAGTGTCACCTAGGCAGAGCAGAACTCTCCATCATGTAAGCTTTAGGTGACAGTTGCCTTTTTAAGAAGGGGATTCTTCCCTCCTGAAGTGTCAAAGACTTTGTGAACTGATGCTTCCTCGTGACTACACAGTCTGTCTGAGTCCGTCTGTGCTCCTGAATAATAATGCTTTAATAAAGTTTTGTGCCCTAATGATCGGGGGTCTTGGGCCAGGGAAAAGCTCTTCTCCAAAATGTAAGAGGTCCTTGAGCCCCCAGGCAGAGAAGCCTCTGTCAGACGTAGGCTGACTCACTAGACTGGGTCCTGCCCAGGTTTGGGGTCTGGGACAGGTGTGAAACATCCTTCTTGCGCACTTCACAGATGGACTTCCTTCGGGCCTGCACCCCTTGCATGGCCGTCTTTATCTTCCTCCAGCCAAGGTGGTTTAGCTCAGCCAGGTTGAGCAGCACACACACGCCGCTTACTGCAAACATAAAGACCAGAAACACGGTCTTTTCGGTGGGACGAGACACGTAACACTCCACCTCCTTTACGCATGGGTAGCGATCACACTCAAACATCCCTGGTACATTAAAGCCGTACAGGAAGTACTGGCCGGCCAAGAAGCCGATCTCCAGCGCGTTGCGGAACACCACCTGGATGACATAGAAACGGGAGATGCCTTCCTGCCGTCGCACTTTGGCACTCTTGTGTTGAGGGAAACCTCGGGGTCCGTTGGGGATCTCCTTGACCTCCAGGCAGTCATGATCCTCCTTACTGCTGTCGGGGTGCACCAGGATACCGTTGATGTTGCGAGAGTGTAGCTTGCGAGCGTGATGGTCATGATGGCGGCCGTGGTGACCGTGACCATGGTGATCCATGTAAGGATGCAGGAGAGAGTAGCTTCGGTCACGTGCTTTGGCAGACTGGTGGACGGAATATGTGATGAAGCACAGGCTGGGAGTGCACACCAAGATGATCTGAAAGACCCAGTAGCGGATGTGCGAGATGGGGAAGGCCTTGTCATAACAAGCCTGGTTGCAGCCGGGCTGCATGGTGTTACAGATGAACATGATTTGCTCATCCTCGTACACCTTCTCCCCCACTATGCCTACTATCAGGATACGGAAAATCACCACCACTGTCAGCAGGATCCTGCAGAGAGACAGAAGGAGAAGGAAAGGGCAGGAAGGGGAAGGGGGTGAAAGGGAGACAGGCAATGTCAGTTAGTGAGGTCACAGAGATTATAGAAATATCTGGGTATGTAATTTAAAATTAACTGATTGAAGTATTGGTTCGACATAATCTCGCTGTTGATTGGATGCTGCTTTGTTCATGTTCACCATGTACTCTAAAACCATTTCAGAGCAACAGAAAGAAACGATTTCAGGCAAGTTGTCGGATCTATCTACGTGCCTGTGTGTGCATGGGTATGTTCATGCATGAATGTATGTGTGTTTGCACGTGTTATCTGTTGTTATCTGCTGTGACAAACAACACCGTAGGATGGTAGAGTTGCGCTCCAGATAGCATGCATACATGAGCTCACTACTCATAAAAGACTAAAACAGGAGGGGTGGTCAGAAGATAACTCAACTCATCTTCACTGCTAAGATGAAATGGAACAGCACTAACATGGACATCAGTTTGTGTGTGTGTGTGTGTGTGTGTGTGTGTGTGTGTGTGTGTGTGTGTGTGTGTGTGTGTGTGTGTGTGTGTGTGTGTGTGTGTGTGTGTGTGTGTGTGTGTGCGTGTGTGCGTGTGTGCGTGCGTGTGTTTGACTGCACATACTGTGCATGCTTAAACAGTGATTGTCATTCCCCAATCCATTGATTTAAGGATTAGTGTTGTAGAATCCATTGTAAGTATTTTTCTGAACATAATTTCCGATAATATTCATTCCTGCCTCATCATGCTCTGTCATAAATATTATCATTGTTGGAAAGCTATTTAACAAATATTAAACTGCTGTACCAATTAGTTTAAATACTTTTTGACCTCTTTTCACTGGCACCATAGTATGGGTGGGTCAAACAGTGTGTCTTTAAAAGAGCTCAGATACCAAAAAAAAAAGTCAGTCAAATAGAGTCATAGTGTGAGTGCTGATTATTGCAGAACCATATATGCAGATATGGCATCCAATAAAAACTGGGGGGACTTCCCATTGAGCCTCATTAGTGCATTGCTGCAGTTAGAGAGAGATGTGTCCAGGGTCTGGAGGATCTAGGGAGCAGTGCAGCTGCTTTTTATGCCCTCTGAGACTGGTGTGCTGTACTGTTATCTTCTGGTGTCGATCCAGCACGAGCACTGCGGAGGAGGACTGGTGCTTTAGGGTTGCACTGTCAGCTCTTTCTAATGAGCGAGGAAAGCCTGCACATCATGGGGCTCCCTGGTATTTATGCCACAATGCAGTGGATGTGCATGCTCCCTGCGTTGAGGAGCCAATTACTTAGAACACACTTCTTTCCAAGCACAGGAGGGCCACCCTAGGCAACTAGAAGGACAGACATAGATAAGAGGTGGCCCCAGGTGGGTTAGAAGAACTGGGGTAAATGGCAGCTATATGACAATAGCCTTTAATTCAGGTGATGTAACATTATACGATTCCTGTGCATTTTAAAATGCAGTTGGTCTTTGTTCTGTCTGTTGTTATGTCAAATGAGACTCCGTAGTGTAGGCCTCAAACATGCCCACACTCACTTTCCATGGCCAGTTATCACAGCAACAAAACAAGTAGTGATCTGAAAAGTTTATTTTGTTTTCTTGGGATGTGAAAAAATAAATGTCTTTCAATGAGGCAATTGAAGAGACAGCTCGTGAAAAGGTAAGAGGTACAGCAGTGGAACACATGTTGTGAAAAAGACTTGAAATAGAGCAGCGCGCCGCAGTAGGATTGGTTCTACTCCACCTGCAAGAGCATGCCTGTGTGTTTTTTTGTGTCAGCAGCAAGACAGACACAAGGACACAGAGGGAAAAAAGGGAGAGTCAGCCATGTGTATGACAAATGGCAAACATGTCCGGTCGTCAGTGCTCGGAGCAGCTGTGAGCATACACGCTACGCTGACTTTCAGTATGTTGGGAAATACAGAATAAAGCTTCTCTGCACCTTTGGTCTTAGATGCGGGTTGTGTACGTTATTTTCATTCGGCCACTCTCTGATCCTTGTGTGCCGGATGTATCTGCTTTCACTGGTGGTTTGACAGCAGTGTATCTGACCAAAGGGCTGATATTGATGTTTCTCTGCACCACAAGGAGTCATTTGACGCATACTGCTCAATGAGATAGAAATCTTCGATCAACACTGCTCATTTATATGCAAATATTTGTTTAGATAATATGGGAAAACACGAAACTAGCTCATATTGAGTGTCAGTGTGAGAATCTGTGACTCTGGATGCTGCTTTATTTAAAATGATATTACAGGATAGAAAGCAGCTTACAGCACATCTGCATGCACTGTCTGTTTCATTATTCAAGGTCTGCTTCTTCTCTCGCCAGTCATAATTACTACATCATAATAACATTAACTAAATGTCACCAAGTCTTCCTGCTATCCACATCTCTGTGTAGTGACACAAGCTCAGAGACTGGACAGGGGTTTCAAGGTAAAAGTGTCCACTACAATGATCCTCTTTCTCTCAAATACTTTTGATCATTCAGACCTACATACAACATCTCTGTATAAGCAGTTTGCAATCAATTGGAAACAGGCTCTTCTTTATGTTCTGTGCAGACCAGTGGACACTGTCTGTCCCCTATCCTTATATACACACACAAGACGAAACTATATCTGAGGTTTGCTTAAGTGGCAACCTACACCCTCAGGAGTTTATTTTGGTTAATCTTTGCCAGCTTTCTATGCTTTATTTTTTGTCTATGTTCAGCACCTTTTAGACTGTCTCTACCCCACACGCACGGTCTCCTTTTTGCAGCACATACTCGGCTAAAAGTCGGTCTTATCATTTCTTTGACAAAGTATAAAGCTGCCAGGAATCCAAAATACCAGAAAAATGACACAGTTCAAGGTTCTAAAAATATAGTTTCACTATTTATAGGCACATATACAGCTGAAAAACATGAGAAATAAAACTATAAAGCATATTTACATATGAACCGATTTATTCCCAACTCATTTTTCATTGAAAGTCTATGTACGTATGCCTGTAAATCACTGAAAATATTACTAATTCCAAGCTTTAAGAATTCATGAGCCACAGTGTGAAAGCCCCACATCAGCACTTTCAACTGCTTTTCTGCTTGTTTCAACATGATATATATATTGCTAAATTTAAATTTAACATAAACCAAAAGAAATTATGCATCAGGACGCTCCTCATCAACTTGTTAAGTCCAAAAGGGCCATGTTTATTGCCATGAAGTTGACCTCAAACGTAGACAAATACCAGTGGAGAATTTGGTCGTGATGCTTTACCTCATTGCATAGACAACTGGCACCCTGTAAATTAATTATACATATATAATTCCCAATTCTCTTTCCTAATTTTTGTAAATAATGTGACAGTGGAGATTAAAAACACAAGAACAAACAAGCTCTTCATGGTGGCGGGCTTCCCTTTCATGTTGCAGCGACCTTGCAGAGGTCCATCTTGTGCCATGTAGCCTATTTACAGGTGACCACTGCAGCTTTGCTCACAACAGTAAGAATTTTCAGACGCACTTATGGACTTTCCTCAGATAGCAAAACTTTTCTTAAGTAGGCCTACTGTATTGCAGATATTCCGTCTATACTTTGTTTGTTGTGCGGATTTATGTCATTAAAAAATGTCAAGACATTGCAAGTATTGAGTGTGTGTGTGTGTGTGTGTGTGTGTGTGTGTGTGTGTGTGTGTGTGTGTGTGTGTGCGTGTGCGTGTGTGCGTGTGTGCATGTGTGTGCGTGTGTGTGTGTGTGTGTGTGTACTCTACTGCTGCATAACAGGATAATCAGCACTGGGCAGATTGCTGCATTAGCAGAAAGCAGTGGACGAAGGTTATCTGCAAACATCAGTGTTTTAAGTCCTGCAGAATAACGAGCCAATACTGTACGTTAGCGCAGATTGGGACAGGACAGCCTGAACCTGCAGAATATTCAATAACCACCATAAATGATGAAAAGGATTTTATAATGTTTAGTATCTCAAACCTCAGGGCAGCATACTAAAATAAAGCCACTGGCTGAGTCGGTTCAAAACATAAAACAGCAGTCACTACAATGCATTGTATCACATGGTTCCTTTAACTGAAAGTTCCATAAATGGCCATTAAATTATCTCCCACATCAGTTACCAGCGTTCACCTCATTTAGCCACCCACGCTCCGGAGGACCTCCCTTTGGACTAATCATTACATTTTCTGAGACTTTCTAAATCCTTCCCACTGTGCCAGAGATTTAATAAGATTTGGAAGAAAGTTAATCTAGTCTGTATACCTGAATTGGGCTCTATATTTTTTTTTACAATTTCGTTGTGCTGCATCACTGACAGCTGGTATTTTCATAAAGTGCAAAGATCAACAGCACTCAAAGACAAGCTAACATTGATGTCGAGAGGCGCGACAAGAGGAGGGAGTAAAGATAAGGACGTGATACTTGGCTGCTACATAACTATACAAACTGATCTGTAGGCAGCTGATTGACCTGTAAGACTGTGTGTATAGTGTAATGGTAGCTGCTCTTCAGCTGGTGTGTCGGCTGGACATGCAGGCTGTCTTTCCCAGAGGCTTTCACACACACACACACACACACACGCACACACGCACACGCACGCACACACACACACACACACACAAACACAAACACAAACACACATTCATTTATACAGCAGCTGCTGTCGCCAGCCTCCAGGGACAACAATTGCCACGAGCACAACAGATGCATTGGGAAACACGCACACATTTTACTCTCACAAGCACATATACACATTGTGAACATAAATTACCCGTTACTGTATATGAGTCAACAAACATATATAATGTATATCTGCACATTTAGGTATACTGGCTCTCTGACAGTCCTATAAATTCCTCTAAAGTGCACTATTATATGTAGAGTAAAAATATTCTTCCCACCCATATGCTCTCAATAATAAGCTCCACTGATTGCTGATGGCAGAACATAATGAATAAAGACCTTGCCAGGCATAGAAATTAGGTAGCTTAATTATCGGCGTGCAGACATTTCTTTCCTCCCGCCCCTCATCCAATGTTCTCTCTCAAACTGTTTTAATAGTTTTAGGTCTTGCCCACGTATGAGGCAGACGTGCGTGACCGCCTGAGGTGCCACTAAGAGTCAGCGTGACGAATACATTCATAGAAAGCTAAGCTTGTGTGGTGGTTTACTTACAGTACTTCTGGCCTCTTCTTTAAACACTTGAGGAGTATTTTACTAAGAGCATAAAAGATGAATGTTTTTTAAAAATAGGATTCTTCAAAGTTTGGGATTTTACACAACATCATAGAGGCCTTTTCAACCTGTGAATTTCCTTTGTGCCACAACAACACATGCAGAAATGTAATTATCTCACTTGCTTATACAACAACTCTGAAGGAAATGACTTCCAGCTGTTTTTCAGGAATAAAGGAGGAAACAGAGAAAGTTAATTGGGGGAGACGCTACAGGTAACTGCCTCAATTATAGGCTGAGATAGACATGAACAGGTTTAGAGTTATGATAATACCTTACTTACAATTCACAATTAAAATATCAATAATAACCTATGCTAAAGTCTTCTTTTTTTCTAAAGCTAGACTTCTTTGTTGAAACAAACAAGTAACACAACCATTGCCTAAAGCTGGAGGATATTGTGTTTGAAGAAATTCTACACACAACTTTTCTATTAACTCACTGCACAGCCTAACCATGCGTGGTGATGATGTCAGTGTATACCAGATGCAGCCTTCCTCCATCCCATTTGTCTTTTTCTGGCATTCATCTCAATTCTATCTAAGGGATGCAAACATTATGCAAAAGCAATTCTCTCTAAAATAATTTGAAAACCTTCAAATGAGTGATATCAGCATTCTCCTAACCAGCATATTTTGCTGATTGCATCAATATGTGATTTTAGAATACAGTATTCCATTCAGTATTTGGAGCAATGACAGAGGTACATGATCAACACGAATATAACAATAAAAGCTGAAGATGGGTTTTAATCCAGCGGGCAAATTAGTGTTATTTACACACAGCCCACTCATTTTTAGTTTGCAGAAATAACTTACTCTGCATGCAGCCCTTAAAGGAAAATGAAGCTCAGTCAAATTTATTTCCCCTTTCAACAGGACTGGACTTATTGCAACCACCTTGTTTTTTGTTGTAGTAAATCGCCTCTGTGGCTGCATTGCATTCTGCACCACTGAGGACACGTATCAGCTAAATCTCTGCCAGCCCTGCAATGACTCATATATATATATGATAGTTAGTGAGACTAGAAAAAATCCCTTTCTCTTTGATTCTGAGGAACTGACAACAAAACCTGATGTTTCCTGTTCATACAGTTTCTGTAGGTAACTGGAGCTCAAAATCCTACGCCGTGTTTACAGAATGTTTGGCAAGTAATATGTTAGAAAAGACTCAACAAAAAAAGTGGAAGTTCGAGGTGCATCATTTTTGTGGGGGTTTTAGAGCCCATTTCCCCTAATGCCTTTAACATTTTTCCACCTTGTTGTGAAAAATTGTGATCATCCCACAGTGACAACTAATCAATCTGAACACACAGATTTGGCTGAATGTATGTTACGTCAGCCTATAATGATGCAAGTAAATGAGGGAAATTGTGGGAAATTATATGTGTTATAAGGTCCTTGGCAAATGGGCTGCAAATCCTATATATGAATCCTATATAGTACACCTGAACCAATCAGTAGATGATGTAAATACAAGATGTGTCCCAAGTTAAATTTCTGTTCTGTTCTGTTGAAATGTGTAAGTTAACATACTAAGTTATTTTATCAAGCTTTTTCTCTCTTTCAGTTGTGGTTAACTGGAATTACATGGCTAACCTTACAGTTAATGTATCATGGCTGCTGGAGTTGTTGTCATGTGACATGTCACATGATGTAGACTATTAAGAGCGGTTCATATTGTGTGTGGACTGGAGTGAATGTGATGCAAAACTGCACTCTGATTATGAAGGAAGTAAGTGTCTCAGGCTCCTTGTGCATTTTTGTCATATTTCTTAATGTACTAAAATAGCTGGCAGTTAACAAGAAGCACATGGGACTGACATGGCTTAACCTCCTCAGTCATAATAGTCACTGACTCAGGTGACTAGGTATTGCCCCACTTAGCCAGCTTGTGTGCAAGGAAATCAAAGATGTAGGATTCAAGGATGTAGAAAGAAATGACCTGACGTGAACGTGAAATGTTTATAATTGTTTTTGTTCTACACAAAGTTTCTCACAAAATCTATTTCTGTCGATAGTTTATATTGTTATATATCGTTGATATCGTCATAGTTGATTTCACACTACACTGTGTCCTGTGCTAATATAAAAATGTTGATTTGTGCAGCTTTAAAGTGTATTATTTTAACCACATGACCCACAGTAGCTGTCATCAGATGTAAGGTGAACTGTGTTGTTGCTGCAAAAACATCAAGTTCTGACTGAAAAAAAAATTGAAAAAGTCTTATGGCCACTAACTCTACCAACTTTATGACAGATTATTCATATTTCTGGCAATGTGATGCTACCTGGCTGTCACTGATAATTGTTGCTAGAACTTTCTTCTTGGCTGCGAATTTCTGTGTTGCACCATGAACTGAGTTTGATACTTTTAATTCCATCATACTTATAATTTGATTTGCCACCCATCCTGATTTTAACTTTGGTACGCAGCATAAATTCTCATCAGTGATCTACCCTGAAAATCAGAAGCACACTAACCAGATACAGAAAATATGGCTCATGTACCAGACACTGCAATTCCCTCATGTAATACTGTAGTCACGTACTATCATTTTGAAGATAACTCACTGTGATTCAAAATGCACTCTAAACATTAATGAACTGCTACGGTAATTTAAAATGTGTTTTTATTTGGAATACAAAATTCAACAAAAAATGTGTCTATCTTACCTACCCAGTAAGTAGTTGCCTTTATGATCTTGAAATTATGCCCCGAAAACATAGTACTGTACTTTTATGAGAGTTGACAATGGGGTCACTGGCCATATAAGGTTAATAAATCGTGTTCTAACCTAACTAAGGAATTCAAATATGTGGGAAAATCATTGAAATAAAGAACATTTAGGCCATGTATAGGGAAACATTACACGCCCGGTGAAGCCCATACACACACCATCAGTGTGTTGCTAGAATGAATAATAGCCTACGCTGAATGAAAGCTGAGCTCAGCTTTACTGGCAAAATCCCCCTGTCGAACAGTATAATCAATAACATTAAACATCAGGGATTGCTACACAAATAAGCTAATGACAACTCTAGATGTGCAGAAAAATGGTTTCATTTAAAAGACAGTCTCACTCCTCACCAAACCATGATGGATTACTAATCCTGTCAAACGCTGAAATATTGCTTACACTGTTTTGCTTTGCAACACAATCTTTTCAGACACTATAGATTTTTATCCAGGAAGCGTATTATTAATGATACTTGAAATACACTGGTTCAATAGTAGACAGGACGATGCCCTCAATTAAAGCAGAGCATTCCTACATCTTAAATTATATTGAGAGAAGTAGGGTGCCCTTCTCAAAGTAGGGTACCTCCTTCTTGTCGATACCCTGACCTATTTAGGCAAAGTCGAGAGAGAACACAAAAAACACTCATAGTCCCCAATGTTTCTGTAAAAAACTACGGCAGTGAACCACTTTTCATCTGCATTTTGCTTTTAGAGCCAACAAACAAGGATGGAGATATTTTGGTTGCATCAAACCTTTCAGGATTGTCCGTTCAAGTGCTGTTGTTTGAGAACCACTCTCTCCATTATATTAAAAGGCTGGACAAATCTGCATACATTTTTAATGAATGACTTGACATCAGTTGCAACTTGCAACAAGAGTCACATAACATTTATTAAGATTTTATGAAGTACTTATAATGCTAAAGTGGGGAGTGATATATGTTAAATAATAGATCTATCTCTGTTACACAGGAAAAAAACTAATACAAAGTAAATGGATATAGATTTTTTTCATAGAGTACATACATTAAATATGAACAAAGTTCTATTTTCAAACATAACTATAATGCAAACTATATGATGAGTTCATTACACCTTTAACAACAGATAACTTCTGCATATTTAAGGAGTTGTTTTTTTCAGCCAAACCTGCACTGCTGTGTTTGCATAGATGGTGAATATTGCGTATAATTTCTCTCAAGATGGCATCATCCTCACCTTTTATGAGAGTTACAGTTTGAGCATTACATTCAGATGAATGTAAAATTAAAAAACACAAAGGTCTCGTGTATTTTTAGAAGTCTCCATCAATGCAGAGGACACAAGGACACATATCAAGTTTGTGTGCAGACTGTTTCCTAAGTAGCAGGGTCGGTCAGCAGCTTCAGAGGAATGAGCTCTGACACAGATTCTCAGCACTAAACTAAACTCCCCCCGTACCCTTTTTGTTCTACAGCTCACATACTCTCCTCTCTATTCTTCCATCCAGCACTCTTTATTATTTTATCTCCCTTAGATTACTCTAGTCCTCCATTATCTCTGCCTCTTTTTTTTCTCGCTCTGCTTGTCTTTGGCACTGACCTCACTACAGCATTGCAGTGTAAGGAAAGATGCATCAACACGCTTCCTTTCTTTTTTTCCTTCGTACCTGCAAGGTGTATATCTCAAACCCAAAGGCTTCATCCTCTCACGGTCGAACACACATACAAGCACACCTGTGTTCTGCAAAACACCTGAGCACCAAAGATGTAGTATGTCATGTTTTAATATAACATACAGTATGTGTATGATACATTGTATGGCCCTCGGATAGAAGTATGCATCACAGAATTATGTTCAATAGCAGAAAAATCTGATTTTTATATAGAATATTCTAATGAAAATGTATAGAACTTATTTTAAAGAAAATAACAGCGATATCTCACATGTAAAAAAAATGTGAGTCTACTTGGTCTGGCCCAGCAAATACACATGATGGGATGGCCCTAGATGCTAGACAAATGCCCTCAACATTCAATTGTATGCAGTGTTGTGTAGCCAAATCTCTGTTTTTGGCAGACTGACAAATTACACAAGCAGTTGTTTGTCCCACAAACATGTTTTGTGTGAATGAGACTATATATTGTCAAGGTTTTTAAATACCAGTCTCATAAGCAACTATAATAAAGAGCATGAAAGGAAAAGTAAATGAATAACACTTTTAATTGTAGAAACAAGACTTGGCTATTTGTACATGATTCTGTTGTAAAGACCTACCAGCAAATCTCTGTCATATTGGTTGAAAACCTATTCTAAGCGTAAATGAATCATTATGAGACATATAAGACAACTGCAAACATTATCAAGGCTGCTGGTGTTATGTTTTAAACAAATGCACCAGTGTATCATCAGCATATCAACAGAAAAGCAATTTATTAATTTGGATGACAAAAATCAGGTATGTTGAAGTCAATGGAAAGCATGATCATCTGTAGTTGTTGCGTAGCAGCATGCTGCTTTGAAAGTCAGTCAAAACAGTCTCTGCAAAGAAATATTTGTAGGAATATTTGTAACAAGTATGATTATGTTCCATTACAAATTCTGATCAAATAAGACAAAAACCCTGTATTTTTATTATATGCACCAACTATATCTATAGCACTGGTTGTGTCCTCACCAGTTAGCATGCTACCTCTGCACATCAAGAACAGACAATTAATTTCTTTAATTAACATACTGAGTGAGATAATGTCTGCCAGTTATCTAATGCTGAAAGTCCAATGTGGTTTGGGCTAGAGAATGAGGTTAATGCAGCCTTGACAATGATTTCTTCTACTGTGTTTTCATGATTACAGTCATTGGTTATCCATGCACACACTGTACATTGTCCAGTTAGAAGTCAGGCTTATTAAAACAATCACAATACACAATACATACACATTACGCTTTGAATGAGTCATAATATGCAAGCCACCTGTGGTTAGTCAGAGGCACAGAAGCAACTCTCAATTTGTCTCTTTCAAAGACCATAATTAAGCTAACCTATGCCACTGCGTAGAGATGGTCCATTTCTATTTTTAACACTGTTATGTATTCCTAGTTTAATTGTCTATCCTATGCCAGGGCATAGGTTAGCTTAAAACCTACAATTAAGAAACAGCTTAATTGTAGATGGATTAGATCAGTCTAGACATTCGACAATGCTATCTAAAAGTGTCTCATGGTAGAACTATATCCTCAAGTTGCAAGAGAGAGGGTTGGCACTCAAACAGATGACTGACATGCAACCATGTTCCAAAGTTTTGATGCAGGGGAGACTTTTCAGCCATAGGGAGACATCACTGTTCTGTTCTTTGGAACAGCCACCTTTGGACTGCAAGCGGACACATGCAAACTCTTTCAAAGAAACTACACACAGGCTGAACATCCTACATATGATGCCATCTAGTGGTTGCTGCATGCTCGGGCCACACCCTGTGAAGTGCAGGACTTCACAATGCACAAAAGTGCAACGCTACATCATAGTTGGTTGTGTTCACAAATGCAACAGACCACACCTGACCACACCCAACTGGGTTGTTGGGTGTGGTCAGTGGTGCAACAGACTTGAACCTTTCAACCCATAGAGGTCAGTGCAACAATTTGGCTCCATACATGATTTAGTGTGGAGTTGCTCATTAACAATCTAGGAGGCATCTTTACAGCACAAAACGGTGCCAGTGGTGAAAAATTCTCCAACTTGCTGGTACATCCAAAAACATCATTCTGATCATTTAAATGTTAAGTGTCATTGATTTCCTGACCATGCAGACACATGCTTTGGATTAGGAATCAAGTCTTTATCTTTAGTTGTTTTTTGAGTTATTTTTATTGTCTAAGAATGTGTCATGTCTGAAAATGTCTGTCTACAGGTAAAAAGCCAAGATCCAGACCACCACCTAATAATAAACTGCAACACCCTAACCCGATGTCTCTCTGTCCACCAAAATGTATAAGAATTCTCCAATACATTTATTGAGATATCCTGCAAACAAGCTAGCTAACAGAGACAACAATAAAAACTGCTCCGCTGCTGGGTTGCGCAAAGGTAAAAACAAATTTAGGGATCTCTAGCCTAAAATACTCACAAAATACTGTACAAAGTGATTCCGGAGACAGTGTGTCTTGACTTGCATAGCATAGACAAGCAGAGTAAAAAAAGGGAACCTCATTGGAAAGCAGCTAATGTTACAGCTAATGCCCTAGGGTCAACTAGAGAGCCTTGTAGGACAAACAAAGTCTGAGGGAAGCCAAAACACAAAGGGATCATTTACAGAACATTTCACTGTATTCAGCACAGTAGCACATAGCTGGTGTCCTGGGCATCACACAAACTACTGTATGAGGGAATTATTTTACATAATATAATTCCACTATCTCATGTTATGTTATTTTGGAAGTTTACACAGCAGGTTATTAATCTAGTAGAGTATATCATATGAGGAACAAAAACTGCTGCACAAAGGACTATTCTAAAAGCACTGCTCATTTGCCTAAATGTATTTTAGGTATGTTAAACCAGTGACGTGCATGATCAACAAATAGCTCAAATTAAGCATTCAAGAGGGAGCCATTACATCATCAGTGTTAATTATGGCTTTTGAAAGAGGTAGCAGACAAATTGAGAGTTGCTTCTGTGCCTCTGAAAAACTGTAGGTGGCTTACAGTCATTGAATCATCCAAAGATTGATTTTCAGCATTCTTTGTACCCTGTGCTCACAGGGTATTACTGATTCAGCTGTCAGGACTGGATTTTAAAGCTGCATTAAGTAATTTTTGACCACTAGGGGGCGGAAAGACTCCAGAACAAGTTCACAACAGTTAGCAATTAGCTTATGAAGTTGTTATGGCTAACATGTTAGCAAACAGTTGCCTACTTACAAATCCAGCAGAAACAGAGCAACACGGACATCCCTTTGGTCTCCTTTTTCTGGCCACCTGTTGAATGTAATTCCAATATTCACTGGCGTTTAGCCCTTATTTGGTCTTCCAGCGTATGAGAAAAATATTTGTCTCTTTTTGGCTTGCTAAATGTTCGAGTTTCTTCCCCAGTTACTTCGGCTCTTTGCCATTTCACGCTGGGCAGTTAGCATACAATTAGCTTGTTTTAGCTTCTGAGTTGGGAGTGGCTGCCCACAGTCGTATGCAAGCCGATATTGTTTTGGATTTGTTGCGCCGGAAACCAAAACAATGAGCTAAAAATGGCTGAAAGCTGCGAGCTTCATAGTGAGGTGTTGATTCTCAGTGATGTCGGCAATACTACCAATCCCATAAGCAGGAGGGAGTCGTATCATTAATGGCACAGAATATTGCTTAATGCATCTTTAAATCAAGTCAACATGCTGTACTATATGCAGGTTTTCATTCCATCTGAGGACTATACCAGGTGATTTCATTGTTTAAGGCACTTTCAACCACAGAGGAAGAACTCACTGAAATTACTTGGTGTAGTGTTTAATTGGAAGGAAAATCTCCATCACACATGGTTTCAGGTCCCTGGTCAGCAGAGGTTTTGCTATAATGCGGCTCACATCATCTCTGTTGCTCTGATAGAGTTACAGTGTCGCTGATTTTGAAGGATATAACCTTATGGTGCTGTGCACATAGTGCTCAGTGTAGTCAATAAAGGCATGAGGCCTATTTTCACTCTTTTAACTTACACACAGAGCAACACACACAAAAATCCACTGGAGCAGAGAGACGTTTAGGCCATGCCCTTGTTGCGGACTACCTGAGGTCTGGGTTAATGAGCACAGCAGTGTAGTCAAATTCATAGTCTCTCCTGGCTTTTCTGAAAAAGCAATTTTCTAATTACAAATCTACACAGCCAGGTTTCACAGGCTGAAGCACTTTGACTCAATTTTCCAAATGAGCATCCCAGCGTGATATTTGGATTGTGCTTAATCGGTGGAAAATTTCACTTTTGCATTTACTTAACCACACAGAGAAGATGTGAAGCACATTTGTCACACAGATTTTACAGCATGTCTCCATGGCATGTCTCCACTGCTAATCAAACTTAAAGCTCATCTGTTCAACCCTCCACCACGGACCATTCTCTCACAAAATATGAGGAAAGTCTGAACAGACTTTCACTATGATGCAAATAAGTCTGCTGATAAGAACAAATTGAAACTTGTTTTTTTGTCTCAAGTTCGCGCAGAGTTCAGAGCCATTTTCTCCCCCTTTGATTCTACCTCCCACACCTGCTTGCTCACCATCCTTTCATCTTCCGCACCTCTGCTCTCCTCTCACCCCCTCTCCCCTCTCCTCCTTCTGTCCTATTGGTCTGTGGCCAACAGCATCAAGCGTTATCTATCAATAGCTAGGCTAATAGGTAGTATCAACACAGGAACCTCTCTGAATTAACCATAATGCCCAGTTAAGCCTGCTATTGATTATGTGCAATTGGTTTATCCCTTTACTAACGATGGGTGTGGAGGATAAGGGTGAGGAGAGCAGGGAGGAGGAAAGGACGGGGGAGGCAGTGATGACTGTGGGGGACTGTAGAACAGAGGAGAGCACTGGGACAAGCCTGAGGAGGGAGGTTCATTAATTGATACATACAGAAAGACATACACTGTAAGCTACATAAAAAACACCCCAGGTCATCAGTATAAACAAAACCACAGATACAAAACCAGAAAATAAAACCTTGACAAACTAAATCCATCAGTGTCTTACCTTCCAATCATGGTAGAGTGCTGCTGGACAGCAGCCTCCAGCAGCCTCTCCAAAATGGTCCATTCACCCATGGTGATGGAGAGGTGGCAGGGCTGTCACAAGAAACAGGACTTGGGAAGCCGACCCCTCTTCCTCCAGCGGACTCCTTCTTCTTCTATTTCTTCCCAGGACCGGCCTGCCCTCTTGTGGACCTGCCGGCCAGCGGGGGTACACCCAACCCCCGTCCCGCACCAGCTCCCTTTTGACCTCTATACGTTGACGTGGTCGCTCGTCAGTGCGTCTTTGACTGTGTGTGTGGGAGAGTGAGTGTCTTCTCCTGGGCCTGACCCGCTGTGCTTCTCTTTCTGGTGGAGGAGAGGTGCTGTGCTGATTGCCTCCCCCTCCTCTCTCCCTCAGTCTCTTCCCTTCTCCCCCTCCCCTGCGCGGTGATGCTTGTCCTCCCCCTGCCGCACCACTCTGTTCTGCACTACAGCATATGCTATAGCTCACTGTATGACAGCCATGATCACCCTCTCTTTTCCACTTGCCTCTCTCCGTCCCCTTGTTCTTTTCTCCTCTGCCTCTTCCTCCTCTTCGTCCTCCACCCTACCCCCAGGGCACTCCTTGTACTCTACCTGCACTTCCTGCCATCAGTTCTGTTCTGCGCTCGTCCTTGCATTGTGTAGGATCTTTGCCTTTGCTGCACCCTTGCTACTCTAACCTAAACACACACACACACACACACACTGCATATCTGATCCTCCTTGGCTCACCTCAGCAAACAGCACCGTAAACACACACACACTTGCACTCGATGACAGCTTTGAATCCCACTCACCCACTTCCTACTGAGGACTGCAGATCCCCACCAGCACACAAAGCTCCTGCCTGCTAAATGTCATTTTACGACTGGAGGAATGGTCGCTCCCACAGCTCAGAGCGCTACAAGGACCAATAAAAACCTGCATACACATACACACACACACACTCAGAGCCGCACACACAAACACGCTGCCACCCAGCCCCTCAGTAATAAATCAGCTGCCTTGCTGCATCCAGTGAGGCTGAACCAAGGCAGTGTGCTGCAGACCTGCTGTCCTGCGTTGTCCCCCTGGCTAATTTCAGCACAGTCCAATGCCCAGAGTCATGTCTGCCGCAGAGAGCGGGGATGAAAAGCTGTCCTGTGAAGCCTATTTCTGGGCTCCATCATCTTGCATCCCTCTCTCCCCCTCCTCCTGCTCTCCATCAACCACCACTCTCTTCCTCCTTCCCCCCCTCTGCTCACGTTTGTGTGCAGATCTCAGTCTTGCCAACTACCTCTATCTCAGCGTTTGGTCCTCATCTCTGCTTTGTGCTCTCCCTCTCTTTCTCTGTGTCTTTTTCTCGCTCATGGAATCGCTCTATCTCTGTCACACTCTGTGAGCATGCAACACCTCCCCCCCCCCTCCTTTTCTAAAAGATCTGCTCTCTCTCCTCCCTCTCCCTTCCTGCCTCCTTCTGGAAAATGTGCTTGGATTGCTACCCTGATCGCTGCTTGCTTGCAAGAATGCCTCCCACCGTACTGGTGTGTCTATTCCTGCCTGATGTTGCAAAGGGATTTGAGATCTAACCGTACCTTCTGCACTGTCTCCGCTGCAATCCTTTGTTTCAGTCTGGAAGCTTGGTGGTGTTTCCCGTACTCTCTTTCCTCACTCTCTCTGTCACACATCCAGCCCATGCTTCCAGGAGGAGGATTACAGGGAAATAGTGGGTCTGCTCCACCCCATAGCCCATCTATCTCCTCCCTTTCTCCATCTTACTGTATTGGGGATGACAGCACATGTATTTTACCCTGACCCAACCCTCATGCCCGCGTTCTATTTCCTCTCCTCATCTTCTCTTTCTCTTCCTCATTCTGTCCATTTTCCCCATCCTCTCATCCTCCATTACAGCCCCCGTGCTCCCTCTCCTCTCTCAGGAGAGATGAGCGCCGTATTGTACTTTGCTGTGACATTGAAAGCTGCATTCATTAGATCCATATTAAGGTGGTGTGGAAATGGGATGGTCTCCCCTTCATTACACATACAGATACAATTCTTCATTCTCACACACCTATATAGTAAAATAATACATGTCTATATCCTCATCTAAGACACAAGAAAATAGAGGATACATAACAAGAGAAAAGAAAGAACCACAAGTTTTTTTTTTTCTTCTCGAAGATGTGAGTAATAGCAAGGTTTTCCCATCCAGAAGACTGAGTCAAGTAAATGATGCAGTGGCATGATATGAGACCAGCACACTAGAATGAAGTCATGGCTTGAGGTGACAAGTTCAATTAATTTGTGCTGCAATTCCTTTTAGTTATGCTTCTTTGATTTTGGATGACATGCTTTTCTAGTTGACAGTTTATTTGTTGCAGAATAAAATGCATGCATTTGGGGTGCTTTGGAAATTTTGATACCACCTTGATATCCTCAAATCCTGTGCTGTTGTATTTCTGAAAACATCTAACAAATAGCAGTGAGGTGTGAAAATGTACAGCCCTTACACAACAACCTCTACAGTACACTAGTGAGCATTTGATCTATCTATTTGTGTATGTGCATGAACACATGCAAAATCCCTCTGCATGTGTGTGTGTGTGAGAGAGAGAGAGAGAGAGAGAGAGAGAGAGAGAGAGAGAGAGAGAGAGAGAGAGAGAGAGAGAGAGAGAGAGAGAGAGAGAGAAACACTGAGTGGGGGAGACAGAGCAAAAGAGGATTTTGTTAGTTCAGCATCTTCAGCATGGGGACTTGGGGTCTTTCCCTTCTCAAGGACATATGGTGTAGGAGTGCTGTTGAGGAGAGCAGGGAGGGGAGGCGGGCAGTGGAGTGTGATTATGGCTCTAGTTTGGCGAGGCTTGGGTCGCAAGCAGAGCAGCTGAAGCGATGGCATCAGCCGGTCGGCACTCCGAGAGGAGATTTCAGAGCTAGATGGCACATGAGTGAGAGAGAGAGAGAGAGAGGCGCAGGTGTGTCTTCAGTGACCTAGAACAGCCAGCATCAAGCATGCATAAGCACATATACTGTACTCAAACACTTGTAATGCATCACCATAATGATAACACAAATGCAGTTCACATTAGTGTAACAACAAGGGTCCTAGGGAAAAGCCAATGTGTCCTAGTGCATATACTAGTAAAAGAACTGCAAATGTAAAATCTGGTATGCTTACCTATATTCTGCAGGGATCCAATATTTAAAAATATATTATTTATTTTCAGTTAGATCTTATAAAGATGCCCACATAAACATACCCCATATAGTATATGTCCCTTATACATATGTGTCCACATATAGGCTACTCTATGGCTTGTCAGGATAATCAATATTTAAACCTATGTCATGTTTGTAAAAGTAAGTGGCATTATCCTCACAATATGGAAATCAGAGAGGTGATTCTTAATACATATGAGTATGATCGTGATGAATCGTGGTTACGTGTTCAAATGAATGCTGGTAGAAAGAGCAGGCCCCAGCTTTGTCAGTGCCTCAGCAAGATCTCTACTATTTCAATTCACAAATATATCTCAGTAGATTATTTCTGTCTTGACCTGAAGAAACATCAATAGTGAAACAAATATAGGGAACCTATATTGTGCACAAAAAAAGTATGCAAAATATTAGGAAAGCCATTGGCACTATAACCTCACATAATCCATATCTCACTTTTCTGAAGGCTTAAAAACAATGTTTTATCTCTCATCCCTTCATGGCCACCTCCCATTTATCCGATATATCTGGAGTTTATGTTGTAAGAAATTAAAAACTCTTTAAGTTGGTATGTGATCACTATTATATGTTTAAATGGTTTCATTCTACATTTTATGAAACATGTTAATGCTTATACAAAAACACAATTTCAAGGTTAACTGATTTAACAAGTTGTTACTGATCAGTAAAACATAAATCAATAATGTATTGACCATACAGTAAATAAAGGCATGTTTCTATAGGATGCATCACTTATAAACCATTTACACCAGTTTATGAGTCTTTTGGTGAAGCAAGTGAGTGAAGTATGTTGCCACAGGGCTTCAACCTTCTGGACAGCAGCTGCCCGGTGAGCTAGAGGTCAAAAGAAATCGAATGAGATCTACAGTGGGCCCTGTAAACATTACAGCAAGATACCAATTTAAAAAGTGTCTGACATCAAACCTAACAAATTAGACTTTCTACTTTTGCACCTACCTACTGCTACCCATAACTGTGATTTCTGTCTCTCATGAACAAAAAGAGGTGGCATTTTTTTCCAACACCAACTAGGTGTTGGCTTAATATTGTCAAGTGAGGGTGTGTCGAAACGTAAAAGCATTGCTGTCTATTATACAAGTGTTATATAGAATTTTTAAATATTACACAGGCATTATTACCGTAGTAGTAGATTATACAGCGATTGGGCAAATCAAGTAAATTGCAAGCTTCTAATGGACGAAAGAAACGAATGAATAGCCCTATACGAATAATATAATGAAGAAAATTGGTGAAGTGGAGCATTGACAGAAAATATAAAGACAACATATGTGTGGTAGGTATTTCTTGTTCAATTGTGATTCAATAAGAAACCCGACACTTAGGCTACAAATTCAAAAATGTAATTGCAATAGTATGGGCCACTATCAGTCTCCTCAAGATTAAAGGTTGCGTATGAGGCGGTGGGGTGGGTACGCCCTCTCGTGGGCATACAAAGACACATCACGCAATTTTCACAGGCTCCTTCTTTTGGTTTACTTCTATAACACTATACACAGTCGGTATAGTGTTATAGAAGCACTGGTTTAACACGGGTTGAACCTGTGTATATTCGTTTGTGCGTTGCTCTGCCACAGCCTACACCTTTTTTGCCACAATGTTTGTCATAGTGTTTTTTCTCCACCAGTAGAGGGCAGCATAACAATATGGCTGACATGCCAAACACTGTCAACTCTGTGTATGAAGAAGAAGAAAAAGAAGAGAAGCCCAGCTGCCCAGGGAGGCTGGTAGTGGTCTAGACATGTCAGAGAACTGACAGCAATGCTAACTTGGCCGCAGTAGTTAGTGAGTTATTTAAAAAAAAGTGCCTGGAAGCTTACAGGAGGGATTTTAACGCACGGAACCTCGCCAGGCGGCATGTGTAGAGGGTTGGCTGACCGGTAAAACGTTACGGATCCCGGACCTTTGATATCTGACAACGCTGGTTAGCTAGCATTAGCTGGCTAGCTGGGGAGCTCCTGAAAAGTAACGCCAGGGCTTGTTTCATATTTCATACCGTCATGTCTGCGGCCGGAGACTTCGGAAACCCTTTAAGGAAATTTAAATTGGTCTTTCTCGGGGAACAGAGTGGTGAGTCTGATGCTAACGTTAAAAGTTGTTTGGATGTCGCATCTAAATGATGATCTGTAAGAGATGTAAGTTAGCCAACAGCAGAGTTTGGTTGCTTTGGTAGGGTGATTAACGTCAACCAGTTAGCTAACGTTGGCTAACATTAGGTGCGTAACGTTAAACTTGGCACAGTAGTAGCATTGCGACATCGTAACTTGTTACTGAATGCTTGTCTACGTTGCAATTTAATTTCTCCCTGATAGGGTATGGCTAGTCATGTCTGTGGAAATGGAATTGTTCGCTTGTTAGCTAGCTAACTTCCGTGGCGAGCTGGGATAGCCTACATTAACTTAACTGAGCCAGTGGCAGCAAGTAGAAAGTTATACGTGTCAATTAATGTCATACAATTTAGTGTTTTCACTATCTGTACGATTCAGCGGGTCGCCAACTTTCTTAAGTACCACAACAACGACTGGCCTCATGTTAACATACACAAATAGTATCCGAATGAGTTCCATGCATTGAGGTGCACAGATTTTAAATTTGTGATGGAGAGAATTCGTGTCATATTTGTACTTAGTATCAGCAGATAACCTAAGATGAGATATCAGAATCGGTATCGGGAGAGATCAAGTGGAATCGGTGCATCCCAATTCTACATAAAGCCCCAAATTCAGCTTGCACTGTTTGCTTTGTGTTGGCATGCTAAACGCACAACTGTGGAAACAGTGGCAAGCCGTGGAAGTATGGTGTTGGACAAAATAACGAACCCCACACATAAATGTACCTTTTAAAAAACAGACATATGATTGTTCAGTATGGATCTACACTGAACAACTCCCCTGCCCCCTCTTCTCATCTAGTACAAGCACACGCTCTGTTCACTTTGGCTGGAAAGGGGGAACGTGAGTAGACAGGGTGTAGGAATGCTACTGGGCAGGTTTGGTAATTGGGATGCATGCATCCCCCAGGGTAGAAACACTGATCTGGAATCAGTGTCATCAATTTTGTGGACTTTAAATGAGAATGAACACAGCAGCAGATACAGTATATTACCTGTAGTTAACTGCCTGTTACTGTAGCCTCTACTTATAAAATAATGCCAAGAAATAAATACAACTAGTATTATTTATTTATTATTATTATTATTATTATTATTATTATTATTATAGAACATACTTTCAATGTTAACTAGGGCTGGGACAATATGCTTTTGTCCCAATGATTCTTTCACGATATATGGGTAACATTGATTTGTATTGCGATTTTCATTTATTGTGATTCTGAAAGTGTTGCAAATTGATAATACCGTGATTTTCCTTTCCTTTAAAAAAAACTAAAGTTGAATAATACACTTCTAGAGACAATATATCATGAGACATATCTAAAAAGTAATTGTTTTCTAAAAAATAATGCACATCACATGTCAGTCTGTTGGACATTTATTTAATTTGTAAAGAAGTACATAACGTGTATTTTCTGCTTTCTGTCTCTTTTGCTGGGAACAGATATGATGTAGGCACCGTCAGTGGTACAGTGTAAACAGTAACTATTTAGGTGAATCATTGGTACAAAAAAGGAAATAATTAAAATATTGATTCTAGGAAAAATAATCGATTCTAAAAATCGTCAAAAAAAATCACCATACATATGATTTCCATTTTTTTTTTTTTTCAACCCTAATATCAACCACTTTATTTAGCCAATTAATGGAGAAACTGTATTTCATGTGGATCCATCACTTCTGGTATGACAATACCCAATCTGGTTTAATAAAGTCAGTATCAGCACTGATACTGATCCAGCTGATGTGATTGTGTGTATCCCTAGTGTCGAAACAGGATAAGGTAGTGTAGAAAATGTCTGCCAGTGATTTATTTTTCTAAAGGTATTGTGTCCAGTAATATGACTCTCTAGTCCCATCAACATACGCCGGACTTTGGGTTAGCCAGACAGTGTATGATCAGCTGTGGTTTCTTGTAAACAGCAGTGTTGGCTTTGGCCATGCCATCGTCACTGGTTGCACAGTGTAACTGATATAATGTAACTCGAGCTCAGCAAAACAGTCCGAAGGCTGGGGAGCCCTGCTGTGCGGATGCTTAAAGCAACCGTATGAGTGTCTCTCTGTAATAATGTGCCAAAAGTGATGTTTTACAGCAAGGTTGGAGAGTGAGCATAGATATGGAGCACCAGAAATTCTCAAAAGTTGATCAGTCCAGGGCTGGGCACAGCAAGGCAAAACATTTAAATATGGAAATTATAAGGGCGGCTGGTTCCCAACCCTACTTGTCTTTCAACATTCCTCAACCCTCCCAATTTCTCCTACTGTACAAATGACTGTACACCACCCCACCCTTTAATGGACAGAATAGTCCGAGGGCAGCGACATGCTGCTTTCAGAATCTTAGAAGATAAGAATCACGATTCTTACATGAATCTATTTTGTCCAACACCACCAGGACACAACTTTCTTATTTTCATAATCTGTATATCTTGAATTAGATATACAGTAGATAATATAGTAGATAATAATCCATCCCTTTATCGTATTTGCTAACATTTCTTATTGTCAGCAAAGTTGTTGTGACTTACACAGGAGTGCACGCGATGTTGTCCGTGTGCACCTTATCCCTCCTTTGTCAATCAAAACGTCTGACAGTGGTCTTGCTGAAAACATTGCTGCTAGCATGTGAAACATGCATTTTAATTTAATCTATTCAAAGCTTGCTGGTTTTACGGAAAAGAGAAAATGTTTTTTTTTTTTTTTTTTTTTTTTTTTTTTTATTACATGTTCCTGGTCGTGAGGAGAGGGGGCCACACTGGCTACTTTGAACACATTTTATTATGACAAGACAAAGGGTTCTCTCCTCAGATTATTCAGTTATAATTGTTTAGAGGTTGCATTTAGGCTGCAGTATTGTTTATTACAATTTTCATAATTTGCATGATCGTTTTAAGTTGTTTATAAAAGCAAAAAATACCAACAGCCACCAGTTCCAGCCTTTCAAATGTGAGAATGCTGCTTTCCTGTGTTTTCTATCTTTTATAAATGTAAGAATTTGGTGTTTTGGAATGGTCGTCAGATAAATAAAGCAATGTGAAGACGTCACCTCTGACAAATTGTAAAGGGCATTTTCGATAGATGAATCAATTAGTCAGTTTAGTCGCAGCTCTGCTTGTGATAGCCAGAGAATATATTTGGTTATTTTGAATAAGATTAACCAACACGACTGAAATGAAAGTACGATCATTGCACTCACAGTACTGTATTGTTTCTGTTGTGTTTTTTTAGTGGGAAAGACTTCGCTGATCACCAGGTTCATGTATGACAGCTTCGACAACACTTACCAAGTGAGACACCTCCGACTGATTAAATCACCATCAAACGTTAATTGATTGGAGAAGGTTATGCATATTTAACTACTTGTCACCCACTTTCAGGCCACAATAGGAATAGATTTCCTGTCGAAAACCATGTACCTTGAAGATCGAACAGTAAGTTTTTTTTTGTTTGTTTTTTTTACTTCTAGTGTTTAGGCGGTGCTTGGTTGTTTTTCGTGGTGTTCTATTTTTTTCTTCAATAATTCCGTTCTCTCTCACAAGCACACGCAGCATTGTACTGTGAGCTGGATGCCGTTCCCCATGGACCGTTCTCCCTTTCTCTTTGTTTCTCCCCTCAACACAAGTTTTCTTCCTCTTCTTCCTACCCCCTCCAACTATTCTCTTTATTCCTGTTTTGAAATTCAACACCTCAGTTGATCAAGAGAGGAGGGTTGATGACAAGTGAAGGGTGATTATTTATTTATCCCCCCCCCCCTCCCTCCCCTGGTGGTCATTCACTACCTGCATGCACTCGCTCTCTCTAAACTCTCTCTATCTTTTCCCATTCGTCTGACTTTATTCAGTTATTTTTTCAATTTGCTTTTTGTCGCCATGTTTGTTACCTCATTTCTGACTCGGTTTTTTTTTTCTTGTTTTATTTTCATCCCTTTTGTTTTCTATTTGCTTTTTCTCTTCTTTTGTTTCTCTTCCCATCCCCTTCCCCTTCCTGCCCCACAGATCAGGTTGCAGTTGTGGGACACGGCGGGGCAAGAGCGGTTTCGTAGCCTCATCCCAAGTTACATCAGAGACTCTGCTGCTGCTGTCGTAGTGTACGACATCACAAGTACGTGGAAAACCTGTGCACTTTGATGTTTTACAACCATGCCACAATTTGCCTCACCCTCTGTAATGTATACTGTGTTCTTTACCGTTCGGAAACAATCCGTTCAAAACCACTTGCTATGCTAACTACAGTTGGGAAACATTTGTTGCACAATGTGATGCTAGCACACATTTCTTTTCTTTTTTTAAATAAAAAAATTCCTAAAATAAAAAATCAGACTTGGTCAAGATGTGTACGACTTGGGAATTCTACTTCCTTACTGTCCTTTCCGGTCTTCACAGCTGAGGCTTTTCACCCCCTGACTACTGATGCTCCGCTTCATGTTTCTCCCCCGTCTCTCTTTCAGACGTCAACTCCTTCCAGCAAACCACAAAATGGATTGATGATGTGAGAACGGAGAGAGGAAGTGATGTCATTATCATGTTGGTGGGGAACAAGACAGACCTTGCAGACAAAAGGTAATCTGTTCTTCCTTCCTCCTGCCTCTGTGTAAGTGGGCCTTCTCCATTTAGAGCATACTAATGAAGTCATTGATTGTTGCTGCTGGCCTGTCAATACTCTTGAGTTCTTCAGTCCTTTGAGGCAAAACAAGTTATCTCTGCCCTTTTTTTTTTTAATCAAAGCTCACATTGGATTTTTCATACTATATGCCCTCTCTCTTTGTTTCAACCCACATTATTTTTGTAGATATTGATTATTTGGTCTTTAACAGATCAATCTAATGAATACATTGGTAGTTGTCAGCTGTGATGTTTGATACTATTTGATCTGAAAGTGTCTACTGTGTGATCCAGATTATCCACCTGTTTAATGAAGTTGTGCCATGTCTTTAGCTGTGCATCTCTTAACCCCCTTATCTACCGCAGGCAAGTATCTATTGAAGAGGGTGAGCGGAAAGCCAAAGAACTAAATGTAATGTTTATTGAGACTAGTGCGAAAGCGGGCTACAACGTAAAGCAGGTAAGAGTGTGTGTGAGTCGTGCTCTGTAGTCCTGCTGCGGATGCTGCTGCCTGGGCTCCACCTCCAAAGGTTGCCTGCCAAAATCAGAGGTCAGAGGTTTGGGGAGTTGGATTTTAATCAGTGATTTAAAAGAGTCATCCTAGATTCATTTAGACTTTCTCAAATAGGCATTTTTTAAAACTTAGCGGCTGAATCATTGTTCATTTTCTGTCCAAATGTAAAGCCTTCTGTCCCTGTTGTGGAGCTCCTCTAACAAACTGAACAGGTTCTACTGGACAACCTTTGGTCTCGAGCACAGGGGGCAGTAGCGTCAGGAAGGGGCACGGCTTGTCAATCCACTTCAACATGATCACAGTCTGTATTTTTTTTCTCCCCTTGTCTTTTTGTTGATGTCCGTGGTGATACGTGCGTGTCCCCGTGGGTGTTTGTGTGTTGTTGCGCGGTGACTCGTGGCTCATCACAGACAGATAACCACAGAGGAGGGAGAACAGAGAGCGAAAGAGATGAATGTTCTGTTTATTGAAACAAGTGCAAAGACAGGCTACAATGTCAAACAGGTAGAGCGTGTACACCTTTTGTATGTGTGTGTGTTCATAGTGCTCATGCTCTCTCTGCTGATTTGCTTCCATTTTACACACGCATGCATGCATAAAGGTGTGCTTTAAACATTGGCTTCCTCTGATTGAAAGTGAGCTGTGGATTTGTTTTTTCAAGCCCTCTCCCACCTGCTGGAAGTTATGATTCTCTATTGGCCAACCTTTGATCATACAGCCCTAGAGGTGGGTCAGGGTTTGCAAACCAATACTCCCCACTACAGTGATTAGCACATTGGCAGTACTTGTGTTGCATGTGTATCAAGTCTCTAGTTCTACTGTATGTGATGCTTTTTAGTGGGGGGCGGGCATGTTGAGCATCATCGTACATTCAACACTGTCCCTTTTTTTTTAAATTCATTTGAATCCATCAGTCACTTAAAATCCTCCAAGCTCTACCAATGGAAGGTCTCAGTAAGGCACAGTTACACCCTCTTTTCAAGTCAGTGCAGAAACATGGTCTTGCAGTAGCTCAAACAGATGCTGCTAAATTCAAATCAAATTTGGAAAAAGCTCTGGTGGCTGTCTTCCTTTGTGTCGAGCTTCAAGCGAACCTCATGCTAAATCATATAATGGGAATATACACCGCACGCTTGATTTCATCTTGTGCTTTTGTCATGCTTTGAGTATATTTCCTTATCTGGTTCTCTTTCCCTCCAGCTTTTCCGTCGCGTGGCAGCCGCCCTCCCTGGCATGGATAACACACAGGACAAGAGTAGAGAGGACAGTATCCTTTGTGCACATGTCTGTGTCTGACATGACTGAAAAGAGACAAGAGATCTCCTCTCTCTTGTATGTTGTGTCATATGGATAGTCCCCGCCAGAGGAAAAATCTACTGCAACAGTGTGACAGCTAGCTGCTGTTATGTGTCCTTTAGATTTATTTGACCAGTGGTAGAACATATTGTGCTCCAGCTCACAGACTATTTTACTGTGGGTATAATCATAAATAAATACTCACCACCTCTAGGTGGAGTCCGCTTGGATTCACACCAGTTTGATTGAGACTGCAGTTAAGAGTTAATTCTACCTTATGACCTCAGTTTTGACATGTTAATAAGTATGGCCTAAGAACTTGTAAATGGTTTATATTCACAAGGAAATTCAAGATTTTCTTTGGTACTTGGACAGTTTAAGGTTTATCATTTTGACAGCATTTACAAATATCTGTGTGGAGTTAAATGTCACATGAAAGGAACATAAAAACATGATGTTTCTCCATAGAATGCCATTGGTTTTTAAATGCAGTGTGTGGAATATGTCATCAGTGTGAGCTCACACAATGGCTGTATTGTTCATATTGAAATTGGATTCAAATGATTATTTAGCTCTGCACCCTGCCATGCCCTGCAGTAGAAAACAAATTACAAAAAAATATGTTCTACATGCATACAAAACTTGAACATGTTATCCCCAATAACTTAACGCCTGGAAAGCAGTTGTGGGGTTTATTTTAGTTCTAACAATCTCTCATGTACATTTTAGAGTATAATTTTGTCCATTCTGTGATGTTCCTTAACGCCTAAACCCTTCAGTGATTGACATTAAGCTGGAGAAGCCACCAGAGCTACCTGTCAGTGACGGAGGCTGTTCCTGCTAATGCCGGCTTATGTCATTGCTAAACATTTCTCTTACTGGCTTTTTCCTCAAACCCACTCGGTTTTACTGTATCTGTACCCTCCACTGCACTGCGCTTCTGTTCCTAGCCTGAAAAAGAACACTACAGCCGTTATACTTTTGCCATTGTGGAAAGCTGCCCTCTCATCGGGGCGCTCTGAAAGTCATAAATCACTTAAATTGAATATTTCTACTGTAACGCATATGTTGAAACAGCTGTTGTCTGTCATGTCAAACGGACAATAATCATATTGCTGTGGTGGGTCTCTAAAGATGACTCTCTGAACCAAACAGAAAATAATGAAAATGTGTATTTTAAAACATTAAATCAAAGTATGTGTTTAAGAGTGAGAATATTCTTTTAAAAAGTACAATATTGCTTTAAGCCTAATAAGCACAATGTGGACGTTGTGTGCATTTGTCAGTCAACATAACGTGTGCTGTTGCAATTGATTGGCAATGATTCATTCATGATTTTTGCTAACTAACTGTTCAAACTGTCTGGAATAATTTGTAGAAAAGGTTGCAAAGTTGTGTTGAAGTAAATCCGTTGGAACCTCTCCCTGATGACACGTATACTGTACTCCCAGAATGCAGCTGAAGCTGGACGTGGCAGGCATGAGCTTCTTTTAAACGGAGTGTGTGCTTTGTGCTGCCTGTACCAGCAGAGTCCCAGTTCTCCCAGCATGTACCAGCAGGATATGACAAGTCAATACACGGTCACACACCACGGTCTGGTCTCAGACCAGCACAAACACATGACCCCTACTGCAAGAGCAACACTAGTACTACGTCATCTACGTTACCGTCCTTCCTCTCTTCCCACATTTGTCCCTTGAGATTTGTTATTTTTACCTTGGCTTCCATTTTCTATTACCTTTTTATTTGAATAGATCTTTAATGATTTTTTTCTAAAGACTACAGCTATGATAGATTAAAACTATTTCTATGAAGATAGTGTTTGAGAAGGATTTTCTCATATATTAAGAGTCATAATCATAAAACCCACTGTAAACATTAGATATGGAGATGTATGCCTTTGGGAGTTTATCGTAGAAGGCTTCCTTGGCTTTGGGTTTGTTTAGTTAAGTTTGGTATGTTTTATGAACACTTTAAAGACTAGTGATTATTCTACATGTGTATTTAATCCACAATGAGTTGTAATATTTATTTCTATTGGATTTGTTTCTTTTTTTATGGCTGTTAATATCTTCACTTTTGGTATACGAGTCCTCAATCGCTAATAAAATATGCATCCATCTGGACGACCTTTAACAGAATCGGTAGAGAGCCTCTGCTGTTCCCTCTGTTGCCTCTAAGTGGCAATTTGATCATACTGATAAAACTGCAATTTTTGTGTGAACTTATGGAGGAGAGTCCGATTTGAATAGCATAGTAGTCCTTAACGTTTCTGTCTGGAATTGTGTTAAATGAAAGAATAAAAATACACTTGTCACCGCTGCTGGAATTTATCAATGTATTCTTGACGGCTTTAAGATTTGGCTTATTTTATTTTATAATTCTATTTATAATTATTTGCATATTATTTTTTAATATCTGAATAATAAAATCAAAGCTACAATAGCCTACTATATCTTCAGCGTGGCTCTCAGCAGTGGCAACAAAGTGTAAACAATAGGAACAGAACGGCACTAGCAGTGTCTGTACTTCTAAGAGCAAGGCCTGAAAAATGTTGATCCGTCATGTGGACTGAACAACAATATGCTTGACCTGGACTATTTCACCGCAGAAATTTTGACTTGAAAAGCACAGGTTGAGCCAATGGCTGTAATCACGGCTCTAAAGTTTGCCATGCCCCTGAGTCAGCGTTCACAATAGCGGGGCCTTAAACTGCCACACCTAAGTAGAATCGTTGCACATTAAATTCCTGGTGTGGCACAAGTACAGTAATCATGGGCAATTATAGTCTTCTGTATGCACATGTAGCAAGGCCAGATTGCCAAGCATGCAACTGTCCCAGGGCAGGTTCACTGTGTGTCAGCTAGTTTCAAATCATTTAATTAATTTGCGAATTTTAGGCATTAGCAAGATTAAGGTAGGCTACAGTATTAACTAAATTGGGTCTTGAATCGTATACTAACTGTGTGGCCCTTTCTTTTGGAGGGGCCCTGTGTCAAAATGGTAGTTCTAAGGCTGTGATTATTTTAGTTTGTTTTCAGTTCAGGTGCATATACCTAATCAAATTACCTTAATAAACTGCAGTGACAGGGTACATAATGCACAAGGCAGGAGGTGTGTGTGGGCTTCATTGGTATTTACTTAAAAAGAAAAAGCTCACTTGTATGATGTGGAGCAGCAATCAAACAAACTAACTTTCTTTTGCATAGAAGATTTAATAGGCAATTCAAAGTGTATGGTGTTTGAGAAGCTGAATAGTACCATTCCACTGGGACTTTACAACACACACAAAATCACCAAATTATAGCGTTGTTGTATTTTTATAAAACAAACTCAGCAGTCACGTAAGTTGTCAGTTTTTCTCATAGACAGTAGGTTTTTCTTTACCATTGAACATATCGGCTCAGCCATTATTGCAATTCCCGCGAGAGTCTCCCGAGCATCTGTTACCCTGGAAACCGAGCTAAACAACTGCTCTGAGTTTTGGCAAAGCTTTGTTATTTTAAGACTCACACCGCGTGCGGGCACATTTGACTTTTTAAGTTCATTTTAAGCATTTAATACATAATGGGAAGCGATTACTACGAGACGCTGGAAATAAACAAAAATGCAACAGACGCAGATATCAAAAAGGCGTAAGTTTTACTAGCTAGCAACCTTTAACTTAGCTAACGTTTCTTGATAGACGTTCAAAGTTGAAGCATATCAGGCGTGTTGTGCTTCTTGTCTCAGTTCTCCTCTTTTATCTAACTAGATATCGACGTCTTGCATTGAAGTTTCACCCGAGCAGCAACAGAGAAACCGGAAGCAGTGAGAAATTCAGTCAGCTGGGTGAAGCCTACGAAGTGTTGAGCGACCGTAAGTACAACAGAGAGGTCTGTTTTATCTTGAAATCTGGAAGAGTAACGCTAGTGCAACCTATCCAACGAGGTTAAAGATAAACGCACAAGGGAAATATAATTTAACTAAGCTATATAAATTGTCGAAATAATGTTAGTAGTCCAATATAAATAAGGCTGCAAATAAAAATGGAAATAATGATAAAGTTCTTGTAGGCTATATTTTATTTTCAGCTTGATCTGATGCTAATACGGGAAAAAAAACTCGTATCTGCTCTCATATATGTGTCAGGATAAACGAATAAGCAATAGCCTATACTAAATATAGTTATAACATATTTGTACTGCTAAAATTGAGAGGAAACTATTATGAGGCTTGAATAAAGGAAAGCGTGTTCTGTTAACAGGTGATGAACACTATTTGAAGCTAATGTACAGTGCGCATGTACTTTTTCTATTGAAAGTCTACAGGGCATATACATTCAATTCAAAATCATCATCTGACTGAATCTATATAATGATCCACCTTTTATAAAAAAAAATACTATATCAGGCATTTACTGCATGGAGACTGGCGGTTTGTGTCTATAACAATATGTATATTCTTTGTGACAGCTCGAAAAAAGGCAACCTATGACAAGTTTGGTGAGGAGGGTCTAAAAGCTGGTATCCCACCTGAGTTTGGCAGCAGTGGGGCTTGGTCATCTAAATATGTGTACCATGGGAACCCAGACAAAACATTCAGAGAGTTTTTTGGAGGCGACAACCCATTTGCAGGTAAGAAAAACAGACCATACGATGAATGTTCTTATTCAAATGTCATACTAATTTATTTATTTTTTTAGACTTTCATACAAACGATGCACCACTTCAGTTCGGTGGCCTGCAACCGGGAGTGGTGAAGACCCAAGATTCTCACATAGAGAGGGACCTGCATTTGTCTCTGGACGATCTCTTCCACGGATGCACAAAAAAGATTAAGATATCACGACGGGTAAGAGCTAATGTATGTGAAATAACTATCTTCTCTCATCCAACAGCTTATTCATACATATATTCATGTTTGCCTCATTTGTTTAACAGGTTATGAATGAGGATGGATTCACTTCTGGTATCAAAGACAAGATCCTGACTATAGATGTGAAGCCTGGATGGAAAGAAGGCACAAGAATAATTTTCCCCAAAGAGGGAGATCAGGTAAAAGAACTATACATCCATTTACTATTGAGATTTAAGACAACTGTAATAATGGTCACTGATAACTCACCCATATGCTGTAATACTGTAAAGAGGATTTGACCTGTTGTTGTTCTACTACTCAGTTTGGTTAGGGTTAGCATATGTTTTTTTTCTGCTGCGCAGAGGATCGTGGGTCAGAATAGCCAGAAAAGCATGCTGGTGTGCATACTGCAAAATGCCACCAGATGCAGTAAGACATCCTGGTATTTTTGGCATACTGCATTTGACATACTATGTATTGGGACATACTAAATCTTTTTCTGGCATACTAAATAGTATAGTAGTATGGGTATTGGAGCGCACAGTCTGTTAGAGCTGATCTCTCAGCTAATGGGACCTCATTTTATACAACGTGTGCTATAGGCTTTACAGGAAGGTCTAGCAAGTGACCAGCACTGTATGTACTGTACAATTTTGAGTTTAGAAGCACAAAACATATCCCTAAAGTTGAAAATATGTTTTGTTTTCCCAATCAATCAATCAATCAATCAATCAATCAATCAATCAATCAATTTATTATTTGTCCCAGAGGGCAATTTCTGTCACAGCAGACATAAAATATAAAAACATAGATACATGTATAAAACGCACATAAATACACAACAGATTACAGTATAGCTTACAGCATCTAGTATATACATTTTAGACACTAATAATGTAACTTTGTGCAAATGTATGTTGGATTATCATAAGCATAAGGAATATATAGGAGTAACATTTGTCGGCATCTCTGTTAGAGAAGGGTACATGCTTGGGATCATAGGGGATACAGAAGTTGGATAAGTGTTTGAGTCGATATTGATGAAACACGACTGAAAATCTGCTCGAGTTGTTGACCACAGAATGCAGGACTGGGCCGTTTTGAATCAGGGAAAGATAACAGAAAGTAATGCTTTAGGTATGATATTTTGGGGATATTTTGGGAAGTGCATAACTTAGTAATAAAGGGTCATATTTTCCACTGGGTCCTCTGCTTTTCCACCAGTAGGTGGCCTCAGCTGATCTCTTTCAGTGTGCTCACACATGGTTATATGAATAAAACCACATAGTAATGAGAGAGAACAATTATTTGTCTCCCTTACCTCTTTTGTTATGCTTGATATGATTTGGTCATTTTTTTTGTCAAAACAAAGTATGTGCACAACACTATTCTTGAACAAACTATGCATAGCAACAACTTATTACATAGCCATGTTTTAGGGAAAGAGCCTGACTGCATGCTGCTCATCTTGCTGTATTTTACCTTAAGGGACCAAACAACATCCCTGCAGATATAGTGTTCATGGTGCGACAGAAGAGTCACCCCCTGTTCGTAAGACAACACAATGACCTGATCTACAAGGCCCAGATCACTCTGGAGATGGTGAGTCATGTTAATGAGAGCCAGAATAATGATTTTAATTATTAGTTATACTTGATTTGGTTTACGTAGAATAAACACTTAACCTTTCCCACAGGCCTTGACTGGGTTCTCTGTGGACGTGGCGACACTAGATGACAGGCTAATCAGTATTCCCATCAATGACATTGTACAGTAAGCGCTTTCCTATATTGGGGCCAAATACTGAATAGCTTCCATGTATAATACTGTAATTTGACTTTAATCTCTGATACTATAAAAGCTGAATTAATGATTTAAACATTAAGATTAAAAACAGTAAGAGATTATCATAACACATTCAAGCACTTTATATAAAACAGTACAGTTAAAGAGAGACATTTCTTTTGGGGTTTGTGCATCATCTGCATCAATTACCATCTTCCTGTCTCTGATTTGTTTGTCACAACACATCAGCCCTGCGTACAACAAAGTGGTGACCGGAGAGGGAATGCCGCTGTCCCAGGATCCTTCCCAGAGAGGAAACCTCGTCATTACTTTTGACATCCAGTTTCCTGAGAAGCTCTCCGCTGAGAGGAAGCATCTGATCAAACAAGCTCTAGCTTAAATATTGATCACATTCTAATACGTGTTGCTATCCTTTGGCTAACGTGGTGATGAGAAATAGAGAGAGAGGTATGAACACAATTTGTTTAACGTTGATACTTGAAATATAAAATATACACTAGGATGCAACAAAAAGTGAAGATTTTTTTTTAAACAACACCACTGTGCCTCAACATCAGCGGTCTGACCGATAATAATGACTACAGTATAGTTGTGCAGTTGTGATTCGCTGCCATCATGGCTCGTTTCAGCTGCTCGTATGTCACAAACATCACCACGTTCCAGGAGCCCAGGCGTAAGAAAGATGGCATGAACCTCAAGAGCAAAAAAAAAAAAAAAACAGAACATGATTGATTGCAATCCATTCATATTAATAGGTGCTTAGTTGTACATTTAGTTTAACAACATTTTCTCTCTTCCCCCTCTTCTATAAATGTTTGATTTATATTCTCATTAAACCTCTCAATATTGTCCACGCAGACAATGCTTACCCCTTATAAAATGCAAGCGGTCCCTCTTTGGTCATCATGGCAGCAGCACAATTGAGGACACTGTTGTACTGGCCAAGAGCAGCGTTCATATATCTTGTCTTGATCACATCAACTGGAGAGGCAATCACTGTCGTGCACAACCCTGCACCAAAGGCTGACACAAAGTGGCAGGGCAGATTATCTGTGGAGTAAAGGTCAAAAGTTACTGCTCCAAAGAGAAGAACACTGGGGGCACTATGTCATGCCTCTGCATGATGTACTGCAGACATTGTTTTACCTGTCAGGGGAGTGGACTTAAGGAGTGTGTCTTTGATAAAATCATATGTCACCAGTTCAGTGCAGTTAACAATAGCATTCCGTGCGATGTTTGGAGCTGTTCCTGCGAGACAGAATAATATAAAATATTTATCATAAGAAATGAAAGCACATGCTTTATTACCTAAAAAGAAAAATCCTCTTAAACTTAAGCTATACCTTTCCACAGACCACGAATGCCTTCTTCTTTAGCAATGGTCTTGTAAGCATCAATGGTGCCACAGTAGCGTCTGGCATGCCCAGGAGACCTGGCCTGTGCCTGGAAGCGAACTTTCACCACATCTGTAGGCTGAGCAAAAGCAACCGCCATGGCACCGGTGGTAGATCCTGCAAGCAGCCGACTGCCGATACCAACATCTGAACCACAGAGGAGGGAGGGGATCAGGCCTGATTGGTGCAAAACTCCCTTGATAAACAATTAGAACACATTCATAGATACTCACGATCGGAGCCTTTAGTGTAGAATTGTTTAACAGAGTCGTAGAGACCAATGCGCACAGAGGAGAAGCTCATCTGCCTTTGGAGTCCTGCCACTAGTCCACTGTAAAGGCTCCTGGGCCCCTCTGTACGCACCATGGTGGTGATGGTGCCAAACACTCCACGATACTTCACTGCAGACTCTTTCCCTATAGCTGCAGAAGCTCTGGCCTCTCCTTGGATCTGTGCAGGATAACATGTAAATATGTGAGGATTAGAAAGGGTGGGGGACTTCAGTGTAGCTTCTTCATGTTTATGGGCACTAAGTAATGCACAAAATGTTTTATGGGCGTGGACGTTTACCTGCAGCCGCACTTTGGCTGTGTCCAGGGGAAAGGTGAGCAGGTCAGCTATGCAGCCTGCAGTTCCTGCTCCCACAAACTTCACAGCTGCTGATGGAGGCACATCCGCAGGTCCAAATCCAACCATTTTCCAGAATGATTTCGATCAATATATTGAAGAGTGACTTCTTAACGCAGACAGGACAAGAGGCTCCTCCAAAATCTGAAAAACATACCCATACCATGTAAAATTGCTGGAGCTGTGGGTGGCTTGTTTAACACCTCCATTAACCAAGAAAGACATCCTAAAGTAGAGGATTTAGTGATGCTAAATGTGAGCCAGCTGTTCAGTACATTCTGTGCCGACAAGGAAAGGCTTGCTCACGTGTGCTAAAAAAAAATGCCTTGGGAATTCAATAGCACAAATAAAGTCTGTAAAGTTTTTTAAGTCTGATTTTTGGTTAATAATTCTTACTTTTATTGGAGCAGTTTAGGACAGAAATATTAGAGATCAGGATTCTCTAAAGGTGTCCCTCTGGCTGAACTTTGTCCCAGCTATAAATTGGTTTCCTTGTTTTTCCATAGAAGATTTTTCAGAAGTGATGAGCCCTAAAATCATACTCCTAATCCTGGAAAATAGAGAAATAAGGTTAAAAAAAAAACAATAGCATGGGAACAGTATTAACAATAGTATTTAAAAAAAAAAGTCTTATACTATACCGTGATTTTGATCTGTTGAAGTTAAAATGCCTGCAAATGCCTCTCCAAGTGACAACAGCCGAATGAATCAGTGAATGAACAGGACGCAGTAGTGTGGAGAATAGAGCCCTCCCTTAATACAGTACTGCTTGGTCCTTGTTATATCATGGCATGTGTTGCTGGTGGAGCCCCACCCCCACTACATCTCGACCCCCATTTCATCTATAGAGGCTGCCTGCTGGTTCAGTGGAAGACTATAAACATGCCTGTGTGATTAACAGCCGGGGGTTGTTTTTGTCTGATATGTGTTGGGCCATGTTTTCTCTCTCTGTCTCTCTTCTTGACTACATAATCAAGCTTCCTCTATATATATAGATATATATCTATCTATATCATCAAACAATACTGCTTATATATATATATATATATATATATATATATATATATATATATATATATATATATATATATATATATAAGCAGTATTGTTTGATGATGTGACAGGCTCATATATATATATATATATATTGTTGTATTGCTAAATTGGATCAGTTATCTGTTTGAAGGTCTGTACATCACATTATAGTACAGAGAGCACGGAGAGAATAAATGCTGAGTCATGCTGAAAACACAAGAACACATAGAACCTCACCCACCAGATTAGATCCGTATGTTCAAACCGTTAACCCTCTTACCACAGCTTTTTTTAAACGTGATCCATTGTTTGTGCAATGACTGATGGTCAAAAAAGTGCTGTTACTGAAGTATGTACAGGGGTCAAAACACTACAAGCATACTATACAGTTTTGTGTTTTCATTAAAAAAATGTTGTTGTTTTTTTGCAGGTGACTGGAAATATTACAGGCTCAGTGAAGGCCTTCTAAACCAAACTGCATTCATTCAAAAGGCCCAATGCAAGAGGAGGACCTTGATTTCATTCTCAGTTGTTAGACACAAGTTATCTCATTCCACAGCTCTGCTTTCAGATACTGTGCTACATGTTAGGTAGGCTGTATGTTAAATATTTGGTTATATAGAAACATACAGTAGTAGTTTATGATTTCATTTATTAATTTGTACTTGCGTGACAAATAGGCCTACACGTTTTGAAGCTTTCTTTTAGAAAAGTTATTCAAAATATCAAATATTAATCAAATGTTATATTGGGTCATTTGATAGCAATTTATTTTAGTGGCTCATTGTGGACAAACTAGGGTCCTCATCTTGCCTTAATCATCAAATTAAAAGATGGGAAGTAAATCCTGTGTAATTGTCACATTTGCACAGATCAGATGGTGTACACTACTGATTTCTACCACAATGCAACTTAAATACTGAATATTGTCCCACTTAAATCCCAAGATGCTCCACCTTCTGTAAACAGTCTACATCTAGTTTGCTGATCTGTCATCTTTTTTCTATCTAATCACACTATTTAAACTGTATTCCAGGGTTGTTTGATGTAACACAAATAACAAAGGTGCAGTACAATTCAATAATAGACAAAGGAGAAAAAATGGCACTTCATTTATTCATTTTGACATTATTTGACACTGTGCATAACATATTTATAACTTATTGACCAGCAATAAATCATGCTATTTACAATGAGCAGCACAATTATTTACCTATAAACCCCTGATCACATTCACAAACAATGGCAAACATTGTAAACCATAACACTGAAAGCAACGTAAGGAACATAGAAATGGTCACTGTTCAATCTGTCTAATACTCTAATGGAAAACCTACCCTAAATTAAAAAATAAAATGACACAGTAACATTATTCATATTATCTCACAGTTCATTCATGTAAACACGGAAATCCATCTCAAAGCTATGTAACAGTCCGCTGATCAATGTTTTTTAGTATATATGTGGATAAGAGATAAAAACATACAGTAATCTTCTGGAATAATGATTTCACATCAGTCTTTTACACTTGTCTTTATACGTGCATCCTTAAATCATTCTGTATTGCAACAATGCCCTTAGAGTCTGTGTTCTGTTTGGAAGAGCTACAGCTTCCTGCCATGAGTCTTTATAACATCTTTTTTCCAACCCGGGGTCACCACTGCCTCGTGGTGAAGGTTGGGCTGTGAAGAAACAGTCTGACAAGCTGAGGTCAAAGCGGCGACTCCCAGTACAGTTGTGTCTTGGTCATACCTCTTTTAATTTGTTCATAAGTCACAAACATCACAATGTTCCATGACCCCAGTCGCAGGAAAGAAGGCATGAACCTAAAGGAGACAAGGGGAAGAAAAGTGAAGAAGTGCCCCCAAACAGGTTATAGTGTTGTTCGGTTCACTGTTATGTTTAGCGTGTGTTTACCCTTTATAGAACGCGGTGGGTCCTTCGTTTCTCACCATGGTGAGAGCACAGTTGATAGCGCTCCTGTACTGGCCATCTGCCGAATTCATGAACCGTGTTTTGACTACATCCACAGGAGAAGCCACTACTGTTGTGCAGAAGCCTGCACCAAATGCGGCAGTGAAGTGGCACGGCAGGTTGTCTGTAGGACAACAGAAGCTAAGTCACATCATATATGTGGAGGAAATTGGAATAATAACTGCAGTTTCTGCAATCATGTGTTTGCTTTACCAGCTCACCTGTCATTAGGCCATACTTCAGGATGAGTTCTTTAATCAGGTCATAGGTCACCAGCTCTGCACAGTTTACAATGGCATTACGGGTGATGTTGGGCATACAACCTAAGAGAAAGGAGAGACAGTTACTTCAAAACCAGTGGAGGGGCTTTTCATGATTAGAAGTAGATATAATGCATTTTTCTGTATATTTTTCATTTATTTATGAAGGACAACACACATTAATCAACATTTCTGTAAATGTGCCAGTGTTAGCCAGCCGGCTAATTTTCAACTGCAGTCCTTTGGCCAGATGATGTTAGACCATATATATATATATATATATATATATATATATATATATATATATATATATATATATATATTTATATATATGTATATATATATATTTATATATATGTATATATATATATTAACAAATAACTTGACAAGCACCTTTCCAAAGGCCCCGTACTCCCTCATCTCGGGCAATCGTCTTGTAGGCGTTCAGGGTGCTGTTGTATCTTCTCCCACCATCAGCTAGTCGTACCTGAGCTTGGAAACGCACCTTCACCACATCTGTTGGTTGTGCTAAAGCCACAGCCATGGCTCCTGTGGTACAGCCCGCCATAAGCCGAGTAACGATCCCAGCACCTGTGCAGCATGAGTGTATTAGTCACAATGAAGCATTTGGAGAGAAACCACCTTGTTTGTATTTTTCACAATGATACTCAATTTATGCAACTCACTCTCAGTGCCTCGAGTGTAGAATTGCTTCATGGAGTCGTAAAGGCCAATTCGGATAGAGGCGAAGCTCATTTGTCTCTGAAGTCCTGCCACCAGTCCACTGTAAAGACTTCTGGGTCCTTCCGTACGCCACATGGTGGTGATGGTGCCAAACACTCCTCGATACTTCATTGTAGTAGCCCCTTCAACTTTCTGAGACTCCCCCTGAATCTGGGTAATAGAATGATAAGCAAGGGTTGTTAGCAGCAGGTTAAGACATATTTGGAACAAAATCTGAAGGTAAAATCTGTCAAGTCTCCTGCTTCTAACCTGTAATCTGACTTTGGCGGTATCCAATGGAAAGGTGATGAGGTCAGCAATGCAAGCCGCCGTGCCTGCTCCAAAGAACTTAACTGCCGCAGAGGGCACCACGTCTTTGGGTTTCATGCCAACCATTTCTTACACCTATAGGTTGATGACACAAATGGAAAAATCTGCTCTTAATGCTATTTCCCAGGATTTCTGCGTTTATCAAACCACACACACTAAAGAAAGTCATTGCTTAGCTCAAGACATACACACACAGAATATAACTGTTCTTGTTTTCTCACATTTAATCACTTCTGTTTGTCCTCATTGTACAGTACAGTAACTGTGGTAAAACCTGATTGTACTTTAATACTGGGTCTACTGACATTTGTGTCGGTGCTAAACATTGTGCGTACCTGTAAATGAGGGTAAAGAAAAGCTTCAAGTTTCCTCGAGAAGTACACTAGTCTTTGGATGAGGTTCTGTTGTGGAAATTCCTCGGGCCATAAACTCTGTTCGAAGTGAGTCAGCCAGCATACCACACCACTCACTGCAAAAACAAGCATGTATCTACTTATCATCCAAGGTGAATTTGTATTGTTGGTTACATGTATTTCATTAATAGTGGTATCATTATGATAACTGAGTGATACATTATACCTAAGTTCAGACCTACGACATTTTCAATAATTCAATCATTTAAATATTAATATTAAAATCAATATCGAGATCTAAAATGCAGTAATGCTATTTTTCATTGCTTTGGTTTTTAATCTACTACGTAAATAAGAGACATAGGTTGAGTCTAAACTCATGAAAAAGGTGCATGATTTTTTTCTTCTAAAAAAATCACTGTTATCTTTGTGTAAATGTTCACCTAAATTGTTTCCCAGGAAAGTTATAATCCAGAACAGTGGAGACAATATAAAATCCTTTAGGCAGTTAGTCCCTTCTGTGTCCTCGTCTCGTTCTGTGTGCTTTCTGTTGAATAAGAAGCGGTTGAATTTATAGACACCTTAGCACATGACTGTGGGGCAGCGTTACCAGTTGTACACACCTGTTATGTATATCTCATGTTTACCAGCCTGTGAGACACAGCAAGATATTTGAGCACTTGTTGATCGGCTCTTAATAGTGTTATCATGGTAGTCTGGCATTGACTCACACTCTATGAGCACATATGAACATTGAGAATATTTTATAGTTGTTTCCCAGCTAATTTCACAGTAACAACCTGCTGACATGAATATATTAAATTTTTAAACCCAGCGCTTGGAGTTTACATAACATTTCACACAACATGTGGGGATACCAGCTCATATTACTACACGGACACCAAGGAACATACCACATGTTTCTATTGGTTGATATATGTGGCCAATCAGACAGAGAGGCCTGTCTGGATTCTCGAAATGTTTTCATGGGGCATTTGAATAGCTGACAAGATCTCTGTGGTGGATAACAATTGCTCCACATCCTTTTCTCAGTGTTAGTGCCCCGCAACAAAATCCAATACTAATTGAGTATTTTTCCTTATTTTTCCTTTATTCCTCCTCTCTGCAAGTATTAAAGTTACAAAATGTTCAGCCAATCCATATGGTGAACGAGGGCGGATGGGTGAATGCACATAGCATCTGTAATCATTCAAGCCATACAGTATACAGCATCTGTACAGGCAAACTCTCAGCACCCAAAGAGAGGTCTGGATGTTGAATGGAAAGTGTAAGAGAGACACTTTGTCAGTAATGGGTGTCTGCATGCCTCTACGCATGTGACTTTCCATAGCAGCTCCAGGACAAGGCAGCAGCAAGCTTATGTCACGCCATGTGGTTGACTGTGCAAAACTGTCTTCTCATATCTAATGTTTCACCTGCTGCTTCATGTGCAAACATGTTGTTCTATTCCCAAAACTGCACTGCTTGTTCTTAAAATTGTGACATGCCCACAGGTGTTTTCCCCATGTACTGCTGCTTTATCTGTTTGTCTTAATACTGTGTCTGAGTACTTCAATAATGTATAGACATTACTGTCTATTGGTAGAATTCATTTCATATTCCCAACACCCATGAAGTTGTTCTTGTAAGTAATGCTGATGAAAAGTCTTGCTTCTGCAAATGATCTTCACTTTTGACACACGTTCCACTATTAAAAGTATTTCCAGCTAAAGTGGTCATAAATTACCTGTGTTGACCGAGGACCTCATGTGCTCTGCCGGTTAGGATTTTGGCTCCACTAGCATGAGGTGGTTTTAAGATTGATATATGGGTGTGTGCCCTTTTTTGCTTTTTCGTATTTATAATATTTACTTTGTCAATTGGTTCGTTAGTTAATTATTTTAATTATTACCAGCGACCTCAAGAACGGTTCAGAAGAGGCTGAACCTATGCTAAAAACAGGTTCATGAGAACACTATGTGAATAACCTTTGAGCACAGTGAGACCAGTAAACAGCTCGCTGGTCCAGCTTCAACCAGTTCACAGTGACCTCACAGACAGCCTGTGAAAAGGAAACTGAGCACGCAGGCTATCGTCACCACTCCGTCCTCCTGTACTTTGAATACCACGAACTTCATAACAGTTAATCTCCGTTACACTATAAATAAAGGCCAATAAATAAAGTTAGCCACTGTGTCACTGGAAAGGTTAGTAGAGCACACAAATATGGCCTGTTTTCTTCATTCACAGAACCATTTGCATGTGACCCTCGGTCTTAACTTTATTTCAACTCATTTTATAGGGATTAATCAATTAATTTCATTGAGTTCAAGTGTTGCTTTTAATCTTAGTTAGATGTTTTTTTTTTTTTTACATTAGCTAAGTACCAAATCTGATCCATTTGTATCATCTTAAAGAGTTTAGGGTCTTAATTTAACCTCATCGAAAGAATTTGGAATTTCTTTTGACATACACTATTTCACAATCACGTAAAGAGATATTTCACTGAGAGACAACTCAGCTGTTTGCTGTTTGTTCATACTTAGCTTTTACTGGCATTGGTCTAAAAGCTTATATTTCAGCCTTCATTGTAGGAGACAGACAAAGTATCTGCACACTGTGACCTCGCCCTGCATGCTCTACATTTGTGTTAGCATTGGCTCAATAAAATAAGTATCACCCAATGATCGCTGAAGGCATCTTTGTCCCAAAGTTTAAGGTAAAAGTGTATGTGACCAATTATGTCGATCCACAATGTTTATTGTGCCTTATCTTGTGTCTCTCACTATCAAATTAGCGAGTCTGTGCAACTGTAGACCATCAGCTGTCTCAACATACTCTTTATTTAACCACATTAACAAGTCTCTCAGATGTCTCCTATTGAATAACAGTGACACAAATTACAAGACTGAAACTGCAACTTTAGTGTTTAATAAACTGCAGTGCCCTGTCATCATAACCACATCATAACCCCTGCTGATTTTTTTCTCTCACTATTATTATTCATACTACTATTATTAGATATTCCTCATGAGGTCACTAGCAGCGAACACACTCTTCTGCACTGTACTTAGGCTATATTTGTTTTTCCAACATACTGACATGTTCTTCAAAGGGTTCTCCTGTGGTTTTAAGTGCAAAACCATAAAGTTGATGAACTTGTGAGAGACATGATTTCCACAAACTAAATTGGTCAAACTCAATGTAGCAGATGCCAAAATATGCCGACTTGTTGCCCCTAATATGCCCCTAGTATTTCCCATGATGCAACTCGATAGTGTCTTTCATTAGACCCTCCCTCACTGGTAAACACTCACATCTTTCAAACTCCACACCTCTAGTTTATAACACAGGTCTTCTGTTATACATGTGTAGTCTCCAAATGCAAGCTGAGAAATAACCCTGATGATTTCACTATGTCATCACCAGAGTTATTATTTAAGACTTGACAATATGATGATAATAAGATTATTCAAATAGTACCTTTATAGAGCAAATGTCACAAAGTGCTTCACAACAGAATGCAAAATAGTAAAGTAAGTAAAGTAAAAGACAGAACAACAGACATAGAATGCAGGCATCAAGATAAAAACAAAAACAAGTCTAATCAAATGGGTCATACGCTGACAAAGCTCCGTCAGAGCCACTGAAGACAATGTACAAATGTTTTCACAGACTGCGTAGGACTAACTGTGATGAATAAACTGAACTTCATGTAGAAAATAGATGGATTGTCACTAACTAAATTGTCTCAGTCATATTGGTAAAGAGAGCACTGGTACCACCTTGTGTTTAAGAATAGCCTAGTGTAAACCAGAGGATATGCCTGTAACGTAATCCTAAAATGAGCTGTAGCTTTTGTGTAGTCATTTCATTACTAATGTGGAAAATTGACAAATCAACTCCAGCTGGATGAATGTGACATGTATTTTGGATGTGAGTTTTTATTTCTTGAAATGTTCTCATTTCTCTGCTGAGAAAGTTTGTGGTAGTAGGCTACAGTACAGAAAAGCACCTCTCCGTCTTTTTTGATGAAATGATGGCCAATGAAAAATGATACATTTATTTACTGTGAACAAGCTGTCCCTAATCTTCAAACAGTGAACGGTTGTAAACGACTGATGTGTTGTATGTGATTTGGTAGTCAGTAGACGGCAGTAATGCTTTAAAAGCTCCGCGCTAAGCTACGAAGAAAGAAAATCAGAGAAGAAGAAGCGCACCCAGAAGCAGCAGCAGAAGAAGAAGAAGCAGCTTGTCAGAGAAAAACGTAGTTGAATTTATCCAATGCCAGGCTAGCGTCGTGCAGGTGTCGCAGGAAATCATATGCTGCGAAGTAGAGGGAAGGTCGTATTAAACACTGTTTAATAAACAGTTCCTGACAGGGACATACCTCGCTTTTGACAACATGGAGAAACAGTTGCATTTAAACCTGTTACCCTCCAGACCTCCGATGGCAGGTGGTTTCCAGTCGGGCGGCTCCAAAATGAAAATGGGGTGAGTTAGCTAGCTAACGTTAGTATCTTAATAGAATGCTTTCAACTCTGCTGGCTGTCTAACGTTACATTTTATATTATCCGCCATCACATCAGTTGCTCTCTGTTACATTGGACTCGTATCTTAACAGATGGTTAAAGGACAGGACAGCAGAACTGATCGCGTTAGCTAGCTAGCTAACTAGTTAGTTATGCTAACGCTTGCTGTTGCTACTAGAGCTTCGATCAAGCGCGATTTAGCTCATATGTTTGGAATACAACCTAAGCATTATATATATTAAGGCTAAACTCAGTTCATTCTGGCAGTATCTATTGATCTTAACCAAAATTACCATATCACGTTATATGTCAGTGAGCATACGAGACACATGAAAAGCAGTGTGTGACCATAGCAATCTGTCATAATCTTGACTAGTCGCCAAAGATATGTTAGATGTTATTGTGAACAGGTCCGAGACCAACTGCAGGGTTTGGGCCACGTTCAGTTTGCATTAGCACAGCTTGTGTAGCTTAGCTAGTGAAGGCCAGGGCTCGTTCTGGCTTGTTATTGCGTGTTCACATCACCATGCTACAATAATTGTATGAACAAGTTATTGCTTTTGGTAGACATGTACCTATATATTGTATACATTGACAGTGATGTGTATGGGGGTTGAATCAAACATAATCCAAACTGTCAGATTTCCAGTCTGTTAAATAGCCAGCAGCCAGAGCATTAGAAATACGTTTGAGTTAAAGACATAATGATTTGAGGAGGAATGACACTGTATGAAGCAGCAAACAGTGGTTTGGTCTTGTTGAATAATATTTTATTGAATTTCACAATTTATAAAAACCTCCCTTTTCACGGAAACACATTCACAGGTGTGTTTTAATAATCCTGCTGCAATATGAGATTAGTTTACATTTTGCTTGTGCTTTTATTTTTTTGATACAGACCTGGACGGAAGAGAGATTTCTCCCCCTTGCTCTGGAGTCAGTACTTTGAAACCATGGAGGATGTTGAGGTGGAAAATGAAAATGGCAAAGATATATCCTTGACTGCTGCTTGTGTTTGTCAGAAAAAAAAATAAGCATGAATTATTTAAACTTTGTGTGTGGCAATCACCCAGAGCATTTAAATCCAACGAGGTCATTTCAGATGTGGCTACTTCTTTATACCAGTGTGCTATCTAACTTTAAAGTGCTCATATTATGCTATTTGGCTTTTTCCCTTTCCTTTATTGTGTTGTATATCTTTTTGTGCACGTTATAGGTTTACAAAGTGAAAAAGCCCACAGTCCACCCCAAAGGGACTGACCATCTCCACCAGAAAACACTGTTCACAAACTGCTCCAAGCAGCTCTATTGTAGTCCAGCCTTTACTTCAGAGACAAACGTGCGTCATTTTGTAACACACGTTATAATGCTCGCCTAGCTGCTAGCGTGGCACTCCCTCATACTCTGCAACTGACTGACTAGCTAGCTGTGCTGACCTAGCTACTGCGCATGTGCGACTCCCGACAAAGATGAAACAGAAGTGAGATGCCTCACTCCGAGCTAAAACAGAGAGCTCGACACACAGGGTGAAAAGAGGAGCTGCAGCAATGTGCAGTACAACAAAAAATATGGTGTTTTTAAAAAAAATTAAACCACATAAATATATTCTGGTATAACCTCTAAATACAATTATGAACCTGAAAATGAGCATAATATGAGCACTTTAACTTAGTATAGAAGATAAGCAGTTTATACAATTCATTCAATTTGATTCTATTTTGAACAGTATCTATTTACTTTGTAACTGTAGCACAGCTTTGGTATGCGTTTCCTTGACTACCTTGAACATTTTCAGACTTTACTGCAGTGGTGCCAATGGTCCTGTGCTGCTTCTGCTCCATGGAGGAGGCCACTCTGCACTCTCCTGGGCTGTGTTCACTGTGAGCATAATAACTATGACAGAGACTCTGTAAATCGTATGTTTAAAATACACACCAACATAATGTGGCATATTCATGAAGTTGTTCTTTTCTTACAGCATGTTTGCTGTACACTGTTCGAGTCAAACGTTTTTTGTATGTGTTTTTGCAGGCCGTCATATGCAGCAGGATCCACTGCAGGGTGGTGGCTATGGACCTGCGTGCTCATGGTAAATATAAGTGGTCACAGGACACAAAATTAGTAACAAAACACATTTTATATATAGTTTAGGAAATTGAGATTTTGATGGGGATTTGTCAGTTTGGTTAGGTCGTATTATCAGTCCCCTTTGAATAATGCTTTGCAAAAATATTAATAACTCAAGTCCTAAATCAGTTTTTTGCTGTTCACGTTGCAGCGCCAGTGAAATTGCTGCACTAAAGTAGCTTGATCATATCCCGGCCCCCCTGTGATTAGAAGTCAACACTTTCCCTACATAATTTTGCAGCTCATTTCTTGCATATTCATGTGCTCCGGTGGAACAAATAGTGTACGTAATTTGCTTCTCTCTTATCACCTGCAGGCGACACCAGAGTGAAAAATCCTGATGATCTCTCTGCGGACACAATGGCCAAGTAAGTTGCTGTGTGTGCAGTTAACACAGATTGTGTTGACTTTTTGAGAACCACATAAGCACTCACTTGAAACCGCTTGGCCTCAAATCACTGAAAACTATGGGAAGCCAGAGGGGGCAGCAGTGCTCCTGCAGGCTTGGAGGACAGTCAAAAGCTAAAGGAGTTGAGTCACAGGCACAGTCAGATTTGTTCTCTATAGCTTCCCATCTAAAGGGAATGTTTGGTGCATCTTTACCAGGTCTTGCTTTCACAGTTCAATCCAGGAGAAGGGAGGGGGGGGGTTCTAGTAGTTGTTTACATTTGGATTAATGACTGTGCTTTAAAATAAAAGAAAAAGATTAATTGTTACAGTTCATGCACTCTGTCTTCAGGTTTCTTACTATATACTATACACTGACACATGATAGAAATGTACCAAGGTTTACACGTTTTCTTTGCATTTCCTTTTAAAAGGGATATTGGCAAAGTGGTGGAGGTGCTCTATGGAGAGAACCCACCTCCAATCATGATTATTGGACACAGCATGGGTGGGGCCGTTGCAGTTCACACAGCCGCTGCCAATCATATACCATCCCTGCTTGGCCTCTGTGTCATTGACGTTGTAGAAGGTAAGCGTTTGCTCGGACAGGGCGTCATAGATCGATATTGTTCAATTTATGACGCACAGTTGACCAAATAGAAGGTTGATTTTTACTACTACTTTTAAATTGGCAGTTACGTTGTATGATGAATGTTCATAATGAAATCAAATTGCCTTAGTATAGTATTACTAATAATGGCAAATGATGTTAATTGCATTCAGGTACAGCAATGGATGCTTTGAACAGTATGCAGAATTTCCTCAGAAGTCGGCCGAAGACGTTCAAATCTCTGGAGAATGCCATTGAGTGGAGGTAAACGAAACTGTTATAGCTACATCTTGGAAATCTGATTGGACCAAATGATATACTCTTCTGCAATTTGGTTATTATTCCCAAACCGTCATAAACATTATTTACTAAAAACCAACAGGAGCCTTGTTGAAAGCATTTGCCATGTTTTGCACAACATTCAGTTTGGAAAGGACTGCTTTTGATTGTCCAGTTGCAATGGCCTCCATTCTTAGAGTTTGAATTTTCAAGTTTGCATGGCATCTAACGGGTATCATTGTTGTACGCAACTTTTCTTTTTCTTTGCCTACAGTGTGAAGAGCGGCCAGATCCGAAACATCGAGTCAGCACGAGTGTCAATGGGAGGCCAGGTGAAAAAGTATGTCTGGTCTGTTTCCCCATCTCGGCCCTGCATGGTTTTGCAAGTTTTATGTGAACTGTATGTTCATTCGATCTATTCTGACTTTCACAGATGTGAAGAATCCAGCAGCAGTCCAGGTGTGTCTAATAGCATTGAAGGTGTAATAGAAGAGGAAGAAGATGAAGAAGTGGAGGAAGAATCTAATAAGAAAAGAATGAAGGAGGATGACCAGGAGGTTCCGTCTCTCTTTCTATTTGTCTTTCTTTCTTTCTTTGTGTGTGTGTGTGTGTGTGTGTGTGTGTGTGTGTGTGTGTGTGTGTGTGTGTGTGTGTGTGTGTGTGTGTGTGTGTGTGTGTGTGTGTGTGTGTGTGTGTGTGTGTGTGTGTGTGTGTGTGTGTGTGTGTGTGTTTTGCATACCTAAAAGTGGTGTTTTCTTCCAAACAGATAAAAAAGGAAAGCATCTTTACCTGGCGAGTGGACCTGTCAAAGACAGAAAAATACTGGGAGGGCTGGTTCAGAGGCCTGTCTGTCCTCTTTCTCACTTGCCCTGTGCCAAAACTGCTACTGCTCGCCGGTAAGATCTCTCACAGTGAAGGCATGTCATTATTTGGTACGCCAAATGCATAAAAAGTGTCTGAGTAGGCAGTTTTGATAGAATTTCAGGGCAGTCCCACTAGTTTGGATGAATTGTAATGATTTTTATGCCAAGCCATTTTGCCATTGACTGCACAATTTCACCCCTGACTTCATCCATTGTACAGGAGTGGACAGGCTTGACAAAGACCTTACTATTGGGCAGATGCAAGGTAAGGAGCAGAAATTGAGATTTTATGCATAGTTTCCGTTTTCTCAACCCACATTGTTGTCCTATAGAGTAAAATACACAGACCTGGAAATATCCATAATCTCATTGTTGTTTCACAGGGAAGTTTCAGATGCAGGTCCTCCCTCAGTGTGGTCATGCTGTCCATGAGGACGCGCCTGAAAAAGTAAGGGGTGTTTGCCTAAACATGTCCTATGTTATTTTCCCGAATTACTGTATGACTCTTGTTGATTTGCCAAACCTAATGCACACTTTGTGATGTTGCCGTTTGTCGTGTCACTTCTCAATTCAGTTTCAGTTCAGCTGTCTCTGTTTGATCCAGATTCTGTTTGTCCTCTGTAATCTGTTGCTAGGTAGCAGATGCTCTTGCAACGTTTATGGTCCGGCACAAATTCACTGAGTTTAAGGAAGGATACCTGTGGTAAGCGAACTTCTACCAAAGAATGTACACACCATATTGATTGTATGCCACATCATTTAATAATTTTAACAGTTTTTGTCCGTTGAAATGTTGATCAAAAACAATGAAAATTACATTTAAATGGTTAAAGTCTTGTTTAAATGTAACCATTACAGAACATAGGGCCGCAATGTTGAAGCATTTGCATTACATTAAATAAAAATATCTTTAGAAAAAATTCACATTGTCTGATTTTGTTTAATTTTCTTTCCACAGCTAAGTTCCTGTTTATGTCTAAATAAAGCCAGCAGCCATAGATGGAAAGATTCATCCACATCCTTGTACAATTTAACAGCAAATTTAGGAACTTATGACAAGCATTATTATTATTATTATTATTATTATTATTATTATTATTATGTTGCTTTTGTTATGTAGATACTTTGCCTTTCAGTTTTGCCTTTTTATTTTAATATACTGGGATTTGATTGTACTTTTCCTTTACTATATATATATTTTTTTTCTTTTTTTTTTAAGTAATAGTCTCCTTTGTTTAATGCTTTATTTTGAGTGATTGCATCATTGTTAATGTGTTTGTAAAGTTTGAATTCAAACAGTGATTAAAGATGGATGCAGCAAATATATCACCCATGCTTGTATATTTGGTCTGTGCATTAAAAGGACATCATGATTTTAAATGTGTTTGTTTATTTAACATGCATGTAGCAAGATAAAATCAATCGCCTCCTTACAGTGTTAGGTTGAAATTCACATTTGCAGCACCCAAATACTACAACACACAGTATAACTTCTAAAAGAACACTGGACGTAAGAATCGTTTGAATGTGTCGAGACACCAGGACTTTTGTTTCCAAGGCGGAAGGTGAAGGTTTTGGTGATTTGCTCAAGTTCTACTCGTCACTTTTTGTTGGAAGAAAGTGACCGTATCTGACACCGGTTAGGCAAACAGGGCAGATCTACTGGGCCTTTAGTTGTTTCTGCAGCCCTACTTTATGGTTTAGGTGTTTTGGTTTACATACAATTGTGATGACCAATCCACATTTAAATTCCTCTTCATTGAACAATGTATGCATGACTGGACAATGACAGCTTTTTGTTCTGCACCAGTGACTCAGGCCTCGAGGTTGAAAACATTTTGCCAGATTAAGGAATAGCTCTCACGCTACAAGATAAATGGTGTTGTGTTTAGTGTTGATTAAAATTGTATTATAAAAACAAATGGTGGTCAAACGGGGTGGGACCATTTCTTTTATGATTATTACCTCTGCCTGTAGGTTATGTTTTTGGTTTGTTTGTCTATCAGCATGATTACGGGAAAAATGAATAGCCTGATTTTCATGAAACTTGTTTTGCAGCGCTAAGCACTGGACGCCGTGCCCTTACAATAGGGGAGATAGCGGAAGGGGAGGAGAAGCCGGCCAAAATGGCCTGCTAATGTCAGACTTATACCCACAGTCCACATCTGGTGAGTCAGACTAATCCTGAATTCAAAAACTGTCTCGACAACATGGATTGAATGCAATTTCACACAAACATTCATGGTCCCCAAAGGATGTAAAGTGACTTCATCTAGCCACTAACCGGTCAAAATGTCCACTCATTTAACACTTGACCCTTGTGTTGTCCTTGGGTTTCAAAGTGATTTATATCAGAAATATGGATTTCTTTCAACCAAATTGCCCAAAAATAACATGAATGGTTCCCATACAATGTTCTTAAGGTAAAATTAATGATTACTTTCACTGAATTCTTCTGTGTTTTATTCAATTTTATAGCATTTGAAAAAGAAATGGTTAAATGGTTTCAGAACAGTATTCGGACTAAACTTTGACATATACCCATCTGTGATCCACTCAACATCCTCTGATCTTAACGGTTAATCAAAAATAATTCATAATTTCTGTATGTATAATTTCATATGAATGAGGTTTGTTGACCATGAATTCCAAGAATAAGTGTAAAACCTATTAATAAACAAGCTCAGTTTTTTTTAATAAAGTGCCAAAAGCATAATAAGCAACAAAAACGTCGTAAAAAGTTCATTTTCAATTTTGACCAGGAAGGACAACAAGTTCATGGTTGACGGGACAACACAAAGGAGACATACTCATCTTCAGGTTCATACTTGTATTTTGTGTTTCTACTAGAACATGTTTACATGCTTTAATGGTCAAAAAACATTTTTCTCCAACTGTCTGTCTACCTGTATTGCCGCTCTGTCTGAAATGCTCTGTTTTAGTGCCTGTCTCTTTAAGCCCCCCCTCCAAAAGCCCAGTCTGCGCAACTAGATGCCAACGCTGTTGTGTTACACTTCATGCCTCTTTTGCTCCCAGAATGCCATGTGAAATTGCACACTGGGTCACCATTATGCCACCTTTGCTTGGTCCTGTGTGAATAAACAAAGCCGGCAGAACCGCAGACCTTTATTGCAGCGCTATAGCAGAATCTCTGTGTGAAAGGGGCTAAAGAAAGGGGAGCCAAATCTGAATGGCTTGTTGAATCCCATGTTTTCTGATGTAGGCACGCCTCAAAAACTGACTGGGTTGTCTTATTTCAGTTTGTGAGTTAGTAGGAACTGCAGATACCCCAATGTATGTGCACAAGCAATGAAAAAGTCAGTTTTTCACAATAGTCTCCTTTAAGTTTATAACGGCATACCTTCAAGACTAATGACCAAACTCCTGTCAGCCTCAGCTAGCTGGACTATGAGTTTAATGCTAATATAGCATGCTAAATGTTGAAAATATCAGTGTTGTCTTCATTTCAGTGTCATGCTGGGAATAAGGAAAGGGGTCACAAATGGCCATTTAGAAATCCAGCCATTGGATTTCTATGGTTTTTGGCAAACTGTGCACTTAAGTTTGACGATGTGAAGTAACAATAAAGTAGATACAATATATTTTTATGCTACTTTATAAAGGAAAAAGGACATATTATTGCTCTAGCAGCCTTGGCTGGTTGTGATGGTGATGATGTCAAGGCATAGATTACTTATAAAAAGGACGTGATGTCTTCAGATTTGTCCACTAAAGTTGTATTGTCAAATGAAGTCAGAATAAACAAGTAACATGTAGGTAATGTGACTCGGATATACATAAGATCTATTTATCACGCCTTTAATTGCATATGGATTATCTAAATTTCTGAAATACTTTTATTTATTGTGACGCTGTCTAGTATTTTTACCTTCTAAAAAATGGTAGCTTTGTTTCAGGCCAATGTGCCTATTGAAGATATTATTTGACAGAATCATTCTGAACAGGCATCAAGATTGGGGACTGTTGATAATGTTGATCAAGGATCAGTTGGATGTGTTTGTGTGCCGTGCCTTTACAGATGCTGCATGGAGCTGTGGTCATGAATGGCACAGCAGTAACCCAAGTGATGCCGTTTCAGACACCTGTCAAAGTTCTGCTGTCTATACTGCCATGTCTTCTCTTTCTGTATGTAAAGGGCGTCATGATGTTTTCCTTGTTAAGGAAGCCCCTCCTCCTGGAGTCCCCCTCGCTATGTTCTGTTTGGTTGTTTATTCCTCACTGACTCTCTGCAGCTTCTAGTGACTATGTTGCTGTGCATCATTGCATTGCATTGATCATGGTCAGAATGTTCAGCTACGTCTGTATTATTGTCACACTGTTTGCAGGCATCACTGTTAAAATGTCAACCCCTCATCCTTCCTGTGATGTGTTTAGAGCGGTACGTTGCCATTTGTTTTCCACTGAGGCATGCCGATATTGCCACCACCAGGACCGGCGTGGCCATTGCTTTCATGTGGACAGTGGCCTCTTTAGACTTGTCCAGCCAGCATTTCCTATTTGTCAGTCTAGAGAATGAAGGCTTCACTGTGACAAGGTTCTCTCACAGACAAACTGTCATCCAGCTACAAATGTATTTAACTGTAAATATGGCCTTTACCATTGCATATTTTGTATTAGTGAGCATGATTATCATCTACACATACAATTCTATCATAATTGCAGCCTCTTCTAATGTCCGTAACGCCAGTAAGGCCCATAAGACATTGCTGTTGCATTTGCTTCAGTTATGTCTGTGTCTTACCTTCACTCTGTTTAATATGGTTAACCCCAGCAGCACATAGAACACTAATCCTGCTATGGCCAGTCCTATTCAGTATGTGCTCTTGTTAGGTCTTATCATTTTCCCTAAGTGTTTGAGCTCACTCATATTTGGCCTTAGAGATCGCACCTTCAGATATGTCTTCAAATATAATTTCACCTTTGGCTTCAAAACCACTGTTAAACCATTTCCTAAATCTTGAATTCCAATACAGTAGGCTAATTGTGTTATGCTATTTTTCCTTTGCTTGCACAATCACGTTGAGTAGAAATGCCACTTTAAATTTGCAGTAGGCAAGTTTGTTTCTTTGTGTGATTTACTGTAGTAGGCTATATGACAAAGTCTATGATAAATTGTTTCAGGTCAAAATTATAAAAAGTAGTTAAAATCATTATTGTTTTGTGTCCGTTTCTCTCTATGCTGATATGACAATTTTAAGTACATTTTGACATACTACAATATAGAGCCATTTTTTCTCAAAAGTAAAGTCTGAGGATTACTGTCTAAGACTATGTCTAAACCATATGTATTTGTGCGGTGAAGGATGGACTGGAAATCTACTGATTACAAAGACACAAAGTACAACAGCTTTTCAATTATTTCTTTTCGTATTGCATACAAATCAATTTCACCCTCAATACTCCTTTTTTGGTGATGTTTGTGTTTATTAAAGCAATCAACCACATGTGTAGACAGATATTTGATATTCCACTGTAGGAAATGATGACACATTGTTGTGTTAAATATCTAGACTGTTTCACAAAATTCATAATTCCCCTCCATGACTTACATGTACATTTTATAACATATAAATATATTTGTTTTTAAGTAAATCACTCTTTCATGATGCAAATCATGTATGATTTCCTAGAGAATTGACAGTTTCAAGCCACAGTATGTTTTATTTCTCTTTCATACACAATTAGCTATATGTAAGTTATATAACGAATGAGCCATGTCCAGTATGATTGTGTTGTTTTGTAAATGTGTTTCAAAACTCCCTTTAAAGTTGTGTCATTATCATCTTACAGTGAATAGTTTGTAATACAAAGCACAGACATATTTTCTTGGTTAAGGTTTATTAACATTTCATTCACATTATTTTTTGCTCAGTTGACGGGAACAATGTTTTTCCAACACTGTCATCCCAGTTTTAACATGCACAGCCCCCTGTTTGTTGTTTAATCACGCATTCATCATCTAAAGAACTCTATGAAGAAAAATTCAAAGTATGTTGTTTTCAGTTGTCATTAATAAATAATAGGAATAGTAAATAATTATATTATTATCTCTCTGCTATTTTTAAAAATAATTAAAAACAGTTTTTGCAACGACAACACAATATGGCACGAGTTGACCAAAACAGATTTACACACATATGAATATATCAAATTTTAAATTCCATATTTAGTATATTTCATCGATTGATGAAAAGACCGTACCAAATGATTTTCCCATGTCAATTTCTGAAACATCCCATCAGTTTAGATAGCCTACATGTTTTCAAATAACAAATATGAATGGAATACATACATTACTATATCTTTTGATAACAATAGCTCAGATATTTTATCTGGTAAAAATCTGACAGGACAAGCCAACATTTTTAAAGTAGGCCTAGTTGTAACTCAAATATGGAAACATCAAATACATTCCATGTTTCATAATGATTGGACTAAAAGTTAGGTTACAAGGTGACACTGACACAAGAGTGATTTTATAAGTTGAAAAGACACATTTTAAAAGCATGATGTTAAGTCTGAATGTGCATGTAAAGAGTTCATTCTGTCAGCCAGCAGATGTCACCTTTGGTTTGTAAATAGTTCAACAGTGCACACTGTGGCTGTAACTGCAGCCTTTAATTTTAGTCTTTAATATGTAAGCAAATGGCACCTGAGGAAACTTGTATGAGGCTGTGAAAAATGGGAATTTTCATTAACTTGTGATGTTTTTGATGAAATCCCTGTCCCCTCCTCTTTCTCACAGTCAAGATGGATGCTAGGAGAAAGGATAGAGACAGAAAGCACAGAGACCAATTTACGTGGGTAAACAGGCAGGGAGATGCTGAACCGCAGAATAAAAGAAGCGTCTGAGCGGGAGGTGGACTAATTTAACCGATCTTTACTCTGCCACAATCCTGAAGCCCTCTTAATACCTCTCTGGCCTTCATGAAAGAGCACTTGAAGGGTTGAAAAACATTCCAGAGAGAGAAAGTACCTGGTGACAGAGAGCAGCTTTAGTTTAGAGCGAGAGAAGGGAAAGGTTGATCACAATATCCTTCACATCCCCAACCAAGAAAATGGATTGCATGGCTTTGGTTTATTAATAATGGCTAGTTTCGCTAACACAGCCTCAGTTTCCCTTTTGGTCACACACAGGTTATGTGTCACTCTTTCCACTGTGTTGTGGTGTCTACTGTGCATCCAGAAAAGACAATTATTTCTGAGCCAAATAAATGAACAAAGGAAGGTACAGAAAGCGTATGTCTGTCTTTGCTAATTAACTGAGATGTGATTTGAAAGAAAAGTCCAAAGAATGTTGCAGACAAAATTGTTTAAGACATAATTGTTTAAGCAATAGTGAGTATATTATATAAAAGTATATTGTGTACTTTTGGGCTACATGTAAGTAAAAAAAAAATGAAGAAAATGTTCTATCAAACAAAATCAGAAATTAATGACAAAACCAACTTTTTTTAAAAAGTAGATAAGGATCATATACCAAGAATCCATAAACAATATAATGCAAACCAGCGTAGTAGCCTAAAAAGAAAATATAAAAAAACCTATTGATTGTGTCTAGAATGTTGTGTTTTCTTGAGCTTGTCTGTCAGAGAGGAAGTGAGTGAAGTCAGTTGTAATTTTACTGTTCTGTTGCTCATGATATACATACAGGGGATTGACTTGTAGCCTATACATTACAATATAATGCATCCCTGTACAATAACACCATAGCCTAAGAAACTGTTGGATAAAAACCTCACTGTACCTCTACAAATGCATTATTTATTACAGCCTGTAATTAACAGAAACACACATGCAATTTACAGGGCTTTGGTAACGGATTGCACGTGTGTTTCTGTTAAATTGCCTACTACCCCTAAATGTATCATCTTGAAACAGTAATGGTTACAAAACATTTGCCTGTGTTTGTTGATTTGGTAGTGTCCAGCTATTTCATGAGACAATCAAGAGAAATGGAAATTCAATTTAAAAAAAATAAATAAAAAAAAGCTGCTGATCAAAGAAAAAGGAAATATGAAACAAAGAGCAAAACAAAGTGAAACAATAGTGGGGCTCATCATCAGCTAAATATTGTCTAATGGAAAAGTCTACTGCTCCATGAGGAGGGGGGTTGTGGAAAAGTCAGCGGGAAACTTTAGGATGTAACTCTAATATGGCTGTGATTTTAGAAGAATCCCCTAAATTGAATTATACAGTCTTTTATTCTGCACTTCGTTCTCCCAAATTCTTTTAAATTCTCATAAATTCTTTGCAACAGCAACATACAGCTTTCATGTTGATGCACTTAAGAACAATGGGAATATTCAATGCACTTATTTTACCCACTTTGAGATGGATAAAAAAGACGTGCTTGCATGAACGCACGCACGCACGCACACGCACGCTCGCGCGCACACACACACACACACACACACACACACACACACACACACACACACACACACACACACACACACACACAAATGTTTGCACTATAGAATTGCAGATGAATAGGATAGTGGGAGAGTAATTGTATCCCTTGTGGCTCTCCAGAAGACAGCACTGAGACTCAAATTAAAGCACTAACCCCCCCGCCCAACCCCCATCCCACTCACACATTACTTTGCAAAGAATAACTTGTAGGCTGACTGTGAACAGCAACCACACATGCCTGCATGTGACAAACCCACGCAGCATGGGGGACCAGCAAGAGCAACTGTTAAAATTTTCATCAACCTTTACGTATCACTTCAGAAATACAGTTGGTTATCAGTTGGGGAAATTAGACCATATAGGCCTAATCATTTTTTAGAAGTTTACAAGCATCACAGGAAAATACTACATCATATATGAGATGATTCAGTGTTAGGATAGGACATTCAAAATATCTACCATAAACTCCTGAATACAGACACATTATTATACCCCTTAGGGGTATAAATGTTGTGGACAAACACAGGAAGTAGTAACATTAATGATGGCTCAGTTCAAAGTGTCCCAGGAGGCCATAGTGAACCATCAATGTACCAGGGCCCTGCAACTGGCAAAACTAAATGGAACATAGCCATCATTGATGACATTCCCCATTAATGTGTTTTGCTATAGTACCACCTTTACTATAATACTGTGAACATTCAAAAGATTGCTCAGAGTTGATGAGGGTATATTTGATGTAAATATGGCTTCAGGTGTGTGGCATGCTCAAGAAAAAATGATAGCAACTTGATATCAAAATCAATCAAATGATAGCAAAACCATTGTCTTAAAGTAAAATGGTAACACCCAAAAAATAACGTTGTAACTTGTTTACAGGGTCAGTCAAATATATTAAGTACCACATTTTGAGAACATTGGATTAAAATTGTAGAAGTGGTGAAAAAAAAATTGTGCCAAAATGTTTAAATGTGTAGGCGAAAATGGGCGTGGCCTACATGCAGTCTAGGTTGGACCACCTGTATTTGGGCCGAGCAGTCAATAAATAAAATGTGTTTCTACTCTTCAAAGTTCAAGAGTTGTAGGACAAAATTATGGTTTGTAATGTTTAAGTTCACATGGTGGCCTAATTTGCACCAACAAAGGAAACAATTCTTCTTAATTACCTTTCCACCTAATTTAATTGGAAACTGGTACATGATGTCAAAACCTCCTGCTGACTGAGAGACAGAAAAACAGGTCGAATATGTATGGCGACGGTAAAACCATGTAGGCCTAGATGTATTTTCCCTGAGGAATCTTCAAAGACAGCGAAGAATGAAGTGACTTGATCAATCAATTGTATGTCGAGTTATCAACAGAGATGACGTAATGTGTATACTAATGGACCATTCCTCCAGGGGGATGTTCCTGTAAGATCTCGACAAAAGGACCGTTAACTTCCATTGGCAGGTGAGCTCCCGGTCTCCCCGCTCCGTGCTGTGTAGATGGTACAGTCTACATGCAGTTCGGAGTTGTTGCTGAGGAGGTTCCACTGTTCAGCACATACCGTTAAATTGGCATGCAGCCTACGCTTGGGTCCTGTAGCAGGAGACTGCACTGATTTTGAAAAATGTTACCGTCTTATCACCGGAGTTACCTTGGACAGCAGGGCAGGGTCGCTTTATTTCACCTTTTGTGCGGTATTACAGGTGAGTCAGGAATTGTGTATGGTAGTTGTATTTGTTCTATTAACGTTACACAGAAGTTTTGGGAAAGAGCCGACTGTCTCATCTTGCAGAAATCTCAGCGAACGAGTCGGCAAAACTAGCTACCACCGCGTGCTTTACGTGTGGGGCATTTGAAGTTGCAAGTTTAGCAACTTAAGCAGGTGTCGTTTAAAGACCAAAGGAAACTTGGTTACAAGTTCACTTCAACGCTTCGGAGTGCTAGCTAGCCATCGCCACGGCCGCGGATGATGGTGCGACCCGAGGCTGCCATAGAAACAGTGCATAGAAACCGCCGAGGAGGCGACAGGCAGTAATATTCAGTTATCTATACCCAACCTACACTTGGGTCATTGCAGATTCAGTGGCAGCCATATTAGCTCCAGAAACATTTGCTATTAAAGTAACATGGTTCCGTGTGCAACGCCAGCTGCTCTTTCAAAATGTTGAGGAACTTGCATTTGTGTCATTAGAGAAAACCATCCTAAATGTCAGTAGGCTACTTCTCAGCTCGGGATGAGGGTCAGCCACCATGTGCCTACAGTGAAGCCTAAAGTCATTATGGTTTAATCAAGGGGTTAGCAATTCATTAACTCCACCATGAAACACGCCAACTTTGTGCCTAGTGCTGTAACGTAAAGCAATTTATACTACTAACTCTGTCTCCAAACTCTCCCCTATACACTTTCAAGCACATGCATTAAAAAGAAACCAGTGAAAATGTATGACTGAATGTGCCACAAAGGTCAAATGTTAGCCTAATAGTTAAGATTAATAATGAAGTATTTTGAATATACAGTAAATTGAAAAGCTTTTAAGTGTGAAAACCAGGCTAAAGACTGCCTGAACAAAATACTGTGTATGGGTAAATGAAATTCACACCAAATGTAAAACTTTGCTTTGCTCAGAGACAATCAATAGTTGAGTATCCTGCCTTTGCAGGCAGCTACACCATCACTGACCAATGTGTAAATCAGGCCAGACAGTTTCTGCCCCTACGCTTTTCTCTTAATATATTTCTCTTGCTTTATCCAAAGGTAGGAAAGCAGCCCCTAATATGATGACTAGAACATTTTCAGTGTACAGCTATATGCAACACCACCACAAACTACATTCAAAAACCACTGCAGAGTGAACTCAACTCTCAACAAAATTTTACAGTTTGTTGAAGGGCTGTTGGATTGTATTACCTTGCAAAGTGGTTTCTTTATTTCTTTGTCACTCACTTGATCTCATTGATAGTTTTCTTACTCAGCATTGGCTGTATTTAAGCCATAAAACTCGCATGTATGTAATATATATATATATATATATATATATATATATATATATATATATATATATATATATATATATATATATATATATATATATATATATATATATATATATATATATATATATATAGGATAGCAAAATGGACTTCATAGCTTGGACATAATCACATCAGAGCAGCATTGTACATAAGTGTCTCATCAGTAGCTCTATCCATAGCCCAATCAAAAAGAAGCGGTTGTATTGCCAGGATACTTGTGTACCCAGCACTATACCATTGCTTTATATTGTAGCGGGCTTCTCTTGCCACTCGACAGTGTGCTGAGAAGAGAAGCTCTGGGCTACTATACTAGGACTGAATCCATGGACGGATCCATACTCTTTTGTTAAAGACTTGATGTGAGACACAAGCGGAGTAACCCAGACCCCCTCTATTACATTAGTAATGTAGCCTACTCCATGTTCTGTCGTGTTACCAGGATCCCGAAGTCCATTCCTACAGACGTTTAGCTACTTCCTTCAGAGAGTTCAAGTTAAGGAGCAGAGACAGGTGCCCATTTGTCTGCCTTCTGTTCAAGTCTGCTGTACATTTCGATGAGGAGTTTGACCTTGTGCTTTTTTTTAATGCAGAATAGATACACACACCCTCACAGCTAATACATGTCTTAACCTTAAAGAGGAACAAACAAGCTTTTCATATCAAAATAAGCTTAGCTGACAGATGCACACAATATCTTCAGCTTCCAAAGTTGTTATTTTAGCAAACAATTTCCTGCTTACACATCCAGCACACTTGGAGCAACTAGGGATGCAAATTTCTTTTATCGATAGTCGGCTGCCTTAACAAGCAATTATTGATTTAATCATTAATAATTTATGAAATTCAATGGATGTTTTGCCATTTTAAAAAAAAAAAAAAAAAAAAAAAAAAAACATTTTAACCACTGACCTATGTTCGACTCAAAATCAGAGTAGGCTATCGTTCCATTAGGCGTAAACGCCAAGTTACTTAGGGTCTGGCTAGTCCACACAGCATTCTGGGATGGAAGAAAAACCTGCTCTGGTTTATTGGCATTTCTTTAAACCACCAGTCACAATCGTCTTGGGCGGTGCTAAGTGCTAGATAGAGACCACGGTGCCGCTGCAAAATAGCCCCAGGAAGGAACTTGTTTTGGTGGAAAATGTGCTCGTTCAAAGGTTGTTTTAGTCGTGCAACAGAAAACTCAGATTGGACAGATAGTCTAGCTTGATATATGTTGAATTGTCATGTGTTTTTCTTCTTCACATAGGCTAAATAAAGGTATTTCCACCGTAAATTGGTGCATAAAGTGTCAGAATGCAGGAAATTAAGTCTTTGATGCTCAAAACTTCCCTGGGGGAGGACACCCAGACCCCCCACTATGAATTGCCCCCCCAAAAGGCACATTCTGGCCCATATATACAGTATAGGCCCATACACTGTATTGTAGTGGGTATACTTTGTATACAGTAGTATACCCACTAAAATACCTTAGACTACACCACTGTAGAGATCTGAGGAGCAGTTAACCATAGTTCTCAATAATCGGCCGGAGTTTAAAATTACAACATAAAGCAAGCGGAAGGTAATGGACATCTGGCCAAAAAGAGTGACATCCGGCAGAATTTCCGGTGGCACGGTAGCAATCCCCCCAAAAAAGTGGAACGTCGTGGATATAGACTACTTGAATGATAAACTAAAGAACACAAAATAATGACTTCATTGAAAATTGCGGAGCTCCTGTCTGCAGACCTGATGTACAGGATGCGTGATGTATTGTTGTTGATTTAGTTGGAAGCATGTGTAATTGGAGTCCTGCTGTCTGAAACTCGGCTCTCAACCTGCGTTTACCGAGCAGCTGCTTCTTTTCAAGATGCCAGTTTAGCGTGAGCATGAGCCTTAGATGGCTAAACCGCACAGCCGCAAGCAACAACAATTTTTTTTTTAAACTTTCTGCTTCAGAGTTCATGAACAGGACTGCCTTAGTGAGCAGAGCAACGGTTTACAGTTTGCGTGCCCCTTTGGGGGTCACCAAACACACAACTAAGTCTCATTTAAAGAAGAGGTTTTACCCAGTGGCCCAACCACATGCTACAGCAAATCAAATGCACCTTTTCGGAGTTCCTCGTTTTCTGCATTATCGGTTAATATATTTCTAATCGGTTACATTATTAACAGTGATTAATCATCATTAACATCCTTATGAGCAACGCCAGCATTTAGCATTTGGATGTTTCACAGGGGATTGTTGGGAACAGCTCAGATTAAACCATATATAAATGTGCTTGCCTTGAAACAATAGACCAACGGTTAGCTAGCACAGGCTGAAAAGCTGGTATTAATTCTTCATAAAATTATCACTGTGTGATTTGTTTACAAATCATTACATTTGATGGTAATATCAAAAATAATGGAGATTCAAGCTAAAACACTACCATAAAACACTTGCAAAGCCATCACCCTTGTGCATATATGCGCCTTTTGTGCAGCTCGATCAAGCCAAAAAGTTGATTTGAAGGTCTGATAAGTCAGACTGTCAAATGATCATTCAACCCTTTTCTGTCCTGCTCTGCAAAGCTGGCTCTGCCACTTCCACCCTAACACCATCACCATTTATGTTCTGATTTTCACTTTTAACAAGACATGCTGCCCTCTGGCAAGACACACATATTAATACACTTGCTGCCACATAAGTGGTGCATGGGAAGGTAATATTGACTAAAGTGAGAACGCGCAGCAGAATGTCCCCAGGGAGCAATGTGTCCTTGATGCCAGGATATCGTGTGTGTGTGTGTGTGTGTGTGTGTGTGTGTGTGTGTGTGTGTGTGTGTGTGTGTGTGTGTTGCATTTACAAACCAAACTGAAAGTGTCTACAGTAGCTGCTCTCTTTTAAGGATATAAGGACTTAAAGACGTTTCTTTATTTGTCTCTGAAAGAAGAAGAGTGAAAACATTCATATTGCTTTGTCAAGATGAGCTGCATGTAAGATCAAATAGACTTTGCCCTTATTCTCATCACTTTTTTATTCTGAGTTGGAGAAAACGAGGGCACGCTTATGTAAGGTTGTCGTCATGTCACCAATAAAAATTTAATAGAGTCCCTATACCTCTCCCATTTCATATGCAGTGCAGGGAAAATGCAGTTTTTTATTTATTTTTGCCATCCAGCCTTATCATGACCAATGCATAAGCCAGAAAATCGGTTTACAACTTGAGGGAGAGGCTCACTTACAGTAAATTGTACAGTAGTAGTAAAGTTCCTCGTAGCCACTTTAAGGAAGGAAAGCCTCCATATATTTTTAGCATGGCTGTTTAACTGGTGGCCTTGTTTTAGTTTGGTTTGACAGAGACTTGCTTCAGATGGCAGCCAGCACAGCTCTGCAAGCAATGATAAACTCCCAGTAATGTTTCAGTGAAACCTTTGCTATTTTGTAGTGCAGACAATGACTAATTTATGTCTAATACTTTGAAGAAATATAGTAATGACTAATTTATGTGTAAATACTTTGAAGAAATAAGATGCAACAGTTTGAAAAACAGTTGCCAACAGAATAACAAAGTTTTCTTTAAGGCAATTTTTTCTTTAAACCGTGATTTCTTACTTAAATAATATCTGATTCATATTTAATGATTTAAAAGTGTAACTTCGGTATTTTTTCAACCCTATTTCCCTATGTTTTAGTGTCTAGGAGACTGATAGGAGCAACGGTTTATGAAATTGTTTCAGTATTAAGCATGACCGCTGCAGTCGGCAGTGACGAAACAAGCTGCAATGAAACAATTAAGTGTCTGACAACATCATGGAAAGGATCCCTGCAGAGGTTGACCTTTTTGTTAAAAAGTAAGATCCTTTTTGGTTTAAAATGAAACAGCCCTGAAATCGCTATTTGTTTTTTAACTGTATTGGATTCACCAGTGGAAATGAAAGCGTATCACTGCTTAGCAAGCTTGACTTGTCTTTTGGATTAAAGGATAGCTTCACATTTGTTCAAGTCTGTCTTAAAACAACAATCAGGTGTTCATACAAACATTTAAACAGTTTTTCCTTGCTGTAATCTTGGGCATTTAAAAGATCCCTTCCTACCATTATTTCAACTGGCGTGATGGGAGACAAAATCCACAGTTCTTGTTTTGTGCAAAAATACACTCAAGTTGACACAGTCTGAGCCAAATCAAGTGGGTATCATCCAAAGTTGCAGTCTTTTAAGTACAGAATACCTATTTTGTGTTTCCTCTGACACTGTGAAATTGGCCAGTGGCACTGTGAAACACAGAGGGAATTCTGTACTAAAAAGACTGCAGCTTTGGATGATACCCACTTGATTTGGCTAACTCAGACTGCTAAACTCTCATATCAGTTCCAGCTAAAGTTTTTGGAATGCATTTTTGCACAGAATGAGGACGGTGGAGTTTGTCCCTATCACGTGTGTGTCAATGCATAGCCCTAAATAGCACATAAAATCAGAAATAGTGCATCCACAATCCACAGCTAAACCTCCCCCCACTGTTGCACTAATATCTACTGCCCTTTCTCTGCATCAGGGATAAGGTGACTCATTATACCTGCTCAATGCATTTCGCTGTCTTTGTACTTGTACACTGCACAATGACAATAAAGTTGAATCTAATCATTAACACAAACGTATGCAATCACAATTGTATATGCACAATTTAACTTTTGGCTTATATTTTAGATATTTATTTACAGCCCCATCTGGGCCAACATATAAAATGTTTTTAAAAAAATGCTGTCAATCATTACATAATTTCCTTTAGTCATTATCCTAATAACTTAAGGGGAAAATACAAACTGTCAAATAAGTACAGCGTCCTCAGAAATTAGTCATTTGTACGTCATACTTTTTCTTCTCCAGTACTAATATTTGAGGACATGGCCTTTTAGAGGGAGATTGGCCAGAGAGAGAGAGAGAGCTGTTTTTGGCAAAACAACAATAGAATTTTTGGAGTCAGTTGCCAAGCAGCGCAGAAGGTTTTGATTTATGATGATGTCTTCCTGCTGGCAGCTTGTTGCAATTAGTGATCTGGTTGAGGGCTTTGGCAGTCTAGCAGTGCTATATTGTCTTTTCTAAATCAGTAATGTAATTCCACAGTTTTTTTTGTTTATTGGAATCCTGGTGATATATTTCCTCTCACTTGTTTCATACGTGACTTTTCTCTCGCCTCTCCTCGCTCACAGCCCTCTTTTTCTTCTCTCAGCGATGATGTCATTTGTCGTGTATGCATATCTTCCCATTTTTTTTTTTTTTTTTTCCTGCCGGTCTCGGTCTGTTCTCTTCTCTTCATATCCCTTTGACTTTCCTCAACATGACGTTGAGCTCTCTGCTTTTGAGACATGCCACATTTCTGAGAAGTACCGGTGACTGAGTGCATAGGGTAGTTATATTTGGACAAAGGACATACAGACAGCCTGCTTTTAATTCCTGAATTCAGGTCAGGAGGAGGAAAGCTGTAGAGATGAAACAAATTCATCAATGGATCAGTCAGTCAGCTGTGTCTTATTTGTTGAAAAGCCCAACGCCTGCTGTGGTCGTATCAAGCTTTGATTCCAGTCTGATACTCACAGATGTCAGATGGTGAACTTTGTTTTAATGACTGGCGTTAGACTTACCATTGGAAATACTCTTCACTCACTGATGCTATCATGGTGTTCTTGATTTGGCACTCGGTACAAGAATGATGACTCGTCCCATCTCATAATCCCGTCTGACATTTTTTAATTGGCAAATCTGTGCTATTGAGTAGGATAAAGCAATGTATTTCTTGTCAACCTGAAAAGGGAATTGTCTGCCATGTCAATTACAAACAATTATTTTTGTATTCAATAGATCGTTAAGTCTATGAAATGTCAAAGTTCTGACACAAGTTCTAGGAGCCCAAAGTGACTTTAGATGTGTTTAGTCCGACCACACCAAAACCCAAACATTTTAAAGATTGAACTAAAGCTGCAACAATTAGCCGATAATCGGTAAGCGGATCGACAGAAAATAATCAGCAACAATTTTGATAATGAAATTACCGTTTTAAGTCATCTTCAGTAACAAATGCTAAAAATGCACTAATTCCAGAGTTTGAACTGAATACAACTGAATAATTAGCCTAATTGATCGTCAAATGTATTGCTTGATTCATTTTTTTTTTTTTGCTTTCCATTTGAAAGAATAAAAATAGGACCAGCAATTGGCTAGATTGTCATTTTTTTTTAAAGGTCTCAAGATAGCTAATATATCAACAGTAAGCTTTGTAAGTGCTTCTAACTCCAACAGTTTTTTTTTTTATTATTATATTATCCAAACCTGTTTGCAAATGAACATGATTGTATGTGGTTAAAGTCTTGTTGTTGTGTCTCTGGCAGGTGTTTGGGGCAGTCAGGTGCTGGTGCCTCAGAGGGTGAATGCTGTGCTGGGGAAGAATGTGACATTAGAGTGCAGAGTGGAGGTGGGCACAAACCTTACTCTTACTCAGAGTTCCTGGGAGCGCCGTCTGCCGTCAGGCTCTGTCACAGTGGCTGTCTACAACCCACGGTATGGCATCTCTATCCCTCCAGAGTTTATTCATCGCTTGTATTTTCGCTCACCTTCCTCGCATGATGCCACCATTGTCCTGGGAAACGTAGGCTTTGCTGACGTCGGGATCTATACCTGTAAAGTTGCCACATTTCCTCTAGGAAACACTCAAGCCTCCACTACTGTCAATGTACTCGGTAAGTATGTCCATTTACACGCATGTGTGTTCTTCTGTGTAACAAGTCTTGTAGGTAATGTCAAGTACAGCTGAAACAATTAGTCAATTAATCAGTTACGTGATTGAATATGGAGTATTTATCAAATCTATATAAACTATGGATATTTGCTGTTGTTAAGTCTGCTTTGACAGTAACTTAATATTTTAAAAGCTTACATCTACCAGAATGCATTGCGCCACGCCGGACCAACAAACACATCCGCTGGTGGGTGATGAATGCGAGCTCATCAAGTTCGTCCGTAGTTTAGTGCACTAAAATGTTTCTAAAAAGATTTTACATGAGAAATAGGCTATAAAGTAACAGAATATGGATTTATATTTAGTCTGGATCAATGGAAGTACATTTCCAGGATAAAGCCTGACATATGGCGCTTGGCTGGCATGCCGGATGTCAGGCTTTGCCCCTCACCTTCCGCTCTCTGTGTTTTGCCGTTCTCAAAATCCCTTCGCTACGGGAAACAACAACAACCTTCGAGCTAGCAAGCTAGATGTTGAAAATGGCAAGGTGCGTGCGTGTGTGATGTAAAGCTTTCGAACACTGCGATTAACAGTACAATAACCTCAGAAGGGTCTTTAAAAAAACTAATGTGCCAACTCCATTTTTTATTTTTTTATTTAATTTTTTTCCCCTTTCCTTTGCTCCCTCTCTGAATCACAGTGGAACCGAAAGTCTACGTGTCTGCAGGTTCAACTGCCCTGATCGACGGTGGCAATGATACTGTGGTGGCCACCTGTATTGCTGAGCGGGCCCGGCCCCCCGCTGAGGTGTCCTGGGAGTCCAACCTTTTTGGCGAGTCAGAAGTGCAGCTATTTGACGAAGCCAACGGCACAACCAGCACACAAGTGAGCTACCTCTGGCAGCCCACACGTCACGTCCAGGGCCACACACTCACCTGCGTGGTCCGCCACCCGGCTCTGCAGAGTGACTTCAGGATCCCCTACCAGCTCAATGTGCAGTGTGGGTGCCTTATGAGTGGCTATTTGGGGTAACATATGAACAGCTGAAAGAGGGCCTCCATAGTAAATATGTTGATTTCTATTGATTCTGTCCTGCTGTAAGACTTATTAGGGTATTTTTTTTAAGGCCAGAATAAACTTGCAGGCCTAACCTGAGTAGATTAAAGGATGCAGTAGAGTCTACATTATAAAATGAGGGAATCTTTTAGGCCCAAGTGAAGGCTCCCATCTGTCAGTTGAAGGACGTATTGATTTACTTCACTTTCCTTGAACCGTTAAACACTGTATTGAGAAGAAAGTACATGCGGACAATCTTAAAAGTAAAAGTATTTGATTTCCTACAGTAGTTAGTTGATGATGCTTGGCCTTGTCAGTGTTGACGTTTGATTTATTTAAAGCACTTCAACAACAATTCACTTTTGAAAACAGCTGAATTGACAGAGATCAAAATCAAGGACGATCCATGCAGGTTCCTTACAGCTATTAATTATGGTTTATGAGAGGCTGTCCTTGAATTTTCTGTATCTCTTTCTTTCTTTTTCTATTTCAGCACATGTCCGTGTGTGCCCCTAAACTGTCAAAAGTGAAAATGTCTTCTGTCACTAAGGCCCCGTAGATGTTAGAGCACATGTCTGTACTTTGTGGGGCACTAATAGGTGTCTGCGGAGCAGCTACAAATAGACTGGTGAAAGGGGTAAAATTACCCCCTTGAATTTTTGTTCGACCGATGCATTTAACTGATAGCGGCTATAAAGGCCTTTATGTTTATTAAATGTATGACACAGCATAAAAGAAACCAAAGAATAGCAAACATTATGTAGCTGATAAAAAAACATGAAAACTGGACCCCCAAATTGGGGAATGGTGTTGAAGATTTTGTTTAAAATTGCAAAAACCATCATAATATGGCAAGTCCTGACTCTCTGTACTCTGTACTTTGTTTTCATACATTACGAAACACCTTAATGCATATTTGAAGGACACAGGCTCATGTCTCGAGGCCATGACTGACCTCAGACTCCATATAATGCTGCACACAAACTATGCAAACGGTCATCTTGCATACGTTTGCTGATGTAAAGCACAGAGTATCTGCTAGAACTACCAATACAACACAGCAGAAATATTTTAAATATATGGCAATTGACCTTGGTGTATACCATGTAACTTGTTGTGGTTAAATACAGAGCCGCAATTGTCAGCCTGTGCAGTTGAACACTGTTTTCTAAGGTTGTTTGTTAAGTATCTGGCCAGTTTTTAGTGATATCTAAATAATTTGAGTTTTCTTTCTTTCTCTCTGTAGTTGCTCCTGATATCTCCGTTGTGGGCTATGATGGAGACTGGTACGTGGGTCGGGAAAATGTTCAAATGACGTGCAAAGCCAACGCAAACCCACCGGCTAATCACTTCAGATGGATCAGGTGGGTGTATCTGTGTGGATGAAAGTTTTCTTTTCACTTATGAGTTGACCCAACAGGCCAAAAACATTTTCCCAAAAATATTAGATAAAGTATTAAGATGAATTGTTTCAATCTTTAGCTAAGGGTCTACTGTCTAACACTGAGTTGTAGCTTGTTGTCAGCTCAGTAAACCTAAAAGAAAATATCTTTTACTCATCCAAAACCTTCAAATCATCACGTATCATGTATTATACATAAAATGTCACATTTGCGTGGTTACATAACAGCATAGTTGTTGTGTGTCTAAATGTTCGTGTCTCTTGTGCATCGTAGATTGGACAGTGAAATGCCAGAAGGGGTGGAAATAATGAACAGCACTTTGCTCTTCCTGCGTCCCCTCCAGCGGAATGACTCTGGAGTTTACAGGTGTGAGGTTGCCAATGACATCAACCTCCGCAGTCGGGATGTGCGCATTCTGATACAAGGTGAGCTGAGTTTACACACCGGAACACAGCTGACTCCTATTGCCCTCTCTTCCCTTAGGAAGCCCTGTGCGTGCACGGACGTCCTAGAGGGTATCACAGCCTGTGACATTGTCCTTCAAGCTGAAATGTGACACTGTATCACTCTCACCCATTCTGTACATACTGATAGTCCAAGCATTTACCCATGGTTAAGTGTGTTGGCACTGATAATATTTGACCTTTTAAATGAAGTCTTAATTGCATGGTGATTAGCCTTGATTAACATTAGGTCTCCAGATGTTCAAAAGGGAAGTTCCTGGGCCAAACAGCTGCAAATATTTAAGACCTCTTTAGAGTGCAGTGCACTGCTTCTGCTCTGTCCTCTTGGCTTGGCATCTAAGTGTCTCACTGTTGTGTATGATGAGCATGTTCCTCTGGTTTCACAAAGTCTGTTTTGTTGGTGGAAGCTCTCTTGCTGAATGAAGTTCTGATTATGATGTGATTTTCTTTTATATCTCTCTCGCTTCCTTTCTGTGTTTCTTTTATTTCTGCATGTGTCATGCAGTAAGAGGCACAAGCCTGCAGCCTTACTGTGAGATGATGTCCCAGATTCATAAAACATTAACTAGTTCTTTTCAACTCCTATTTATTATTTATCATCCATATTTCATTTTCCTTTGAGAGGACCTGTACGGGTGTGCGAAAGCTTACACATGTTGGTGTACTCTTTGTTGTATGTGTTGCTGTTGGTGTGCTCACATGTGTCAGTTCACTGCCTCTGCATGGAGTTGTACGATTCATATACTTGGAGCCGACAAACCTTCGGGATCATGTCATCTCTCCGATGTGAATCTTTTCCTCACATCTGGCCTGGCACAGAGTTTAAAGTGGCAGAGCAATTTTGCAGCACCATTAAAGCTTTTAGACTCAGATTCTTTCCACTACTTTAGCTCCGTCTGATTATGGCTTTTGGCTTTTCTGTTTTCTGGGCCTCTCCCTATTCCAGTTCAAGTTTGGGGTACTAATGATGGCATGGTGAAATAGTGGCAATGCATCCACTGGTCATTTTTAAGGCTGTTTGTTGTGTCCAGCCTAAAGAAAAAGCCAACTAAACTGCAGCGACTTCCACAAAGGTAATATTAATCACGACTGTTGTGAGAGAGGGGTTTCTAGTCTCTTGGTCTTGGTGAGTGTAGATATAAATAAAATAAATAAATCAATCAATCTAAAAATATATTTTAAACCAATTTATTTTATTTTTACACAGGCCCAATATGTCAGTCGTATCTGCTATAAGTCCATCTGCATACTGTGACCCCAGGATCCTGGCCACAAGGTTGAGAAACGCTTGTTTAAGGGGGGTTTAGTCACCCAACAATTATTCATTTGATTTATATTGGAATTTATTTACCTGACAGTCGCAGAAATCAGGGAGTTTAAGGGAGTTGGGTAAACAGCCCAAACTCCTCTGACAACAAAGCAAGAAATTAATTACTCACCTGTTACAAAGCTGCGCTCATTAAAGACTGGTTTATACTTCTGCGTAAAATCTACGCCGTTGCTACGTGCGTAGGTACGTGGAGACGCGAACCTACGCCGTAGCCTGACGTGCACCTCTCAAAAAATGTAACTACACATCGTGACGATGCATGCCGTGGCTTGGTAGTGTTGCATTTCCCCCGACTAATTTCCTGGTTCTCCTCCATAAACAACATGAAATCAAGGAGAGGGTTAACTTTTCCTGCTAAAGATTTCCCACCGTGGTCAGAAAGAACAGGGGAGACACTTTGTTTCTCTCACTATGACTAGAGTCGCTACTCGCTCTGAAGCTAATCGCCGTCACTCTCTCACTTCTCCCTCGCTCTACCACACACTCCACACACACACACACACACACACATGCCGGCTCGACGCACACACCAGCGCACAAGTATAAACACCAGGCCACTTACATAGGCTACGGCGAAAGCTCTGCGTGGAGCCTCCGCACAACCATAAAACAGCCTTAAGTCTTGCAGGCAGAGGTGTTTAAAAACATCCCTGGCCGTTGCTACAATACACTTGAAACTAAATTAACATACTGGATGAGGCAAAGTCACCTACTGAGCCAAGTAATCATAAATGTGGCACGCCACCAAGGGAATACTCCTAAAATACCAGTTTGAAATGAACAAGAATTGTGCATCTGTAACCAGGCTACAGTAAAAGCTAGACAACTAGCAACTAGCTGCTGTTTGAAGCCTCTGTAGGTCTGAAAAACTGTAGCCTTCATCTACAATACTGTAAGTGATTAGAATAGAGAATCCAACAGCAAACGCACAGACTGAAGGAGTACTGTACAATTTCATTCAAAACATTTTTTGTTATTCCCTCCATGTTAGGTTCCTGTTGTAGTTACCCAGAAATTCATTCATTGAAGTTCTTCTGTTTCTGTTACTTGTGTACAATATACTCCATTAAGTAGTCTTCGATTTCTTCAGTAGCTTTTGTTTGCCCTTCCTCAGCCAAAAATTTCCAGAGATATATTTGTCTTTCAAGTATATTCATGCCAAGTAAAGAAAAGTGACAGTAAAATGGTGCTTAAATTCCTGAAACTGTACTCAAATAAGATTTTGTTAGCAAGAAACACAAATGCTAATGCAGAACAGTCTGTGAAATATTTGTATTACATGGTAATTGTTAAATAATTGAACTGATGACTACATGGCCTGCTTTGACCAGAGAATATATATATACATTTTGTAAAGATTTAAATGGGAAGTGGTTACTTATTTGAGCCATTTCATCTGTATTACTGAACTGTGACTAGTCACTAGTGGGATTTGTCTTGAGAGAATATTGGATACTACTGTGGTGAAGTGACAATTTAAAAAAAACCTTGCCAGGGATGTAGTGCAGTATTTTGTAATTGTGGTCTTTATTTTAATGGCACCACTGTTTAGACCCTACTAATGACATACTTTCTCAGTTGCCCATCATCTAATATGTCAATTATGTCAGCCCATTATACCAAATAGATGTGTATGTTTTACTTACAAATCATTATTTAATAAATGAAAACCGCAACCTCAAGCTTTGAGGAATTGGCAATGCAAACCTGAGGCTGCTGCGAGTATGTGCTCCATAGTTTAGTATGTGTGGTAGTTTAGTTGATGTTTTAGTCAACCTATTGCTACTTAGTAAAATGCTGATGTAGTTGGCAATGACATTCTCTGCTCATCTCTCCCCTCCACCCTCTACTCCCCTCTCACGCTCCTTCCCTCCATTAGATCCTCCCACCATGCCTTCCACCATTACTGCTCCTGTCCTAACTGGCTCTGCCTCCTCCACCTTAGTCGATGATAAGGGACATGTTCTTCTCAGCTCCCCCACACTTGAAGCCCTACCTGAGAGTAATCTTGGTTCCATAGTGGGTGGGGCTGTGGGCGGGGCCTTGTTCCTGCTACTGCTGCTGTCTCTGGTTGGCGTGTTTTACCTACGGAAACAGCAAACCTTCCACGGCAACTACTACACCAAGCAGTACCTGGGCCCCAATGACCTCCAGAAAGCCCCCACGCAGCATGAGCTCCACCCTACCAAAGCTGGCAGCAGCTCCCACCATCAGGACCACGACCGAGAGGAGTGGGGCGACCGCCAGCTCAAACTTGAGCGTGACCGTCGTCACCTTAGCAACTACAACGGAGAGGAGTATCCCTCTAATGGCTACACCAGGGCAATGAGGGAGAGCAGTCACCACAGCCATCAGCAGAATCACCATTGTGAACACGCACAGTATTCTAGTCCACAGCAGGCCAGATGTGCTAGATACCCTCATTCACCTAAACCACAGGGAAACGGCTCCCCCTACATCTCAGATGACTGCTACGATAGCGGGCCCGAGGGTGACTATGTCTCTCACAAAGACGGGTCTGTCATCTCACGTAGGGAGTGGTACGTTTGACAAGCTACCTGGTCCTCCCGGAGCAGAGATACGACAGAAATCAGAAGGTTTCATTTACCAAATTTGGAACAAACGCATCATTTCTCTTTTTGTACGCACATGCACACTTCTACTAATCTCAATTCTGTAGTTCCCTGGTTTTGTTCAAGCGTCCTGGTCGACACTTGAGACGTGATGTTTCTGTTCTCGATGTAGACAGACTGTGGACTGCACAGCCACTTTGACAGTCAACATCTACATGCCTAAGGAAGTCGGCATGTCACTAGTTTTTGTGTGTGTGTGTGTGTTTAGAGACTAACTAAAGATCATGATGTATGTGCTGTCTCTGCCTTACTACATAGACTGCCAATGTATTTAGCATCACTAATGTCTTTCAGTTGAGTTGAAGCGCTAGAGGCTCACAGATCACATATGGTTGTCGTAGAAGAAAGCTTTTTTTGTTTCTACCAAATCAGCCTTCTCAGGCTATGTGACACTTGCTGACATTGTATTTGTATGTGTTTATGGCCTACACTGATTTTGTTTAAAAGACCTCTGACCTCTCAATACGATGGCTGATATTCAAGAATGGTACACAACCCACGCTGGAAAGTAAATCAATTTAAATTCAGAGGGTTACAGGTCCTTTTTCCAAGTATCAGTAGGCATGTAGGCTAATTTAAAAAAAAAAAAAGTATCCCACTTAGAAGTCAGAATAACTTCATGACTGATTTCTCTACACTGATTCATAGTCATGAAATGTGTTGCACTGCCTTTTGCAAAACTTTATAATGGACGACCACATCATTTGTTTTCTACTAAAATTGTATACCTGTTATGTAACTTACAATGATGGGAGACTTTTGCGCTTGAGGACTTGACCACCGACGTCCTAACAATGTCCTTTTACAGTGATGGCTTCTAGTTGGAATCTTCAGAGCATTTCTGCTGTATGACCTTGGCTCATCTAGGAGGGAGGGAGGGAGGGAGGGAGGACAAGAAGGGATGTCTGTAGGAGTGAGGCACCAGCAATGTGTCAACAGACTGGGTTTATCAAAGAGTCAAGTCTCGATATGCAAATTTGCTACAGAAGTCTGCAAGTTAGATAAGCTGGAATAATATTACTTCTGTTAACATTTGTGTGATTTATTGATTTTTGGGAAGCGTTTCAAGTTGGTCGTCCTCTTGATGTAGCCACAAACACATTCTACTGTTGTTTACCAGATGGTAACGGATGTGTTTGAGAGTTTGCACTCTGGCACTAACCCAGGCCTCTTGGAAATTCGAGAGTGCTATCAGCAGGGACATTGTTGAAAGCAGGCTACTGTATGGCAGCCACCATACGCTGGCCTCCTAGTCACAGTATTTTGTTATACAAATGACTCATTCAAAAGTGCAGCCGGTACACCCAATGTGCTAATTTTACTACTCTGAGTAATCTGTAGAAAAAAGACCTGGCTGTGTCACAATCTGAGGCATTAAGGCTTATTGTTGCATATCCATGTGTGCAACAGCACACTAATCATGTTCACCAGTTGTTGTTTTTTTTTAAGCATTTATTATAACTACCAGTATTATGTAGACAAATCAGGTCATCCGTGATGGATGTGCTGTCACTGTCGCCTGTGGTTATCAAAGCCATAGCACAGTGCTTACTCGCCAGATGAGACGGACAATATTTTGTTGCACTGATCATTAAAGCGTTCATTCATAATTATCCTTTGAATATCTATAAAACACTTTTATTTTTTTTCTCAAATGAATTTCTGACTGGGTTTACAATTGAATATGTAACCAGCCACATATTATTGCTAATCAAGACTCTCAAACGTTGCAGGACTTACCAAGTACTGTGATTGAACTGAGGAATTTACATGTTGTGTCATTGGGCTGTGGCCCCAATAGTTCAGGTGTTGGATAAAGCTACTTTAGATTTAAAGATACATTTCAGTTTTTGTACGTGATCAAATACACACCAATACAATCTTTTGGCACATGCACCTATTTACCAAACAGCATGGAGGAGATCTAATAATTTCTTTCATGTACACTAGTGTTTGTGATTACATGCCAACTTTAGTAGTATGGTCACCTATACAATATTTGCTGCAAGATGCCAAATATTTGTTGAACTTGTATGTATAAATATGATGACAGTCGCACGTAAGTATTGCTGACTAACAACTGATTATAAGCTTATATAAAATGTATCACTGTTGTATACAGGGTCTTGTAGCCTGAAATAGAAGTGAAAAGATGCTTAAGGCCACTTTAATATTACAGTAACAGTCGTCAAAATGGGAATTAGTTATTGTTATGAACCCTCACTACTTTTTTGTCGGAGTGTGAGTTTTGTGCAGTGAATAGACTGCAATTGTCATAGTGAGATTTGATAATGTGCCACTGTAACTTGCAAGCAGAGAAAATGACCCCCATACTGCAGTTTGTGTTGTTTCAACTGTTGTTTCAAGCAATGTGCAGTACACCATTCTAATAAGTACCTTAAGTTTTAGTTCACTTGCAATCACATTAACATAATTCCTCAGTTACCACTAGTGGTGTACAGAAAGTTTTGATATCTATTGCCTGATACACTCTGGATATTCTACAGAACACACTCTTTCTTTGGTAGAGTGTAGTTCCAATGAAAAAACCTCACCCAAAGAAACTAGGACAGTGTTTCTGGAAAAGTTCTTTAATGCAGTGTGTCGTGTCAATGTCATGAGCTCCACAAACAAACAAAATGTCCATCTACCTTTTATTGTATTGAGGTGGATGTTGAAATCTGTGTAAATTTGAAAAGCCTGGGTTAGCCTAAACCTATCTGCATTATGACATACCGCTTCATGTGTTTCTTAGTCATTTGGGTGAACCGACCCTTTAATGGGAGTGCCCAAACTGAAGTGTACAGGTGGCAATTTGTGAACCAGAAAACCTCATTTAGATTGTTGAATTAAAAGTAAGGTTTTGGTGCTGGGCGTTCTGCTGATGCCTATTCTTTCTGCCTTTCTGGTCACTTTCACGTAAATGCAGAGAATAACAGGAAGCACGGCAGCCTAACCCCCTTCTTGTGTTTGCTTCTATGCACTAAGACGGAAATTCCACTAATCAATATAAAATCTTTGCTCGACTCGTCAGTTTGCATCCTGGATTAATGAAGTTCTTATGTACTGTGACATTTTGTATGAAGATCAGTCATCAATATATTTACCTTGAAAAATGTCCTTCACTTTGGGTTGAGAAATACAACTAGTGCCTTAGATACATAGAAGAAATGTTAGTGTTTTTTCATTGTTTATTTATGGATCTAAGAACCTGTTTTGTTGCTCTGAGATTTATTTTTTTTTGGCTTTTTTTTTGTTTGTTTTCTGCATACTGTGTGTCAGGAGGACTCTGTAGTGCCATATTATACATACTTTTCTGCCTCTGTTATCATGACCGTTAATGATCATGACCGTTAATGACGCAGTATATTTGCAAACCTAGAGGCATTAAAACACACAAACAAGAAGGCAAAGCTTGAATGAATTTTGATGTAGAATTAGAGCAGTTCTACTTCACAGGTACTGTATCTGTCAGGGGTTTATGGTTTCTGTAGAATCACTGTTGTTCAAAGAGGTGAAGAATTAACTTCAGTCTCACATTATCAATGAAAAGCACCTTGTCATGTATTTTTTTTTTTGTATATATACAGAAGAAAATGTAAGTTTCTGGAAGGGGAAAAAAATATTTATGTCAGTGACAACAGTGAAGCATTATTTAGTCTTTTTGAGATACTTCGATAGTTCAATAAAGCACCTTAGCACCTGTGAGTTATTTCCTCTGGAGGTTTTTTTGAGCTTGCCATTACTCACACTGCTCACTCTGTCTCTTTGTGCTACTATAAATGACATCATCTCTAGCTCCCTAATGCTGCATACCCCCCCTCCCGCCACCCCAACCCAGTGCGCACATGTGGGATGCCGCACATGATGTAATTCCTCACTTCACCATATCTTCATCACTCTTTAGTAGCCAAGAATGCTGTAAAATATTGAGCTGTTCCTCTCCACTGGCATTTCCACTGTGAGGGGAGACCCAGCACCTCCTCCGCTCTCTCTGCGCCCTCTTCACCAGTCCTAGTTTGCTTTGTTTCAGGGCAGAAAGGCCCTCGCTCTCCCCTACAGCTTGTCTCCTTTGTGAATTCCCCCCCCCCCCCCCCCCCACCACTACCACCCCCACCCCACCCCCTGTGTCTTTCTCCTGTTGTCTACCAGCTGGTAAAATTAAACGCTGAGTGTTTATGTCTGGCCCAAAGTCCCCACTCACCAGCCCATTGACTGTCCCCATGGCAACAAGCTCATCGGAGCTCCTGATGGAGGCTGTCTTCCTACAAGCTCTACCTGGCCACAGAAAGCAGAGGGAGATAGATGCAGAGGGGGGAGGGGGAGGCTGCATGAAGCTGAGAGTTTAACTGTGCTGCTGTGAAAGGCAGAGCCAGAAAAAGAGAATTAGCTACTGGAATTGAAAATGGCCTATTATGCCCCGCTGCACCTCCGAGAGCTCCTCTTGTCTATAAGGACGCATCACGCTGATGTCACCTTGACACTGTTAAGCTTGGACTCCAGGTCCTCAAGACCCCACTTTGCCTAAACATGTTGTCGTTGTTTTTTTCAGCTGACCTCTGCCTTCTGTAGATCTTATCATGGTCACAGCAGTTGTCATTCTGACCTTGAAACGGGGCATCCTCGGTGTAAAAATCCATGGTGGAGCTTACAAAAGAGGAGCAGCTCGGTAGTAGTAATGATGTCAGCCAGCAGTGGTTGAATTAGTTTGAGACACTCGTGTAGAAGATCAGTGGGTTTGCTTTTTGCCTGCAAGACAACAGTTTCCAAGGATACTTTTCACAACACACAAAGGAGTGAGCAAACGTCTAAGGCAGCGTAGAGGGATGCAGCACCGACGCTTGTGCAAGACAGACTTTGATTATTAACTCCCTGGCAGAGGTGGGATCAAATTGTCACCAGCATTGAGCTGAAAATATTGAGATAGATATCAGAGAGGAAAATGACACACGACCTACTGCTCTAACCTTCCTTCTCTGCTATTACACCAGCATCTGCCCCCTGCAGGGTCTGTTGTCTGGGCAACGTGACATTTGACCCTGCTGTAAAGGTTTAAGGATGGGGGGTTTGTCTTGCCATCACTCGCTCCCTCAACTTCTCTTCACGCCACCGAGTTGTGCGGTGTTTAATTCACGATGATCCCGTCTGCTACGCCGACCTCGCCGAGTACCAGCATGCACTTTTCCTGGTTTCACAGTGTGTGCGTCTGTCTGTGTGTCTTTGTGATAAAGTGCTGAAGTCGGAGAGACGGAAAGAGCCTTGCACTGGAGCCAGATCCCAGTGTGGGGACAGTTGATCCACCACTAATCCCAGCCTCTCCAGAATGGATGATATTTGAACCAATGAAATGTTTAAATGGGAGAAAAAACTTTTAAACAGAAACAGAACATGCATGAATATATTCAAGCCTATAATTCTCCCACATTAATTCCAGTATGAATAAACCTTTTGAGCTCCCGAGGTGCTTCATGCGTTGTGGGTTTAAAGCACTTTTTTTTTTTTTTTTTTATTCCTCGTCACATTATGAATGTCTGCGGAAAATGTCTGTCACCAGGCATTAAAGCAGGCAGCTTGATGAACTGCATTTTTAAAGGCTTTTAGATCAACTCAAGAGGCTCTTGTCATAGTTCAGCAACCATCAAAGGTAATCGAACGGTTATTAACTGTTAGAGGACAGCATGAAGGGGGGAGGGGGAAAAAAGGAGGAAGAAGTGGCTTTCAGTGGCTTGTTCAATCTGCATAATTGATCTGTTATTTAGGATTCTCATCTCAGCACGTTATTGATTTTCTTTTTCCACCTCAACAGCTAAATCAACTGGAATTGACCATTACACACTGCTTTTTTTTCCACCCCTGTCACCTTTTGTCCTTAATTTTCTTCAGTGTCCCACAATCACAATTTTACACATTACCGCTGATTGGCCAAAACTTGCTGCGCCATGGGTTTAATGCATCGTAATCACAATTAATCCTAATCCTCTCAGTGGACAACATGGAGCGCATGCAAGCATATGGTCAAACAAAGCTTATTCAGCAGACATTACAACAGCAACTAGAACTCAACACCACACACAAAAGACAGGAAAGACCATGTAGAGACATGGATGGATGGATGTAAAGTGAATAATTAGAAAGCTGACTGATCAACCCCAATATATCCAGGCATAGCGAACGCTCAGGTTCATGCAAGGTTGCAAAATAATCATTGGACAAGTTGACAACATGACGACTTTTCTGTTGCTATTCTAACTAACAGAAACCTAAATAATTCCAATAACAACCAAGTATATAGTTCAATTACTCAGAGGCTTTTATGTTCCTTTTCTTTTGGCATCTGCATACGTGCACCCCCCCTCCTTTCCTCTCCAGAGCAACAAGGAAGACAGTCAGAGGACAGAAGACACATAGTGACACTCAGTTGTACTCCTCAGAACAAACTGTGCTCTGGTTAAGAAAACTCCTACATGTTGCAGGTTTAACATTTAAACATGTCAAGCCCCAGAAACACACACACTCAAAACAAAGCTACAAAATCAACAACATCAACTGTAACATTACTTGTCTGCTGTGTAATTGTCAAACTTCCAGAAGTTTTTACTTTGCTTGACTGCAGATGGTGAAATTGACAAGAGTGTCATCTGCAAGTCAAAACTGATGTTGCTGTTACTCTCCATACCTCTAGGTAGAGGTCTGAAACTGGTTGCACTATGGTTTCTGCAAATGCATTATACTGGCCGGGCCTGCTTAAAGTACTTCTGACAGTGTGTCAGAAAACACATATTCTATGAATTAATGCAGCTTTGAATGAACACAAAACCTTATCATTTGCAGCAGCGCTTGACTCTGTCTGTTGAACTTCCTCATGTGGACGTTATTGTGTTTGTGCTCTCTCTACTCTGTCTCAGACCAGTCTCAAGTGAAGAGGTCAAACTCCATCGTTGTGGCCGGAGCTGTGATGGGCGCAGTCCTCGCTCTCTTCCTCATCGCTGTCTTCCTCATCGTGATCCTCACCGCTCGCAAGGCCCCGCCACCAGCTTTCGCTGACAAAGTGTACGTCTGTCAAATAATTCATGCTGCAGAAACATGCTCGTCTGGTTAATTAATGACATGCTACCTTACTGAGGTTGACTGAAGCCCATCAGAGGGTTCAGGGAGGTGCTCCTTACTCCCGTGGAGAGCGCTGCAGCGGTGCGCACCCTGGAGCAGGGAGGCTGCAGGACAAGGTTGAGGGGTGGCAGATAATTGCTGTCTTGGCAGAAAGCCCTTGTCATATTTTGTTCAGTCTGTTCCTATAGTGCACCAGCACTAAGAAGAATAACTTTGAGGTTGAATTATTTACAGAAGGAGCTGGGTCACATGCCGCCAGAGTCCTTTGACTGACAATAAATTCTTTGTGTGTGTGTGTGTGTGTGTGTGTGTGTGTGTGTGTGTGTGTGTGTGTGTGTGTGTGCGTGTGCGTGTGAGTGTGTGTGTGTGCCTGCATGTGTTTGCCGTGTACTGTATGTGTTTTGTCTGTCTCTGTTGTCTATGTTCTGTATGACTGTGATTAACTGCCTCTGTCTATCATTTATAGCAAAACAAATGTGTAGTTTAAAATACTGCTGACCAACCAACTACTCCGAGCTACATCCAAATCATTATTATGAACCTGTGGACCATATCTGCAAGGTTGCAGGTTGATCCCCTCATCCATCCCTGTTAGTGTGTCATTGAGCATGCTCACTCCAGGGAAAAACAGTTACACGCATCAAGCATGTCCCAAGGAAGAAAGCTACTGTCACTGCTGAATAAATGTCATTCCTGTAGCATTTAACTCAGGGTTCCAAATCCTTCCAAAATACAAATTTCATGTCAATTGCAAATAAGTCAATGATGTATGAAAAACAAACTGAGACTAATTGGATATATACAAGTTGCAGCTTATAATTGGGAAGTACAAAGCGTTGAGTTGATAATCAAAAAATGTTTATACATGGATTATTATTGTTCCAGCTAAAGGATTATGGATTACTTTTTCTTGGCTATGATATTCTCTTTCTGAAATCTCATATATTCTCTCATTTTACGGTACTCAAAGTACACAGTTAACCTATGAGCAATGGCATTTCTTTTTTTATTCCAAACATATTGTCCTTTGTAAAAAAAAAAAAAAATTGCATTCTAATTTCAGTGACAGTGTACACCTCTGACTGAGTTTCAACCTGACTGATTATGTGACAGTGATAATAGGCCACCTTCAGACACTGCTGACTGGCAGAAAACAGCATGATCTGAGGGGGAAATACTTTGTGCGTGGGTGTGGGCCACACATCAGCACCCTGACAGGATGGTGTATCTGGCCGCGTGTTGGTCTGCGGTCAATGCTCAATGCCACGACAAACTTAGCATCTTAAGTGTGACCGTGGCTAGAAGTCCCAGTGGGATGACAGGAGGGGGGGTGGACGCAGGCCTCTTTCCTCTCCTTCATCACACATAGATGTGAGTGCAGGATAGCATGTCACTGAACTGGAATCTTTTACTCTTTCCCATCCCAAGTATGAAAGAGAAGAGCTGCCTCAATTGATACACGGCGTTAGAGAATCAATTGTCTGTCGTGACATTATTTTATGAATGGCCAAGGTCAGTTTCTAGGTTTCAGTTTAGTAGTGGAGGGGGGATTTCAATCAATGAGAAAACTCCACACTCCGCCCGGCTTTCTGTTATGAATTTGTAATTCCCAAGCCCAACCCAAAATAACCCGGATCATCAGGGTTATTTTCTCAGACAAAGCAGCATTTGAGTCAAAGGGTGTTTCTTTAAGCAGCCCTCCTTTAACTTACTAAATCACTAAACTGGTGCTTTTATGCTGCTTCTTTTTGAATGACACAGTTTGCGCTTTCAGGCGTCTGTCAGTTCTGGAAAAATAAAATCTCTCTTCTGTAATTTCTTTTTCTCTTTCTCTGAAGGATTGACCTTCCTCCGACACACAAGCCGCCTCCTCCCTACTCTGAGAGAGCACCGGCTGTTCCTCTGGGTGTCCACGCATCACAAGTGGCCTGGCTCTGTCAGGTAAACCCCACTCCCTTTTTATAACCACTTTAATCTCATGTCAGTACATTTCATCTGAATCATCACGTATTTATCACTTCACCACAAAGATTAACACTTAGCGAGCTGATGATGAGCGCTGAGTCACAACAGGAAGTAATAACAGCGTAGATACTGGCCAGCATAATTTTCTGTGTTTAATAAGCAGTAGGCCTTATGGCTGTACTCATTTAATATGTAGCATTAATAGTTTAATTTTTAATTTGTGTGCTCAGCTCAACTCAAGCTTTCATAAGCCTGTACTTTTTTTGAGTCTCACCCAGAAAGAAAACTTTTCCAGTTTATTCTTACACTTAGCCTGACTCTCTGACGTGAGAAATCACGAGAAGATAAAACTACTGTGTGTCATAAAAGAGCAGTCACACTATCTTTGATGATTTGTAACCAGCAGACTCGCAGGGCAGACCACAGTCACGAGCTGACTGACAGACAGCACCCACTAACAACAAGGCCGGGACCACGGGCAACGCAAAGCCCCACCCAGCAACTCTCCCGCCTGCAGTGGGTGTGTCATCAGAGTGGGACAGACCGGGTGTACATCAACCACCGTGAACACTATGTGTGACAGACATCCTGAACACAGTCCACCAAGCACCTGGCAGTCATTCACTCAAGTGTACAGGCTTCACCTGATTCACTGAGCCATCAGTCCAGAGGAGGGAACAGCTGGCAGCCTTAGAGGGCAACAGCTCTTTTATTTCACATTGTTAAATGTTATTTGTCTCAAAGGAGTAGTTCAGTGTTTTGGTAAATACGCTTCTTCTTTCATGCTGAGAGTTAGATGAGATGATTGATACCATTCTTGCATCTGTCTGCAAAATATGAAGCTACAGCTTAGCTTAGCACAAAGACTGGCTCCGTCCAAACGTAACAACAGTATCATAGTTGCATCTCTAAAACCTGGAGTCACTGCTGGTTGCCTAGGAACCTCACCATGATGACATGACTCCTGACACCTATCCAAGAAATAGTTCAACCCCCCCCCCCCCCCCCCCCCCCCCCCCGTAAAATCACAGATTGTGTTTTTACAATTCAGTTTATTTGACCTTTGGACAGAGCCAGGCTAGCTGTTTCCCCTTGCTTCTTTGTGCTAAGCTAACTGCCTGCTGGCTCTAGCTTCATATTCACTGTACAGACATTAAAGTGGTATCGACCTTCTTATTTAACTCTCTGCAAAAAAAGTTAAAGTGCATTTCCCAAAATCTCGAACTATTCCTTCAATCCTTTTTTCTTTTTTATTTCTGTATTTATCAGTATATAGTGTTTGATATCACTTAGGATACCAAAAAGATGCTTTAGAATTCACATCTGCCCCCTAATCAGTGTGTGCACTATACTGTACATGAGTAGAAAACAGCTGAGGGTCATAGTTATCCACCAAAATCCAAACACTGTTTTCCTTTTTCTTTTATCAGAGAGGGTACCACAAAGCATAAAGCACAGACTTATTCTCAGGCATATCACCATGAAGGGATTAATTAAGGTATTTCAGTCCCAGTTCTGTAATTTGCTGAAATGTTATGACACAATGCTTTTTGGCAGCATAAACTGTATAATTTGTAAATGTGTAAATGTTGCCTCTGTGTAATAATGTAGAGTGATGACCTCCTACTAATCAGGGAAACAGTAATCTGAGACATTACTGATGCCAGTACCTTTTAAATATACTGTAGAGAATTAATGCTTGTTATGTGTGAAATATTCTGAATATTTTGTTGGCAAGGAGTCAGCACTGCAACAGATTCACTGTTTGTTGAAGTTGAAGTGGATTAGAGTACATACTTCATGTTGTCTGACTTTTATCTGGAGAACTGTTTGAAGTGCCATAATGACATTTTGGGAGTATTCCCTCTAAGTATATAGCATGCTGTAGTTTTTTTATTAAAATGCTTTTTAATTTCAATGTGTACGATTTGCCCCAGTGACATGATGCTGTGGCAGCAGTAGATTAAAAGTAATGTGTTCTCCCCTGTGGTTCTCCCTCTGTATAGAATCAGACAGCTCTACATGATGGTGTTCAATAACCTTCTAAAAGTAAACGGGCTGAGAGATGGAAGCTCTGAGTCACAACTTGTGGAAACAAGAGAAGAAGTCCTTGAAGAGAGAGAGTGTGTGTGTGTGAGAGAGAGAGAGAGAGAGAGAGAGAGAGAGAGAGAGACTTTGAATTGAAGTGTGGAGGGCTTCTGAGGTACATTCATCGCAAGGTCAGAGTCACATTTCATCCTCTGGCAGTGTCACAGCACGGAGAAAAGCTGTTTGTATTACCAGAATAAACATTTTGGGTAGATGATGCAGTCTACTGATGGTTGACATGTTTGTCAGGATTGATTGATTTCTGTAGATCAGTCAGTGATCAGTGGGTTTCTCCATTCTCTCGTGAAGGGGCGTATGCTGACACTTTCCAAGAGCAACACCTAGTGGTCAAACATGTCAGTGCAACCTCTGGTGGTGAGTGTATTACCATCACTCTATGTATGTATATATATATATATATATATATATATATATATATATATATATATATATATATATATATATATATATATGTGTAAAGTAAATATGACACTTGGCTCTTCTCTGTACATGCGCAAGTCACTGTATATTTGATTAAAAATATAATATAATGTGTCTAGATTTTAGGCTGGAGGAGATATTAAGTCACCGTTGGATCATTCATAATAATTAAGACAAGCCTAAGGAAGTTTTGTAAATGAAAAATCATCTATTACATTGACTAGATGATGTCTGTCACACTGGACTGCAGGTTTAATGGGAAGTGTAACTGTCAGCTGGCAATCCCGAAAAATCACTCTGACTGTTAAGGTAACTTAGACACAATTTTACAGTAAATTGCGATTAAAGATAACTATAAAATATGATTTAAAAGACAATAAATATGCATGTATTGTCCAGCCATGGAATAGGCATATATAATGACTGTGTCCTGGGTGGCAGCCTCCCCATGTTATTATATTTGCCTCTGCTGTTTACTGTTTCACCAAATTTGAGCATTTTATATTCCTGTTTATTTAGCTTTATGAACTTTATTGGCTTGTTTGCCTGTACCGTTTTACATACTAGTGATAGGCCTTTTTCACAGAAGATATTTTGACATGTCACTAGAAAAAGCAAAGGTGTAAATAATAAAATCAACGATGGCTGAATTGCATTTAGCTGCTTCAGTTTCAGGGTCCTACCATTGTTTATTCTGGCTCACTGTCACACTGTCATGACTTAGTGGGACACTTGAACACAACATCTTTAGTGTTAGTGACACCTGCGTTTTCCTATGAAAAGTCAAAACATCTGTTGTGAGAAAGAACTTTTAATCATTGTTATTAAAGTTTGCACAAGTCACAGATGCCATTAAGATTTACCAAGCCTTTTTAGTAAATCATCTTTTATTGGGGAGCAGCATAACAATAAATAACAATAGAAAATAATAAATACCTATAGAAATAAGGCTAGATACAGATAAAAGTGACAACCATAACAGAAAAAAAACATTGTAGCGCAATGTAGGTTCAGCTCTGTCAGGCCTCACTTACAGCATCTTTCTCGTCGTGATTACACTTTTATTTTGTTGCACATTTTACAGTTGCATTAAGTGACAAACACTGAGAAAAAAAGATCACAAATATGCCAATTCCACATCAACAGCCAAAAATAGGCAGTAAAAATGATACAAATATTTCTGTTAAGTGATATCAACTCTTACCATGGTAAGCGGTTGTGTGGGTGCATCTTTAAAGGGTCAGTTCACCCAAATTACAGAAAGACTTATTTTCTCCCTTACTTCTAATAGCAATTCACATTGTTTTGATATCCAGGTTTTGAGATATCTGCCTATCTGCTGCCTCCTCAGCACAATGGAGGTTATGTTGCTCACACCTTTGAAAAGTTCAATTTCTTCTATAAATCTTGCTGTTTTCATAGGGACTGTCTACCAAAGAAATAGTCCCTATGAAAATAGTGTGAAAAATAGTTTTGTTTTTATTCGAGGTGTACTGACCAATTTATTTTTTCATTACATACGGAAACTACCAAAGCTAATAGTGAAGCCCATAATGTGAAACGACAGTAAATAACTTCAGTTCATTAAGACATGTTAGTATGAACGCAGCTGCGTTTTAAAGTCTGAAACACCGACCACTAGAGAGCACATGGTCACCAACAGCTAAACAGCTGCACTGAAATAACTGCTCACAGTTTTTTTACACACTTTACTTTATAAGGTGTTTTGTGTAATTTGAAGGTGATGTCTTAGTTATGTATCTTTTAGAAACAAACAATGAACACATTTTTGGTTGATTTGGAAAATGTTGACATGGACTTCTGTCAGCCACCAGCTGTATTGACATGCAAACATCAGATCCTCGCTGGAAGTATTAAATTGTTGTATTATGGACTGACAGAAATATCAAAGAGAAAGTTATTGATTCAAATGTAATTTACTTGATCATTCTATCTTCAGGATGTTGACATTGCCATGAAATGCCTAACACTGCACAAAAGACAGAAGAGTCTAAATACGGAATTTAATGGCTTTCCTTTTGCCTTGTTTTTGCAGTGACCTCCACCTCGTCATCAAACTGGCCCTCAAGCACTTTTCTCTTCGCAAGCTGTCAGCAACATGTTGTGATGCTGCTTCATTTAATGATTTGTTTTTAGTAAGTGAGATCAGATGACCTATTTTTGTGTCTCAATTCTTTATTTAAGTAACTGGATTTTTGTCTAATGTCTGATGATTACAATAATATAACGGTATTAAATCTGCAGATTGTCGTTTTATCTACTAAAGTGTCTTCTGAAGGCAGGTTATGGTGCAACTGGTTCACACGCAATTATGCAACTGCAACAGGGTGCAGGTGGTGTGTCATCATGATAATTAGTTATAGCATTTTAGCATCTTAGTTAGCTCATAGTTTTGGTTTTCCTGCCCACAACTGTGAGTGATTTGGTTCACTATTTTCGGACGCACCACACACACACACAGCGCATCTGTTTTTAGCTTTAAAAACCCACCGTACACTACATGCTCAGCACCAAACGTCAGACAAAGTTAGTGACTAACATAGTGGAGCATTTAGTGACCATAGAACCACAAATATCCCTTGTTAAAGGGAGAGTGAATAGTATACTAACAATTGTCAGGTGGCCAGAAAAACATTTCCAAATGAATGCTAACATTGTTCTGTGTTGTGTGTCCTCCACCCAAAAAACGACCGCATAGATTGTTTGTACAAGCAGATTATTACGACCCATATTCACATTTATTGTGGCAGCGACCTTTAGTGGCCGTAGTAATTATGACAGGAGCAAAGGATGAAGGCTGGGCATAGTATAAAGAGCGAGTCCACATAGGGAAGATGTTGGGGTGGACGGATGGGTTGGTCAAAGAAACACAGGATCTTTACCTAGGAGATGGCTGTTTGTTTCCTGTATGAAACCAAAAGTCAGCGTAAGTTAGCGTAAGTTAAGTTATGTAGCCTACGTAAGTTACTTTCCTACTTAACTGAAAATACGTCACAAACATATTTATGTTAACCTAAACCATAATCCTTCCTTGTTGCCTAAATCTAATTGAACTGCAACGTTTCACAAGGTAAACAACGTGTTTAGAACTGCAACCGTTATGTTTAGGTACGAGGATGTTTCGATATCCTGCAAACAAACAACCTATGTGGTCGTATGGGTTGGAGGAGGACTTGCTGGTTCTGCGTCTGTTGGTTATGAAAAAAGTGTAATGTTTACAACTTGTTCTAATACCCCCAGAAAAAAAAGTGAATGAATGCAGCTTTAAACATTTCATTGTGCTTGTAGTTTGTGCTCACTCACATATTCAGCTCTATTTTGCTTACCACTGACTGGTAAGCAAAACAGAGCTGAAAAAGGAGAACATATTGGACTTATATTCATTTGGCAGACACAGAGAGTGATAGTGTTTCAACGTTTTGTTCACAGCTTGTTTTTGTTGCCCGAGTGGCCAAAAGAATTGAAAGTTTTAACCAACAGTTTAAACGTAAGAGCAGCAATAAATTTGTCTTATTTGCAAAGTAAAAAATGCTGCTGTATTGTGCCCTAAAGTGGTGTCTTTTTGTCCTATTAACCAGTCCAATTTTAGTTGGAGTTACTGCAGGACAGCTGGAGTAACTCCTGGAGAGACTCTCACTTGTTAAGAGTTATTTTGTTGATGCACTTTGTACCTTCAATCACCAAACTACTGCAACAGCAGGAAGTCAGTGTTTATACCTGATTAAATGCAGTAAGCATGACAAGTAGAGGACAATGTTCTCATTATTTCTCATGTAAGTCTCTTAAAAGTTGTAAGGTGTTACTGCTTAAAAGCTTTTGCTAATACTGCAACATTGCAAGCGCAAAGCCGTTAATGTTAATTAATGGCAGGGGACGTTCATGTCAGATTTATTCTATCCAGCTAACAACATATGATGCTACATAATGAACGCAGCAATAATGCTTCACTGCTTTGCTATGAATAATTCTGCAACTCAACAGGAACATGGTGCTCACTGGTTGTGAGCTAAAAATAGACCTGTTATCAAAGAAAAAGAACACAGTTATATTCTTTCCCTGCTTGGAGTAGATGACTGTGTGAACTGGTTATATTAAACGCTGCCTACAAAAAGCAACTCAGTAAATAAAATGATCTTCTCATACACTTCCACTCTTTCTCTGTGCGTGAATGGCAGCTTTGTTTTAGCTGTCAGGATCAATAAAATCTCCCATAAACAAGCATTATGGTGGAGAAATGGGAATTAACTGCCCCTCAAAGCAGCCCCACAGAGGATGTACCATTCCAACATTTTCCAAATTCCTAATCCTGGGTACTTCCAACACGCAACCAACAAGTTACTTTGACTTGGCTTTCTGTTTGGGGGCGGCAGGTGCAGCTGTGGGTGCAGGTTTTGGGCCGGGTGCGGGGGCAGGAGAGGGTCTCACTGAATCATGCAGACTGAGGCACCTGCAACAAAACAGGGGCATCACAACAAAAAGATAGTCATATTTTTTGAGCACATAAAATAACATTATACAAAGAGCAGGTTACTTACAGGTTTTTGATTCTCTTTACAAAAGCTTTGGCCGCTCTAACCATCCTCCTTATCCGCATCTGTCACCAAAATCAGACAGGTCAGTGCATTCAAAGCGTTTCTGTATCTTACTTTTATTTCTTTGGTATCAGAGAAGTCATTTAATTTAATTATATTTATACATTATATTACTAGTTTATCATCTCTCTTTTTGTGTTGCAGTTTAGTGAAGTATTTTGATTGAAAAAAAATGATTGATACTCTCACCTGCTGCTTTTTGTACAACAGAGGAAGGGAGAAAACAGCGATCACAGCTGTTAAACAAAGACAAATGAGGAATTATTTCAGTAATATGGTACAGGTTTATTTTAATTTGTGAACTACAAAATGCTTGTGAATGCTGAAAAGCTAAATTTCTAAACTGGATTACTGGCATGATTGCGTAAAAAGACGAAGGTGAAGTAGTGACAATAGTTAGAAAAGTGGGAATGTTTCAATTAGCATGAATTTCATTGAAATGTAGAAAAAATTATTCATCCAAAGGGGGAAAAACTCAAGGTTCTTGTGAAAAGTCATATAAAAGTCATAGTATAGTATGTCGTAATAAGTCATAGTATAGAATGCTGCAAAAGAGTAATTGTATATTATGTTGAAAAAAGTGATAAAAAGTCATAGTAAAGTATGTCAAAAAAAAGTCATGAAAACGTCATTGCATAGTAGGTCCAAAAAAGTGATAAAAAAGACAGTATAGTATGTTGAAAATTGTCGTAGTATAGTATGTCCAAAAAATTTTAAAGAAGTCAAAGTATGGCATGTCAAAAAAGTGATAAAAAAAACCCATAGAATAGTATGTCGAAGAAAGTGATAAAAAAAAGTCATAGAATAATATGTGGAAAAAAAAGTCGAAGTATTGTATGTTGAAGTAAGTAATAAAAGTCATAGTAGCCTATAGTATAGTACGTTGAAAAGATCGTTAAAAAGGCATAGTATAGTATTTATTTATGGTATGGTCTGTCTTAAATAAATTAAGTCATAGTAGTGCATGTTGAAAAAGTCCTCGTATAGTATGTCCAAAAAGTATAGTTTGTATAGTATAGTATGTCCAAAAAAATCAGTAAAAGTCATAGTATAGTATGTCCAAAAAATGTGATAAAATCGTCTTAGTATAGTATGTCCAAAAAATCATAGTATATTATGTCTAAAAAAGCCATTGAAAGTCATGGTATAGTATGTCGAAAAAAGTCATAGTATAGTATGTACAAAAAAGTGATGCACAAAATAAGCTAAATTGAAAGTAGTCACAGCATGGTATGGTGAAAAAGTCAACAAAGGTCATAGTATAGCATGTTGAAAAACCCCATTAAAAGCCATGGTATGGTATGTCAAAAAAGTCATAGTGTAGTATGTCAAAAAAAGTCATTAAAAAGTCAGAGTATAGTATGTCGAAAAGTCATGAGAAAGTCATTGTATAGAACGTCAAAAAAAGCCATTGAAAAGTATATTATAGCATGTTGAAAAAAGTCATGGTATAGTATGTCGGAAAAATTATAAAGAGTAATAGTATAGTATGTCGAAAAAAGTGTCAAAAAAGTCATATTATAGTCATTATAATCATATAGTCATATAGTCATTATGTAGTATGTAATAGTACAGTATGTTATAAATGTCATAGTATAGTATGTCAGAAAAAGTTATTTTATAGTATGTCGGAAATAAAAGTCATAAAAAAGTAATTGTATAGTATGTTGAAAAAATTATAAGCCTGTGCCTATTTGCTGGTGCTAGTTGTAACAGTGCTAACTGAGCCACAAAATTAACAAAATGGAAAACAATCATAGCATGGTATATCAAAAAGAGTCATAGTATAGTATGCCCAAAAAGTGATAAAATAGTAATAGTGTAGTATGGTGAAAAAAAAGTCATAAAAAAGTCATAGTAGAGTATGTCAAAAAAAGTCATAAAAAGTCTGGAAGCGCATGCAAACTCCAAACAAAAAGGCCCAACACGGACAGGGAATCGAACCAAGGGTCAGAGTCTGCAACTGCTATTTGGAACAATGCTTACCACTGAGCCACCACATGAACTATATTGATTTAAAACAGCATGTTATGTCAAAAAAGCCATTAAAAGTCATTGTATAGTATGTCAAAATAAGCCATAGTATAGTATGTCGAAAAAAGCCATACTATAGTTTGTTGAGAAAAAGTCATAGCATAGGATGTCGAGAAAAGTGAAAAAGCCATAGTATAGTATGTCAAAAAAGTGAAAAAATAGCATAATATAGTATGTTGAAAAAAGTGATGAAAAAGCCATAGTATAGTATGTTAAATTAGCCATAGTATAGTATGTTGAAAAAAGTGAATGAATCATAGTATAGTATGTAGAAAAAAGTCATAGAATAGTATGTTCAAAAAGCTATAGTATAAAAAAGTGAAAAAGGTAATTGTATAATATGTCGAGAAAAGTGACAAAAGCCATTGTACGATATGTCGAAAAAAGTGAAATAAGCCATAGCATGTTGAACAAAGCGCTAAAAAATCATAATTTAGTATGTTGAAAAAAGAGATAAAATGCCATAGTATAGTATGTATAATGAAGTGACGAAAAAGCCACGGAATAGTATGATGAAATAAACCATACACTATAGTATATTATGTCAAAAAAGTGCTAAAAAAGCCATAGTATATTATGTCGAACAAAGTGATAAAAAAAGTGATAGTAGAGTATATCGAAGAACAAACACTCATAGTATAGTATGTTGAAAAAAGAGAAAAAAACACTACAGTATAGTATGTCAAAAATAGTGATGAAAAAGCCATAGTATAGTATGTCGAAAAACGTAAACAAAAGCCATAGCATAGTATATCCAAAAAAACTATAGTATAGTTTGTCAAGAAAAAAGAAAAAACACCATAGTATAGTATGTCGAAAAGAGAAAAAAACGCCATAGTATGTCAGAAAAAGTGATGAAAGAATCACAGTAAAGTATGTCAAAAAAGTGAAAAAAGAGCCATAGCATAGTATATCGGAAAAAACTATAGTATAGTATGTCAAGAAAAGAGGAAAAACACCATAGTATAGTATGTCAAAAATAGTGATGAAAAAGCCATAGTATAGTATGTCGAGAAAAGAGAAAAAACGCCATAGTATAGTATGTTGAAAATAGTGAAAAAAACCATAGTATAGTATGCCAAAAAAGTCATAATATAGTATGTTGAAAAAAGTGAAAAAAGCCATAGCATAGTATATAAAAAAAACTCATAGTATAGTATGTTGAAAAAGCAATAGAATAGTATGTCGAGAAAAGAGAAAAAAACGTCTTAGTTTAGTATGTCAGAAAAAGTGGTGAAAAAGTCATAGTATAGTATGTCAAAAACAGTGAAAAAAGCCATAGCATAGTATATAAAAAAACTCATAGAATAGTATGTCGAGAAAAGAGAAAAAACGCCATAATATGTCAGAAAAAGAGGTGAAAAAGTCATAGTATAGTATGTTGAAAAAAGTGAGAAATGCAATTTATAGTTTGTCGCAAAAAGCCATAATATGGTATGTTGAAAAAAGTTTAAAAAGCCATAGTATAGTATGACAAAAAAGTGATTAAAAAAAAGCCATAGTATAGTTTGTTGAAATAAACCATAGTACAGTGTGTCGAAAAAAGTGAAAAAGCCAACGTGTAGTATGTCAAAAAAAGCGAAAACGCCACAGTAAGCCATAGTATAGTGTGTCAACAAAAGCGGAAATAGCCAGTGCTATACAAATAAAGCTGCCTTGCCTTGCCTTGCCTCTCTCTTCCCTACAATCTATTTGACCTGACACAAAAGCTATGTTTTTGAAATATTTGTCTCTTTCACTAAAACTATCAGACCTCAAAACTTCCTGAAATATAAAGGATGTGAAGACTCAACCTTCTGTCTTACAATTATTCTGTTAACACCATAAGATAATTGACCTGACACAGAAGTTCATGTTTTTAGCATATTCGTCTCTTTCACTTATTTTTTTTTGTAAAAAAAAAAGTCATAGTATAGTATGTCAAAAACAGTGATAAATGACTCATAGAATAACATGTCGAAAAAAGTGATAAAGAAGCCAAAGCATAGTATGTTGAAAAAAGTGATAAAAAAAAGTTGTATGTCGAAAAAAGTCATAGTATAGTATGTTGAAAAAAGTGATAATAAAGTAATTGTATAGTATGTCAGAAAAATGATAAAGAGTCATATTATAGTATGTTGAAAAAAGTAATTGTATAGTATGTCGAAAAAAATCATGGAAAAGTAACAGTATGTCATAAAAGTCATAGTCATAGTATAGTATGTCCAAAAAAAGATCATGGTATAGAATGTCAAAAAAAGACATGAAATAGTCATAGCATAGTATGTCAAAAAAAGCCATTGAAAGTTATATTATAGTATGTCGAAAAATATAGTAGTCATAGTATAGTAGCATAGCGTAGTATAGTAGCATTTCAAATTAAAAGATGCCTGAAGATGATTTGAAGATTGCTCCATTGACTTTCAATGTATAAAATAAATAATGAAAAAAGCTTAATATTAAATAGTATAAATAGTTGAAAAATACAAGCATAAATGTCGTTAAAGAGCTGAACATTTTGATTTTTGAATGGCTTTTGTAGCTGAAATTATGCAGAAGTGGTAGGCAACCGAAAAACGTACAGAAGAAGCGGAATAATAAAGAATCTGATAACAATACTTTGAATGTTGCTGAATTACCATTCACACAATTACGTTCTGTTCAGCATCTTTGACTTTGAAACAGGAGACTTTTCACTTTGTGTCCTCTATCTTGTCAAAGTTGGTCTATTTAAACCATGTCTATGCTCTTTCCCTAACTGTTACTGAGTAGTTTTGGTTTGCCTAAACCTAACCAGACCTTAATCATAGAGGTGGCAGAACATAAAACTCTGGTTGAAGAACTCACCAGTTATCACCAGAGTCAGTCCGCTGGCTACAACACCAACATAGGTCAGCAGATACAGGAGCACAACAAACTGAGGAACAGCAGAAAATAACGTGATTGTTAAGTTGATGCAATAATACTGTATTAAAAAATGAGTCCCTGTAATGTGAAGGGGTTGATTGTACTGCGGATCCCACTGAGAATCAATTCCCCCCCTGCAGCTCTGAGAAGTTGATTTAAAACTTCTCACAGACACATGCCCAATACACGTTGACAATACACTACCTGCCTACCTTTTATTCTTTCACTTTTTTTTAAGTTTCATGAATCACTCTGTGTTCATACATCATCTGTCATTATTGTATCGTCACACTCAGACCTTAATGGAGTCGATCATGCTCTCGATGAAAAGCAGGCGTTTGATCTCCGTGAAGGCAAACGCGATCAGCAGCACCACCTCCTCTACCAGCATCACCGTCTCCTTATCTGTCAATGAGCTGTCGTTATCCAGATACGACCTGGGGGCAGGGACACAGGCCTTTAACAACACAAATGCTGAAGTAATGCTGGAAACAATCAAAGCCCTATATTTAGCCACAAGCGCAACATGATTGAAATTATCGACCCATAGAGAGCAGCGCAGCAGCATTCAGTGTGGGCTCGAAGTTGGAAAAACACACAAATGAGGTCAGAATAAACACTGACAGACTCACTGAAAGGGGTGGACCCCGGGGTTCCAGCTCAGCAGCTCCAGCAGTTTATAGTAAATGCGGAGGGTGAAGGTGACACTCATGACACCCAGACAGATGTGGGACAGCACGGTGATGGCACTGAGCTGGAACAGACTGGCCAGACTGATCACCAGCCCCGTGAACACCACACCGGTCCTCCTCATTTTCCGCCAATACACCAGATCCACAACTGCACACATGTTAGAAACAGAAGATCTCAGTGTGAATGTATGATTGACAGAAATATGAAGTTTGTAGATCATCTTCTACTCCGTACTCAATAAGGCCTTGATCAGTTAGATAAGGTACTCCATTTTGTTTTTTTAAAATATAGTAATCAAATAGATGATTAGGTGTTTTTATTTTGGTGACAACTTGTGTGATAAGCGATCATCTCAAGGTTTTATTGTGCATCACCAGTGAAGGAATGTTTCCTTTTCTTGCTTGCTTTTTTTTTTGGACTGACTTGATAACTCCTCGTACTCCTTGTAGCACTTACAGATAGATTACAGAAGGGTGAAGAGAAGTTAACTGTATTGCAGTGGAGATGAAAAAGTGTAAAGCTGCCTGACAGTGACGAAAGCAGTGTCTGGAGAAGCGCTGCCACTGTATTGTTTTTTGGCTCTGCATTTGAATGGTAGATCACAGTAGTTCCAAAATTCTATGAACGTGACGTGAGTGTATGTGATTCTAACTCCTAAAACACACGTTGTCTATTTGGCTATGTTGCAAGAAAAAAAAAGAAGCTTTTTTTCTATTTAGTAGTATTTAGTACAACATTTGTGAATCTTTACAATGTTGGCGTACAGTTCATGGCACTAATCTGGGGAAAATCTTGCCTTATATTCAAATTAAGGAGTAGAATCATGGATAGATTGCTTTCTTTTTATTTTCTATTTCAATCTTTTAAATGGGTTTGCTTTAATGTAATTATACTTGCCTTTTTATCTGTATTGTTGCTTGTTTTAACTGTAAGGTGTCCTTGAGTGCTATGAAAGGTGCCCATAAATAAAATGTATTATTATTATGATTTTGTTCATCTTTTTTCTTGCCAAAAAAAGAAGATATTTTAGGATAAAAGATCCATCTGTATGAATGCGTTGCTTTCAATAAACATATTTCTAAATTAATAATAAATTAAGGAATTATCATACCACGTGTCGCGGTATGATATTAGATCTTCAAACATCTTCAAATAAGCCTCCTAACTACAGTGTTAATCTCAAGGTAATTATCTGATTAAAACAAACACTCAGGAATCTTACACCAAACACAAACACACAGACACACATTTTCATAATCAGATTTCCAGAGAAATATGTAGGTTTAGTGAAACTTTTTTAGATTTATTTTTTAATGGTAAATTTGGACAAGAACCTGGAGAGGTAGAAACGGAGACACTCATACTTGTGCTGTTACACCTACTGTATGAAGTCATTGTCCAAGCATAGTATAACCATAACCTCCTAATAACATTTTTTTTTTAATGAATAAAAAATATCATCTAAAAAAAATAGCCCTGACAAGAAAACATGCATCAGTCTTCTATTCTTATGGGACAAATTGGACCTCTACAAATGAAACAAACAACATTCAATCAGCGATAGGGTCTCATTTAGTTAAGTCCCATCTGTCCTCCAAATGAACGACATGCAGTATTTGACTGGTCATCCTGTCTGTCTTCACACCTGCTCAGCAGAGGGGTAAAAATAACCTCTTCCTCCTCCACCTGACAGCTGGACTTGACCAGCTCCCTGTCTGCTCTGATTCAGTAAACTTTAAGCTGTCGCCATTTATTTCCTTACGTTTGGTGGCCATTTCAGCGATGATCCTGCTTGCTTTCCTCTCTTCCTTGTGCTTCTACTGTTGGCTCACACTCCAGGCTTTTTTTGGCCACCCCAGCTCTGTCAGCAATTTAAGGCCTGGCTGGCCTAATTTTATCCTGTATTGGATACCCCCTGTTTGGATTCAGACACACACACACACACACACACACACACACACACACACACACACACACACACACACACACACACACACACACACACACACACACACACACACACACACACACACACACACTGAAATTGGGAACCTGAGACATCCTCATGTACATGTCCCTCAGCTCCCAGAGACTGTCATGGTACCTCAGCCAGTTGCTGGCCGACCTGAACCCAGAGGCCTTCACATGCAGCCACGTTAGTGAGAAAAAGCTTTCCATGTAAAATTCATCACCAGCCAGGATCAATAAGAACACAACCAAGTAGGCAGTAGGCTGCTATCTCCTCTAGCATTCATGACAAACGAATCACTTTACAATAGAGCTTGAATCAATAACACAGCATACTCTAATAGAAAAATGATTGAGATGCTTCACTTATCACATTTTAAATGCATGCCACAAAGATACGCAGACATTTTTCATTATGTGAGAATGATATAGCCCCTCATTTCAGCTCCTGCAATGCAACACTCTAACTCCCATCTAATAGTTAAGTTATTGATTCATTCTTTAATTTGCTTTTAGCAGTTATCTTAGAAGCCGCTGTTACCATGCCTACTGTGAATTACAGTACATCCAGCTTAGTATTACAGGTATAATAGATACTGTATGGTACAGACTATTGTAGAGGATATGTATTAGCACTATATGTGTACTGTTGTGTAATTCCTCTAGATTGATAATGTTGCTTCAGAATGACATGGCTGCTCAAATTCATGGACAGCTGTCTAACAGCACATTTTGCAGCTGTAAAGATATTATTCTGCTTATTTTAGCCATGCATAATAACACATTTTCAGATGTAAGAGTGTACCATGTTCTTATATCTCCCGGGCATTTGAAGCACAACATTTTTTTGTTTCTATTGTGTGAATCTTTGCAACAAGTTGCTTTAACACCGCCATGAGGAGTGGTTTAATTAGATGTTTGAAACAGTTTCTCCATCCTTTCCTGCATTGGCACAGTAGCAGGACTGGCAGAGTGTCAGCCCCAAAATCAAAGAATGTGCAGAATTACAGAGAGAGGTGATGTCATCCTGGCTGACTCGACAGATTTAAGCAGCTATTTGGAGTATGGTGCCAAACAAAACAGCTGTAAGTCATGTTGTGGTTAAATGCATAATCATGCAAATCCAAAATCACATTTCTGCTTCTTCACAATAAAATGAACAGCCACTTGCCCCTTAATTTGTAATTGATTTTGATTGATCATTTACAAAGATTTTGATGGAATGTTTTAGTACAAAGTCTTTGGGTTTTCTTAAATAATATCAATCACAAAACAATAAATGATAAAATAATACAAACATAATCCAAGTTTGGTGCACATGATAGTATTTGTATTACATTGCATTGTAGATACAGAAACAGTCCAACCCTGAGTCCAATCTGACTCATAATTAAAGAATAAATACAGCTCGGATTTCTGTTTTTAGTTGGTGGAGTCATGAATCCCTGCAGAGGTACAGTACATGCACTGTCACCATGGTTAGTGTGTACAAGTGAAATATCAGTTTAAAAAATCTGTGTGCATATTGAAAATAAACCTCTTCTTCCCACTGTCAGTAACACACTGCGTGCTAAATGGCTGACAGCCCTGTAATCCACAGTAGAGGCAGCCCATAATCCGAACCGATCAAAAATTGAGATTACCAAACATGTGAGAGGGGCAGAGCTGCTGATAGGAGGACGGTGAGAGAGGGGGAGCTCAAACATGACTGTGGCGATGCAAGCAAAGCAGGGATTGGTGCACAAAAATAGCCAGCCAATCACAGCGGAGGCAGGGAAAATAACAAGGGCAGAGCTGGTGAAAGAGGGAAGAGCCAAAAGCAAGAAAGAAGGTTGAAATCACAGTAGCACAGAGGAGAGACAAAACAAGGAGGAGAGGAAGGATGAGTGGAGGAAAAGGCGCTGATCAGTGAGGTCTCCAGAGAGGAGAGAAGAGAGCAAGGAGATGCGCAGGGAGAGGAGGGTCAGCAGCCAGCACTGAGAACATCTATCAGCTCAGCCAGCCATGCTCTGAGCCCTGGAGCAGCAGGGCTACGCAGACACTGCACAGGCCCAGCAACAGGCCCAGCAACAAACACCGGGCTAGGGATAAAAGAAGAGTCCACTCACATCAGCTGTGCATAAGAGCCATGAGGACAGCCAGGAAGGGCAGCGTGGAGATGCCTGCGTTTATGCGGCATCTGGTGAAAGAGACAGAGAAGAGGGTCAGCTCTTTCTTCAAAGGGGGCCGTGGAGGAGCAGCAGAGGGAGAGCAGCCAGGGTATGGGGAGAGGGAGGAGGTCATCCCCAGCCCCTACCTGGACCGGCCGGTCCTGGACAAGCTAACTGAGGAGGGCTGCGCCCGCTGGGGCCTCACATACGCCCTGGGAAGCATGCAGGGCTGGAGGGCCAACATGGAGGACTTCCATAACTGTGTGCCACAGCTGGGTGGGGAGCTGGCCGACTGGAGCTTCTTCGCTGTGTTCGATGGTCATGCAGGCAGCTCAGTGGCACAGTACTGCTCCCAGCACCTTCTGGGTCAGATCCTGGCCACAGGTGAAAGATATGCAACTGAAAATGCATGAATGAATTAAAAAGATGTAATCAGTGGTGTGGTATGATGTTATATTTTGTTATTGTAATGATGCTCAGCTATGTTTAAGATATTCTGATCTTGAAACAGTTTTTTTCCCTGGAGAAAAGGCTCTTATTACAGTGAAAGGGAGATGATTTTTCCCTGTTCTCATTTCTCATTGGATTCTGCAAATATCTATCCTATTCTATGTAATGATGTTTGTTATGCTGTATTCAGACAATACAAAGTATTCCAGCATTATGTCTGTTGGTGCACACAGGTGGGATGAGATCAGAGGACGACCCTGAAAGGGTGAAAGGAGCCATCATCGAGGGCTTCCTACAGACAGACAAGCACCTGCTCTCTGTGACACGTCGAGAAGGCTGGGAGAGGGGTGGTACCACTGTGGTGGCCACTCTCATCTCACCGTATTACATCTACTTCGCCAACTGTGGTGACTCCAGGGCCGTGCTGTGCCGGTCTGGCCAGGTTTGCTTCTCCACTGAGGACCACAAACCTTACAACCCTCTGGAGAAAGAGCGCATTGAGAGTGCAGGCGGCTCTGTGTCCATCCAACGGATCAACGGCTCCCTGGCAGTGTCCCGTGCTCTGGGGGACTTCAGCTACAAGGGAGCAGAGAACCGGACGCCCACCGAGCAGATGGTATCACCAGAGCCAGAAGTGTGTGTGGTGGAGCGCTCACCAGCTGATGAGTTCCTGGTGCTCGCCTGCGACGGGGTGTGGGACACCATCAGCAACGAGGAGCTGTGCGCCTTCATCCACAACAGGCTGCGTGTCTGCACTGACCTGAGGGATGTCTGCACTCAAGTCATAGACCTCTGTCTCTATAAGGTCAGAACCTGCTGTTTAAAACCAGTTTGAATGTTATCTTAGTCCCTTTTAGGGCCCTTCTGCATGTTTGGTAGTTTAACTGGCAAATCCTTTTAACTTATTATAAACACAAAACACAATGTCACTGTGAAACTGTGTTACATCATTTTTAATGGGCAGTGGATTTTATGTTATGACATAATCCCTTATACTGTGTTGAATTGATTTGGCTTGATCTAAAAACTGCCGGGGTCATTCCAGCTTTTGAGAAAAGAGCCCAGCTTTATGAAGGTAACTCAGGGACAGTTTCTATTTGTTTGATAGTACACACACCAGATCAATCACGATCAGTCTTCTTTATGACTTCCACTCAAACTTGGAACACACTCGCACCAGTCGCACCAACTTTTCTATCCAACAGCTTTGATTAGACAAGTGGACCTTATTTTTCTTGTGAATATAAATGTCCTGAAGACTTTTTGATCTGGTTATTTATTTCTACATACAGTATTGAATGCCATGACTTGTTTAGAAAGATAAGAGCAGTGAGAATGAACCAAAACAGTAAAGTTGTGTGCCAGAAAACAAAACGATTCAATTCAAATCAAATAACTTTATTAATCCACAGGGGCAATTCAAAAGCACGAGGATTAGACAAGTAGAACATTTAATAAATACACACAATGCCATATACCATACCAGTTATCTGAAAGATGCTAAATGACTCAGTATAGGGGAGGTTAACTGCAGAATGAAGTGATAATTCTCTGTAATGTCACTTTAAATACGTCTGTGCCCATATGGAAGGTCTAAAAGTGAACCCGATAACAATGAAAAAATTGAAAAACGGCTCCGGCTTCTGCTGGAGCTTTGGTTCTGTCTCGTTTACACTGTGGCTGCTGTTTGTATAATAGTGTGACAGACCACCTTAAAATAGACTGCAGGGGTGTCAGAACTGGTTAGATGGGATAATTTTGGGTTCCTATGAGGACTCATTTCAGCCACTCTCACTCTGAGTGTCAGACGATTGAAGGTTGATGTTCAAGAACATCTCATTGATAGTCATACCGTCCTTCTACATAAAGAATCATTTAATACCAATGAGGGAGAATAATTATTTCACTACAGCCAGATCCACTCATATCATAGCTGCTAGATTTCAAGGTGTTTAGTGAAGGATATCACTATACAGTAACTAATAAGGGAATACAGTAGAATAGGGGAATTATTAGGGAAAACACAATAAAGCTATTCAGCAGAAAAAAGAAACGTTATTTTGTTAGAAAGGCTTTATTTTGTTAAAATTCCCCCATAATTTATTTGATGCATATCATTTACCTTAATAAGTGAAACAAACCCCCTCTATAAAGTCATGCCCTATTTAAAAACAAGGTTCACAGAACCACAAGATAATTAATAATGTATATTAAGTTTATTGTCTATCTTGTATTAATAGTCAAAGAAACACATCAGGATAAACATAGACCACATGTGCACATACTAACATCCATGCTGTGCTCTGTTTGGACGTCATGTCCAGCATGTCACTCTGTTATGTAACAGGGCTTCAGCTTGGATATGCACAATGACCTCAAAATGTCACAGCTTCTCTCGTCATGTCTTCATTGACATTCCCTTGCTTCACTTCATCTGCGAGGTGACTTTGGGATGAAAATGATATATCTCTAAAACCGTTCACCCAGGATGTTATAATGTTTCATATGTTGGCTTTTGTAAGGTCAGCCATCATTACTCACTTTTGCTGATGCCACTTTTCGCTCTGCAGGGCAGCTTGGACAACATCAGCTTCATCCTGCTGTGTTTCCCTGGAGCCCCCCAGCTGTCAGCAGAGGCACTACACCAGGAGGCTGAGCTGGAGGACCTGCTGGAGTCTAAAGTAGCAGGTGTGTGGGTCAGTGTGCAGTAGGCAACGTACTGTCGTATAAGGCACTTGGAGACCTTGTTTTGTCATGGTTTAATGTCCTGACACTTTTCAGATTTTTTGGGGGTTTATGGTTTTCAGATGAAGCACATTGACTCTTCTGTACTTGTCCTGGTTTATGAGGGCAGACAGCCACGTGGGGGCTGCACGGCTCTAACAATTTATTTAATGCGATCAATACCTCCTCTTTTATTTAATGCGATCAATACCTCTCTTTTACCAGTTCTCTATTTCAAGTATAAGTATAAGGTTGTGCTATTCTATTTGTTTCTTGTTGTACTCTTAAAAACCTATGAAAAGACCAAAATGATCAATGAATTGATCCTACAATAACAAGTGTTGTATGTGTTTCCAGAGCCTGATATACTGTAGATTCATGCTTTATGCCATAGAGCTCCATTATTGCCAAAAACACATCAATGAGCCACAAACATGGGCACTATAGTTTATTTTGAGTCAATCATACAGTGTACTGTCCTTATGTGGCAAATACTCACTAGAACGCCAAATCTTTTTTAATCCGCAGTTGAAAATAGTCCCCAATAAATGCACTATTTATCCCTGTTTGAATAATCTTTGCTAAAATCTACAGTCCCCTGCTGACAGATTAGCCCCTTTTAAAAAACACATTGTTGGTTTTGGTCTTTTCATGGTTGACAGTTTGTTGAGAATAATTAAAGTCTTATTCTTTAACCTGCATGGAAAACGAAAGAAAGAATTGTACGAAACTTTCCAAATGTGCTGTTTTTTTTCTCTGTTTTTGTTTAAATATCTGTCAGAGATTTATCATGAGCTGTGTGCCAGAGGGGAGGAACCTGACCTGCTGTCTGTCCTCACAGTCCTCGCATCCACTGTCATCCCTGGACTACCACCAGGTGGAGGCATACAGAGCAAGTAAGAGATGCAAATGCAGTTTATGTGTATGTGTGGGTGCACCTATTTACCCTGTATTGTGAAATTACACATTGTTACTTCTGTGTTTTGCAGAAGGAACTGCATTATTTCGGCTTACTATCAACAAAGAGAGACTCACACGCCCACACTACCAAATGTGAGTAAAGAACTACACATCTGTCCCATTCTAACCATCAGAAGACATGTTATTTTCCGTCACTATGCACAGTACATTCACCATTTGTTTCTCCCATTACCTATCTGTTCAGGGCCTGGGAGACTCCTGAGAGGCCCGGCTGGTCTCCAACCATCCATGGAGGGGCTGTTATTAATGCCAATATTAAAACAGTTTTCTTCATGTGTGCACTTTGACAAAAATGGAGAGGATGAACAGACGGGTGTTTGTTTACATCATACTAGCAAGCAGCATCTTGTCATAACAAATACAATGCAAAAAGAGATCTAATAAAGCCTGATACATTTTATATTTATACAAGAAGGACATTTTGTAAAACGTACTCAGAGACACTGATCCAGCAACAAACCTCTGCCTCATATTCAGTGAACAGAAGATACAGATGATCATTTCAAATGTCTGTACAACTGAATAACAACCAGCTGTGACATTGTACATTTTCACTGGATAAAATAAGGAACATACATATGTAGAGTTGTATTTTAAAGATAATGATTTAAGAATAGATATAATGAAATGATTATTTTTAAGAATTTCAGTTTGCCTTTCCTTTCCAGGAAGGAAAAATGTGTTAGCCAAAGGCTAGCATGCCGCTAACATTTATCCATTTGTTTTAACAGGGAATTCTAACAGTGCGAGTGGCTATCCAGAACGTGACAGGCATAAAAAAACACTAAAATAAATGTTTAATTCTACTAATAAAATCTCAACACACGCTTAGTCAAGATAAATTTCACACATAATCTAAACTCCTTTTTGAAGAGGTGTTGTCTTTAAACATGTAGAATCCACTTGGCTGAAGTGATTGTTTGGAAAATTAGATATTTGTTAAAATAATGTAATAAATGACTATCAAAAATAATGAAAAACATCTGAACTAAAACTATCCAATAATTGGCCAAATACCTTAACAGTTTTATTTACTGACCAATTCAAATATATTTTACATGAATAAGTTGTGTGTACACAGTTTTTGCAATTCCTTCTACATATTAACCATATTTCTAAACATTTTCTTCAATACAGTGTATGTGAAATGTGTTTTTTTTCCCCTAAGGTTAATGACTGTGCTGCCTTATTCATTTTTTATATAGTGATAAAACAAACAGCATAAGAACTGGTCAGTTTCAGGATGGGTCATTTAATTCGCATCATATACTGTATTGTTGTATTTTTTCAGTAGTAATATTACATGTTAAGAGTCATCACTGTTTTAAACCTAAATAAAGAATATTTGATTTGCGACTTGCAGTATTTTTCCCCACAATAACTCACGCAAGAAATGAGTAACAGTGAAGACAATCCATCAAGCGTGACCACTAGAGGAAAATGGATGATTTTGTCTATAAGGAGGAAGCTTTTCTCCTCGCACATCATCCCAAGCACTGGTGACAACCTATAGAAGATGCATAACATCACATAATGGATTAAAATGGGTTTTCTTGCATAGTAAAGGATCTCCTCCAGCTCGCCGAGGAGAGCCTGAATCTTGCTCACTGCTCTGTTGATGTGATCCTGCGACTATCTGTATAGCACTTATTTACGTAAGGACTTCCTCTACGGGCCACGTTTGATTAGATGTGCCCTATTGAAAACCCTGGATCTCAGCGCTCCTTCATGATTACTATGAATTTCAATGACATGCATTGATGAAACAAGATGGGCAACTTGTGAAGAATCAACAAATTAAAATGTCTCTTACTCTGTGCTTGTGAGCACCTGTAGTGCGTCTACGACGCTCTGTTTGAATACAAATCACATTTCAAATGGTTTATATATACAGCTACTTATCTGAGGAGGAGACTGTAGACATTGTGTTTATGTCTGTATGTTCACTAATACTGCCACCTCACATTCAACCATATTTATTGAGGAGCTCAGGGGACATGTGCAGCACTCTTAAATCAGCAGTCCCCTGTAAGTGGTCCTTCACTGCTTCTTTCATCTGATTGCTTTCGAATGAGCCAATCACTTCAGGACATCAGTCCCCTCTCCACAGTGGTGTTGAATTCTTTGAATTCTATTCGTCTTTCTGCTCTCTTTCTCTACGCAGAACAAAATGTAAAATGTCGATTATTTGATGTCCACAATCCACGGTGGAGGTCTGCTATTGTCTGCATAGACTACCACTGAAATTGCTCAGAGAGGTGCTGAACAAATGCTCGTTATAGGGAAAATATTATATTCTCAGAATTTGGTTTTGTCATAGTGACGATAGATTTTCTCTAAATCACTCGGTAAGGAAATAGGTTGGATTAGGGCTTCCGATATAGAGAGCTCAAAGCAGTGAACACAAGAATGACATCTCAGTGCTACCTATCCACACTGGTTTCCTGTAGGCGATTATTCATAATGGCCAAGGCCCCTACACCACCAGAGAATCCATTTTGATGGCCGTAGCTCTGCCGTGGGCCCTGATGAGCTGTTTCGCTCAGCTGCTTCTGCAGCAGTGCCAGAGACACCCTATTGGACACCATGAACTCATTGACGGAGATCATCTCTCCTGACAGACGCCGGCCTACGGCCACTGCACCTGCATCCGTCTCACTGTCACACACTGTCTCCACTGAGCCGTCCCTGCAGTGGTGTCTTCCTGCAGGGCAGCGGGATGAGATGGGCTGCACGGTGTTGCGTTTTAAGCGTTTTTGTCTGAGGTGTGCAGGCGGACGCAAGCGGTTGGGATTTCTTTTCTGCAGGCAGGGGCAGCAAAGCCACCGGCAGCCATTTCTAGAGCAGGAGCAGGGCCGATGCCGCCCCGAGCAGACCAGCTTACCCACGATCCAGGTTAGAGTTTGCTTGATGATAATAGAAATGACATTAAAGAGTGAGTAGATACAACACACCCCCATTAAGATGAAAAGGCAGTTCCCAAGCCGGTAGGCCTCCTGAGACTCATACTGCTGTCTCTGACTGCTCACCAGGTCCCCGAAGCCGATGGTGCTGAAGGCCACAAAACAGAAGTAGAGGGAGTCTAAGTAGCTCCAGTTCTCCATGGAGCTGTACAGAGTGGAGGCACTGCACGCAATCACAACCGACGCAACACCCAGGATCAGCATCACGTAATAGACTGACGGTTTCCAGCCTTCCAGGCTGTCCTCCTCACCGGACGACTCCTCCCTGCTTGACACCAACCCAACTCCAGCACACCTTAGCCGACGCTCATGACACCAGCGCATGATGTAAGCTAACATCGTGATGATCCTCTCCAGGAAGAGGTTGAAGAAGAGGATGGTTGCAGCACAGCCGATGAGACCATAGAAGATTAAGAATATTTTTCCAGCTATGGTCGCCGGTGTGGTCATGCCAAAGCCTGGAAAAGCGACAGACAAAATAATAGGTTAAAAGGTCAAGGTTTGGGAGTTGGTATCCCATAAGAATAATCCTAGTCTAACTTTCAATTTAGTATCTAAGAAAAACCAAAAAACATTAAGGCTTACCAATAGTGGAGACCACTGTGCCCACAAAGTAGAAGGCTCCAGAAAAGTCCCAGCGGGGCCTAAGCGTGTCTACTCTGATCCCAACTCCGTTTGCTTCCTCATATTGTCGCAGCAGAGTGTGCAGGGCACCCAGGTTGACCCTGTATCTCTGGGTGAAGTTGTCCAGCTGCTGTTTCCAGAGGCGGCGGGCACGCAGCTCAAAGGGGTGTTCCAGGGCTGAGAAGATGGCCGCCCCACACAACAAGTACAGCAGGATGAGCCCAGCCAGGAGGCAGAAACGGGCATTGTCTTCATTCATGGGCGCCCTGGGGCAGCAGCAGCCACCAGCAGCCCTCCTCTGAGCCATGAGCACAGCAGCAGCACAGATACACCACTTCAACAGCATGCACCGCCTCCGCCGGTGCTGCCAAGTCACACACTCACAGTATGTGTTACATGCATCACCCGCCACACAACATACAGGCACTGGCTATATAGAACACTTTTAGTTTAAATATACTGCAAAACATTTGGCTCTAGAATTGCTGCTAAAAGTCTGCACATCTCTTGAAGGTTACTCTGCTGCTGTAATCATTTAGGACAATTACGCATCTGAAGACAAAAGCCTGTGAGAAAACAAAAAGGATATATTATGTATTGTATTTATTATGTATGTAACTACAATGTCTATATATATATATATATATATATATATATATATATATATATATATATATATATATATATATATATATATATATATATATATATATATATTGCATTACTGTATATGCTTTATTTTTTCCCTTTATGGATACAAAATTATTTCAACAATCTGACTGAAAACATGCTACGCTTTGGTCAAAACACTAAATTTATGAAAACAGTAGCAGTTTATATGTAATCCACTCACATATCAAGTAGTTAAAGTTTAAAGTTACAACAAAAAAAAACACATAGTACCTGGTCTTGTTAACAGTAGTGTCCGTTCCCTGAGCACTGCCGGTCTGCTGTTCTCGTTCCATGGATCTGCTGAAAAATGACCAGCGGGAGGAAGCCTCTTGAGTTTTTTGTGCAAACTGAGAGGCTATCTGATGTTTCATCTGTCACACACTTACATCATCATCCCCTGCCCAACCCCTCTGTCTTTGAGCACACCCTGATTGATGCAGTGATCTGTTCATGTGGAACACACTATTCTTCTTTTTTAATGCCTACATCACACCACAATTTAGCTTCACCTTAAAGAGCTACAGGTGACGCTTTATGTAATTGGTCCTTTAGTCACTCAGTTGTATCTACCCAGGGTGGACCAAGGAGTTTCAAGTCTGAATTTCACCCTTGATTCTCCCCTGCTACTAAAACTAATAAGTGTGACGTGACCAGAAGCTTGCCCCTCTATCTTTACCACCACCGAGGTACCTTTCTGCAAGGCACTCAACTCAACCTGTGGGGTTTGCCCAGTAGCCAGCAGATCAGACTGTGGTTGTGCTGTGCAGCTTCCAGCCCCTCTCAGAGTGCTTTTTGTTGTTGCTACAGACTGTGTGGGAGGATTGGCTGAGCATGACTTTCAGTTTCTCTGTCTGTTCATCCCTTTAATCTCATCTGCGGCTGCAGGTAAGGGCAGGGGTTCCCTCTGCCTGCCGTCTGATGGACAGAAGTAGACAGGTGTGGAAAACAAGAGGGCACATCTGCCTTCATCTCACCAGTCAGCCCTGCATCAGGTGTTGAACTTAAGACTTTGATTCATATTAGAATCTGTTCAGGTTTACAGTACTGCATATCTATCACTTGTATATGATATTAGTAATATCTGCACGGATCCATTCATGCTTTACTTTCTTAGCAGAATTACTTTACAATGGATTTAACAATAACCAACAACTAAACACTGCCCCCTCCCCCACTCCACACAATGCACTCACACTCACAGCAGTTTTAGGATGATGAGATATATTTCACATATATAGTGTGTGTGTGTGTGTGTGTGTGTATGTATACCTGTATATATATATATATATATATATATATATATATATATATATATATATATATATATATATATATATATATATATATATATATATATAGGACAAAAACAGCTGGTTTTCATGAGTCACCAAGACCAATAATCACTACTGAGACAAAAAAATTCACATTTCAACCAGAGAACAATCAGGGTGTCAGCCTCTAACCCTAACCCTGCAGAAAGGATAAATAAGGCGAGTTCGTTTATTTTAAAATTCCATGTGACATTGATAAACTGATCAGTGGCTAACAGTTAATGTAGCATAGTCACTGGTCTTTAATATATTAGAAGAACTATTTAATATTACTCCTCATTGTGCTGATAAACCATCCATTGGATAATGCCAGTCAATTGTTGCCTTTGGGCCTTAAATTTGACTTGTTGATGAAAAAGATTAAGTGTCAACAGCTAGCAGCCCTGTAAAGCTGTACTTAGGCACAACTGTGTCCTGAGCTAAATGCAAACATTTGGATGTTTACCATTTTCACTATATTAGAACATTAACATTTGCTAATTTGCCGTAAACACAAAGCACTGCTGTCAAAACATTTCAATCAAATGTCAACCTCATGTTGATGCTAGAGCAACATTTTCATTTTCAGGAGACCATAAACGTCTGTACAACATTTTGGGCCAATCCGTCCAATAGTTTTGGAAATATTTCAGTCTGGACCAAAGTGGTGGACTAACTGACTGGCATTGCCTTCCCTAGCGCCAAAACGGCTAACATGGCCGAAAACATTTCCCAGTTTTTTAGCCCCTCATAATAATAAAGGACGAGGACAAGACTGAAAATAATATAACATTTAATGTGAAAATTAAAAAAAATAATCTGCCACATTACTTGACATTGATATCCATTGAAGTCCCAAAGATTAGTGTTTTCATTAATGCATAAATGGTGAAATTATTTCACAACCTAATGTGCTAAAAACTAATGATGATAATAGTGAGGCAAACAAATGAATTCAAGAAACGTAGGAAATAAGTCCACTTTAATAGTTTTAACACCAATCTAATGACGCATTGAGACATTTAAACTGCTGATCATCTTAAGCCAAAGGGGGCAGCCATGTCTTTGGCGTATAATTGCTTTTGTCAAGTGTTTCCTGAAATAATGAGCAGATCATCTCAAGACAGCAGGGTTGGATGTCTCCTGCTGAGGTCGGAAACTGACATTGTGTTTGGCTCTTACAGAGTAAGCTCAGTGTTAGCGGCAGTGCAGTGCAGGTGAGTCTATTCAGTGGTCAAACTTTACAAGGCTCAGTTTGAGATTCCATAAATCACAAATGACCTTTTGATCAATATTGTGGGCCCAATTTGCTGAAAATGCATCCGTTCTGGAAAGTATTTACTTTTGTAATCAATCACATCTTCCTTATTCTGCATTTTCTAATTCCCACAATTCCGACCACAACACAAACATTTCAGAAGCCATTGCATCTGCAGTCCCTCACTTATGAGTGGTGGAAAGGAAAGATTAAGAGTACATTTCCACAAGTTTAGAGAGGTATTCAGGTCAGTGGCAGCATGTTGGCCAGTATATCAATGAGGTTGTCCAGACCCCACAGGTAGCCATCTTCTCGATTGCCCTCTACCCAGGGAGTGCGGTGGTCCAAGGTAAGGTGTGCCGGCAATGCCGCTGTCTTTCCAAAGTCAATCATCCAGACTCCTGTTCTGCCTGTCCAGTCATGAAGAAACAGTAAGGAACTGCCCACGACCTGCAGGGATACAGCTGTTAGGAAGACGTGCCACCACTGGACAAATGTGCTATATTACAGTATAAGCCCAAGCATGCCTACACCAGCCAACAAAAAATGAGCACCACAAATTTAAAATATAGTTTTTTTGGAACAAGCCCGGTGCTTTTTTTGCCCTTTACACTATTTAACAAAACTGTGCCACATCTAACCTCGTGTGTTCTGAAGAAGTCTGACTCCTCCAAGACCTGCCGCAGTTGTTTCAACCGTCTCAGATAGCCCCACTGAAGGGAATACAAGATTTACATGAGAGGAAAGAAAACAAATCTACAAACTACAAGTACATGGAAGTCAGTGAGGGTCACACTTACCACAATGTGTGTATTGGACTCAACAAAGTTGTTCAGTGCTTCCATCACTTGCTCTCTGCTTTTGGTCCTTTTAAAGTTCGTGTGACATTCTTCATTTGACTTCTGCGCAGGAAACGTACAGGTTACAGCATTGTGATGCAAAATGTGTAGCTATTAAACTATTAAAATAGACATTCATTTCTGAAAAAAAAAAAAAAATAGCAGCATTTATTCCCTATATACAGTATCAAGATAAATCAATGACCCGACACAAACCGTCTTTGATGAACGTACCCTGAATCCTTCGATACGGAAACCCAGAGATGTTGTGGAGCTCAGCGTCTCCCTCCACTGCATGTACCTGGTTTTCAGCACTGCCTGCAGGGCTCGTTCCTGAACCGTTGGGGCCTCTGGGTCCACAGCCACCATCTTCTCATACATGTCGTTACGAGGCTGGGGCCGTTCTCTGGCCACCTGCAGCTCCCCCTCCAGGTATGTGCTGCGAAGGACAGTGACTAACTGTTAATGTGACTGGAGCTAATTAATTGCATTAAAGGCTATTATAACAGTGAAAAAAAACAAAGCTTCAAAGAGGAATGTATTGCTTTAACATAAGCACCAATAAGACAATTTGAGCGTAACAGATGCTCATTTGTTTAGTATTTACAAATAATCTTTTATTATCCATGAAACCCTTTTTTTCTATGTCTGACAACTGCAACAAAATTAAACTTCTCATACATTTATGAGTGTGTTATAGTGTTGTATTTCAGCCTCTATTGATATTCAGGATATATCAAACAAAAACATCAGGCCTTTTTGAGAATTAATGCTGCATGTCTCCTTCTTCAATTTTTTCCTGAAATAAAACTTATCTAATTTGGTTACAAAAATTGCCCGTTAAAACTTACCGGCTGCCCATCTTGCAGTCCATGATGGCAGGTGAGTTGAAATGGGTCAGCAAGTTATCCATCATGTTGTAATCCTGCTCGTCCCGCTGCACCACACCGTGGTAGGCTGGAACAAAGGGCCTCAAAACGTCCTCCATCAGCCTAAGGTAGCATTGTTGCTCCCCCTCACAAAACTTCTTCAGCAGTGTGCCATAATCCCCAACATGAAAGCTCCCTGTAAAGACAAGCAGGGAAAAGAAGGCAAACCACATATATTCTATTACTTGCATTTTGGATTTTTAGATTTAGATGAAGGACAAGTAAGACCAGATGAACCAACCTGCATGTCCGACCACTTGCAGCCACTGCTGAGGTTTCTTGGGAGTCATAGGGAAAAGAGATGAAGTCCCACAACTTTTGTGTTTCTTCCATGCGGAGTTCTGCATGGGAAGACCAAAAACCTCAGTCAGTCATTCTTTAGTACACACACACACTCCAGGTCACACTCCTCTGCTGCCTGTGTTTTTCTGCGTCGTTATAGACAAGTGGCAGACTTCAGACTCAGTCACTCGACTTTTTTCCCTAATGGGTGAACAATGTCTCCATGGAAACAGCCCTACACCAAGACTAAGTGAAGAAAGGACAGGGTCGGCTCTGATCTTGTGCAAGAGGTAAATCAAACATTTACAAAAAGCACTTGTTTTCTACTTTGTTTTTCTACTGAAAACGGCCATTAAACACTGAACCAAAAAGTGGAAGGCTGAACACACGGATGTTGACAATGTCAACATGGAAGTTGGAAATTATGTTGAAAATGTGGTACCGACACAATGAATTGGTTGATTGAAGGGAAATGTGTCTACTATTATAATTTTGATAAAACTGGTACCAGCTTGACAAATATGAAGATATTTTTGATTCTGTCTGTTCATCAGATCATTATAAATTAGATAATCTAATCTATATTGCTCACTGATAATATTAATATCATTAATTAATATCATATAACATATCATGGGAGATGTACATTTGATACCTAAAATGCCAAATGTTATGACTTGCAGTAGTGGAAAGTAAGTACCACTACACTACACTTTTAAAAGGTATTTTGTACTTTACTTAGATGCTACTTAATACTTCTACTACACTACATTTTGGAGGGAAATGTTGTACTTTAGTCCACTATATTTATTTGACAACTCAAGCTACTATAGTTACTTTGGAGATGAATTGCATTCACAACAGGTGATCGGTTCATAAATGATGATGCATTGTTAGAGATGCAACTATAAAAAGTATATAAAGCAGTTGAAGTTAGCTCTACTTCAAACAACTACAACAGTAAAATGCTGCTTACAAATTAATGCAAGTTATAATAATCTGAAAATATGCACACAGATGCCATTTTTCTGCATGAGTACTTTTACCAGAGATGGTTTTGTCATAGAGAATCTTTGCTATATATATATATATATATATATATATATATATATATATATATATATATATATATATGCAAAATAATATATATATATATATATACATATACATATACATATACATATATATATATATATATATATATATATATATATATATATATATAATTTTGCATTTTTCTAGCACATTTGCATTTTTCTGCAGCAATATAATCAGTGATGATACTCCTGTATTTGTATATCAGTCACATTTTGTAATGTAAATTATATAATGGAGCATTTATATTGTTATGTATCTGATGTTTCTCCCACCACTATTCATTTTCAGCGTCATATTGTAGTCGTGCACATAGACTGTATAAAACAGGTCGTGCAGTACCGTGGAGGTAGTGTCTGTTCACTACCAATGGAGGGCAGCGATGCGCCTGAGAGGCGTAGAGCCTCTGTAAAGTTAAAGCAGAGGAAGAGGCAGCGGAGGCAAAGCAAAGGGAAGAAGAAGAATTTTAACGGTTCCCGGTTGTGGAACCGCTCCCGTCTCCACGGTGCCGCGGTGGTTTCCAAATGGTTTTGGGCTGTATTGTACCACCAATCAAGCGGTCAGCTGTTTCATGAACTTCACCTAGCTAACGCACCGCGATGTTTTTCCAACGAGTAGCTAACGTTATGTGTTGACAGCTTACCTCAGTAACTTACGGACCATTACTGCGACCAAAGGTAACGTTAACGTATTTTTGTTTGGTGTTTATTCGGACACTGAATAACATGTTTGCTTCACTTAGCTACAAATGGCTCGTTAGCTAGCTAGCTGTGACTCAATTTAACTAACTTGCGTGACCCAGCGCTAACTAACGATAATGTCCATGCTAGCTTACCTTAGCTAACGTTACCAGAGCGAAGATGTTACAGAGAATTAACGTTAGAAGATAACGTAGCGTTAACTTAACGTTAGTTGGCTAACGGTGTATTTCAGAAGTCTGCGAGTAGTTAAGTGATCACTTTAGCCGAGTCTCAAACTTAACGTTACTGTTGTGAACTAGCTAACGTTAAACAAGCATGACCGTTACCCCATCGTCTATAATGTTGTCTGTGCATGAACAGTGAAAGATGAGGTTAACACCGATTTCACTGTGCGAGGGAGAAAGTGGAGTCAATCGGAACAGCATTGTAACGCAACAAAAGAGTCACAATTAATAACTTACCTCGTAAAACATGACTTAAGACATTTGCGGAGTCCTCGACAAATGGTTATGCCCAACCAGCCAGAACTTTTTCCCAATAAAAATGATGACACCTTTGGAAATGGTCTCTGTTGGCTCGCTACCGCCCCTCGCGTTGTGTTTTGGTGACTGTTCAGACTGCGAGATGAGCCCTTATTTATTTTTTACAGTCTATGGGTGAGCCAGGTGAAATAGGAGAGAACGCAAGAATAATATGGATACGTTTAAAACAACCTTGTTAATGCAAGCGGCAGTTAGCTAGCTCACCCCTGAGAAATTATATCTATAGTTACATTCAGGATAACAGACATATATCTTTTCTAAAGGGGCTATACCCCCATGTTTATGTTTTACTTATGTTACTGGGAAAAAATACTCAAACAGGAGCAAACGTGTATCAATTAAAATTTTAACAGATTACCGTTTTCTCCATTCAGATCCCCCCTGTTAAGCTCTTTAAGCAACTGAATCAGGTTTAGTTGTGTCCAAACGTGTGAAGACGTTTGATATTGTGTCGATGGCTCTATCTGGTCTGAGGCTCTGCTGGGAGGCCAGAGATCTAAGTCCCTAAACCCCCACCACACTATGGGACAAGTGCAGGCTGTTAACATTAAGCCCTCCTGTTTTCTGTAGACTGCAAGATGAAAATGAGTTCTCTTGGTCAAATCAGGGTTATGATCAGGCTTTAGATTTGTTCCTGGCATCAGATGTATCTCTGTGACATTGCCATTCCTGACCAGCTTGTAAACTTGCCCACAAACACTACTCAGCGGTGCTTTTGAACAACAGTTGATTGATTGATTTCTCCTACACAGACCCAGAGCGATGGAGGAGGGCTCTGAGGTGATGGAGGATATTGTATTTCGAGGAGTGGAGTTTTCTGTGAAGGTAGAGGTGGACAAGGGTTTGCTGATAGTCGAAATCTCTGACTCAATGACAGCCGATCAATGGAGGGGCGACTTTGATCCAGCATGTAAGTAGCATACATTTATTCCAGATTAAATGTCATCCCAGGCACATATAGTCTCACTCACACTATTTAATGTTGTTCTTTTAGACATTGAGGACCTCACCCGCAAAACTGGCAACTTCAAGCAGTTCCCTATTTTCTGCAGCATGTTGGAATCAGCTGTTAGAAAGGTAGGTTTGAAGGTGCACCCAGATATAAATGTATGATATGAATGACAAACGAATGCAGGGGTGGCACAAATGCATACAAAGACAATAGAAAGATGTGAACAGACACAGATTTGCCCGAGGCTGTGTGAGCTGAGGCGCGAGTCATTCATTCGAGTTCAATGTTTCCACTTGAGCGGGAAAAAATTGTACAGTTATCCCGAGCTGTCTTATTCCCTCTAATCTTTTCATTAATGTTAAGGACCAGGGGCCAAAAGGAGAGGGCCTGGAGGAAAATGAGAAACAATTGGAAATTTGGGTACATTTAGAAATCTTGTGTGTGTTGTTTCAGCAAACATCAGTACTGCCTGTCAGGCCGTTTGTTGCTAAAACAAAAGTAATGCTCAGACAACAAATACACAGTCCACCTTGTGCAAAGACAGTGAAACAAAGAATTGTATATCAGTAAACCTTAATATCACACTAGATTCATGATTCTCAGATGAGAAAATACTTAATTGTTATTATTATTTGTGTATTTAAATGAAATGGTAAAAACATTTCTATATTGCTGTAAACGTAAGGGTCAGGCAGACATGATAAAATAATGATTTTTAAATGAGGCCACCCGAACAGCTACAGATGTGTGTTGCGTTAGGGTTTTATTTCTAATGTTGCATAGTTAACTTGAGCTGTTTCTGCAGGTGAGTGATTCCGTTACACTTGACCTCTTGACCTATGCTGACCTGGAGCTGCTACGTAACCGAAAAGCAGGAGTGGTTAGTCGTCCTCGCGGCCATCAGCAGTCATCTGTTCTCACTGCCAAAAGATATCTAATCCTCATATACACTGTGGAGTTCGACAGGTTTGTGCCTCTGTAGCAACAAGCATAGTTACATAGTAAACATCATTTTGTTTGGTGATGCCCTCTTTGGGCCACAGATTTAGTTCCTCGGTATTTTGGTTACGTCTGTGGTAATAACACGTGATTGGCTGATGTGATTTTGTATTTGCAGGATACACTACCCTTTACCCCTGCCCTACGTGGGTAAGCCTGACCCGGCTGCCCTGCAGAAGGAAGTCCGAGCTCTGAGGGCCGAGCTCAACACCGTCTCCGCTCATGGAATTAACAAATCTGCCGAACTAGAAATGCAGCGGCTTCGAGCAGAGTAGGTTGCACTTTGTTTCCATCGTCATGACCAACGTGAAGGGATGTAGGTATTATTATTATTGTTATTATTATTATTAAGTCTCCTACTGTTTTCAAGGCTGGCTCTGGTCAAAGAAGAGAAGGAGTCCATGGGCAAGGTTCTGGAGCGACTGCAGATCAGCGGAAGTGGTCCCACATCCGGACGAGAGGACTGGAGGGTCAGAGATGTGGTGAGGACGCTGGAGGAGCAGCTGGTGAAGGAGAGGGCCAAAAGCCAACGCTCGGCGAGCAAGAGATGCCAGGAGCAGCGACTCCTAATGGAGCAGGTGGACCTCTTCCGCTTCTCACAGTAGTCAAAAAGATTCATCTTGTTTCCTTTGTGACTCAGCTGGTTTTAATTTTATTTTATTTTTTTTTTTTTTTTTTTATTATTATTCCCTGTCCTGGCTAGTTGGAGGAGCTGAGAGCATCGGAGTGTGCTCTCCGTGTTCGTGTCAAGAATCTCACCAGTGAACTGGCGTTGCTACGGAGAGGGTAAGACTATCTAAGCGTGTACCATGTCTTTACTTTCTCTCTTTTTTTTTTTTTTTTCATTCATTTACTTGCAATGTGGAGTGAAATTGTTAAATCCGAATATTATTTACCTACTTGGCACATGTATCCTCTTTATGTGTCTGCAGTAGAGTGACTCCTGTGTCCGGTCACATTCGCTCTCGAGTTGATGGGGAAATCTATCGCTCTCTCTCCCGCGAGAGGAGGTCGGGGTACGGGACAGTCAGGGCTCGCTCAGGTTCCAGAGAACGGATGGAGGACAGAGGGCAAAGGTCAGAGGAAAGGGGGAGAAGAGCGGACTCCTCGGGACCACGTGCTCGCATACCCAGGCCGTCACCTTCTCCCACTGGTACTGGATCTGCTCATGATTGTTGCAGTAGTTTGGCCTATTATTTCAAATATAAGGTGATGCTGTGTTTAAATCTAAATATTCCCACCTACTATCTCACAGGGTCCCGGGTAGAACGCTTTGACCCAACTGCTTACATCCAGGACAGACAGCGCAGACAGAAAGAGGCAGATGTCAAAAAGTTGGTCTCCATTCTTTTTTCCTTTTGACGGCACACTGGTATTCGATGTTGTAGCTGCTCGGAGCAACAGTTTTAACCCTGTTTTCTGTGTCAGACAACGAAAGGTACGGAGGGACATGCTGGCATCACCCGTTGTCTCTGAGAGGGGGCGTTCACGTTCCAGAGAGGCCTATCCTCAGATGGCCCGTTCTGGCAGCAGAGGCAGGAGTTTATCAGTGGAGCGGAGAGGGAGCAGGAACTCCTCTGAAAGCTCGTTAGTGGATATGGATGAAATGGCCAAAACTTTGTTCAGGTGATGGAATTACCTCTGGATAGCTTTTGTTTAGTCTCTGTTTGTTTTAGTCTCTCGGTTATTTTAACATCTCTTTGTGTGTGTGTTTACAGAGCAAGAAAACAGGCTTACAATGGACCCAGTGTGGTGAGTGGCTTGGTAATTCATTTAAGTCTAGTACACTGTTACTAACCGTTGTTGCTGCTCTCTCATCTCAAGGATAAGGTTAGAGTTATTCTATATTTTTCTTACCGTAAACAAATCCCATGAAAAGACCAAAACCGTGTGTGTGTGTGTGTGTGTGTGTGTGTGTGTGTGTGTGTGTGTGTGTCCATCCATCCGTCCGCCTCTCAATTCTGTCTGTGGCTCACAGCCTCAACCCCAGTTGTTCCTTCTGAAGATGTAAATCTTTAAAACAAGTTGCAAATATGTCGGTTTTTTTTAGTTTTTGTTTTTAAAGGCTCAGTAGTTTTCTCAACGATCTCGACACTATTTAGTTTTTAGACAAGCATATTCAAAAAGGAGTAGATGGTGCATTTGTTGGGGACTATTTTCATCTGTAGATTAATATACAATCAATCAAAAGTGAGCGGAAACGACTCAAAATAAACTACAGTGCCCATGTTCATTGTAATGAAGGAATATGTCGCCCAGTGCAGTCATTTCTTTAATATTTGTTTTAACAATGGAGCTCTATTGCACAGAGGAATACGCTACGTGTATAAAGATTGGTGACACAGACAATACTTGTTAGTAAGATCCATTCATTGATGTTTTTGGGCTTTTCATGGGATTTGTTGACAATAACAGAAAAAAACAGAATATTGCCAGGCTTATTGCGATTTTGTCTGTTTCTAGTCTAGAGGAGGCCTTTTGACCAGGAAGCCATTATGCAGTACTCCAACACACAGAATGAAAGACAAAGGTAATTAATGCAAGTCTTTTAACATCTTTGCTGCAATAAAATGATTTAAATCGGAGAGAAAAAAGGTAGCCACCACATATCATCTTATTACCCTTTGTATGTATCCAACCCCAGAGAGCTCCATAGACACAGGTGCTGAGCTGTCAGAGATTGATGCCAGGCTCCTGGCACTTCAGGAGTACATGAGGGACCTGGATACAGGACACTGACAACCCGCTGCTCGAGTCACTTGGGAATATGTTGCCTGACAGCTGCACAGCTTGGAGCTGCTTTTTTTTGTGGTTTTTTTAAACTTACTGTGGACAGACTAAGAAGCTTCAAATTTGACCAACTGTTGTACCAGCGTATATATGTGTTCATGTAAGAGACTAAAACTCCATCTGGAGGGTCAGACTTCCAGGATTTCAGGAAACCGAAGGACTACTTTTTGTGGACTGAAATTATTTTTTTAATATACCAAGTTTTTATTAATTAACTTAAAAGATGACTGTGTCTGAGTGTCATGTTATCATTTCTTTTTTACACCTCACCAAACCCTCTAAACTAGTAACGTGGATGTAAAATTTGGCAGTACCTCAGTCCAGAAATAATTTCATTTTCTTGCTTGTTGGTGTTTTCTTTTCTTTTTTTAGTTGGTTATGTGAGAGCACATCACTTGTTTTGTTTGTTGTGGAGTTTTCTCCCTGTGAGTGTGAGTGTGTGTGTGTGTTATCATCCTTTCCTTTCTAAACACAAATCAAGCAACCATTTTAAACTGAAATGCGATCCACATGTTAACCATATATTGTTAAACCTTTGATGGACTGTTGTCTCTTCTGCCCAGTGCATGTTGGGATACACTCCTGTACCCTGAAAGACAATACGCAGATAGAGGACCTGACTGGCTAAATGCATGTCGTCATAATCAGAGCTGGTGGTTAAATGCCATTTCACATTTCCAATCCATATGTTCAAATGTGTTCTCTTTCCTGCTCGACTTAGAACTCGTTTCCAGTGCATTTGAAGCGTTGTAGTTGATACTATTATACAACAGTTGATCTAGGCTACATAGTGCATTACAATGTAACTATTTCTACTGTTTAAACAGAAGTGGAACCAATTTCCCTTTGAGGTTGTGCTGTATCCCAAACTCAAGCATAAAAGCTATTTATCTTAGATAACATTTGTGTGAGGGAACAATGCTTATCATCTAAGATAAATTGGACAGACTAAGGCTATTTGTATGTATGTTTACACAAATCCAAACCACTTTCATGGTGATCGTGCATTTTAAGTGTATGAACACTAACTCTTTTTATAATAGTAAAACTGCCAAATTGTGTATGAACTGCTGTATGTACATGTGCACAAAGACTGTTACTCTAATTTTTTTTTCCCCCAGTCTTTTATATCTAAAAATATAATTTATAAGAATGGTATCCTGTGTTTACATTTTGTGTACAGTTCTGTACGCACCGATACCTTTGCACTATTGTCAGTTTTAGCGGAGCTGGAGGGAAACCTTGAGGGGTTTTTACACCACTGCAGCTGGCTTGCTTTCATTAATTAACAAATGCACGTCCAGGCATGGAGCCTTCCGCTCAGGGGAACAACTCGGTGGCTGAACAGCTGTTCTCTTTCTACTTGGAAACTCGGTAGGGAGAGTTATGTTGGTTTATGTCATGACCGACACTGTAGCGAGTTACACACATTAACAGCATTTAAGCCACATATGCACACAATGTCTGAGGATGTTATTGAAAAAATAAGAACATTTGTTCCCTTACAAAAAGTTTCATTTCATTACAAAATTCATTGTCCTGCCCAACTGAAAGGACAGACATTCTCACTATTAAAACTTTGATCTCTTTTAACATATCTTTGCTATCTCTGTCATGGCCTGGATCTTGTTGCTGGTTCACAAACAAACACACACACATTTAAAAATAAGAACCAATTTCAGTTTTGTCAATTTATTACATAATTATAAAAACTGGTAACACGTACACTGTTAAACACAATTCAATAGAAAAACATAGAGGTTAAACAGTAAGGCAGGTACAGTAAACCATCAAAGTGATGTTCAGGCTCAACAAAAAGTTTTTGGTATGAAGCGTTTGAACAACTCGCGTTTATTTTGCAAACTCTTAATAAAAGGCAATTGTTAAACCTAACAAGGTGTTAGTTAAAGTGCTTGAGAAGTTACAAAACAAAACGGTTAGTACACCTGAACGTTGCAACGTTACGTTACATGACCTGAAATCCTAAGAAATGGAAATAAGGTTCTATAACATCTGATAGTGTGCTGCTGGTACATAGTTTTAATGATATAGGAGATATATTGTTAAACATACATTCAATTCACTGGTAGATCAGTGATAATGAGCAAAGGCATCATTTAGTTTTCCAACCAAAACATGATTTTCTTCAAGTCTGTCCAGGCTGGGTCACAGTGGTCATGGTCGGCTGCTTCAACTGAATCCTTCGATTGTTCAGTATGGCCTGAATGCCATGTGTAAGCTACGGGGGGGGGGATGAAACATGAGAATGGCTATTTGTACATGTATGTATGTATATACGCACACACACGTAAAAATGACTTACTGTTTGTTGCTGTGCAAAAATGTCTCGATAAAAGGTCTGTCTACGTTCCTTCTCCTTCTCATCAGCCACTTTCCAAATCTTAGCTTTGGTCTGAACCGTGGCCTCAGGCAGCTGAGGAGACTGTTGCCGCTGTAACATAAATAAATAAATGGTTACACACAGAAGGTACAAAGAGTATTCTGAACAACTGAACTGTAACATAAGATTTTCTTTACCTTTTTGTTATGAATCAACATACAAATGAGTCCTGCCATGTATTTTATTAACTCCACAGCATGTAACCACAATAAAAAGGAGGGCATAGTGGAGGCATTCAGAAAGATACATGTATGATTATGAACATGCTGTATAATCATATTTAAAAAAAAAACATGGTAGGTGTCAAATATGACCTTAATTAGCTGTTTATTCCGTAATTGTAATTTGTTTTCATCACATTAAAAAATGTACCCTAATTTTAAATCCTTCCTTTTACCACACGAGACCTTAATGCCACTCACCAATCGTAACATGTAATCCTCGACAGTGTGAGAAGTCGTCTTCTGCATTGCTATAAAGGCCTCCGCTACATTTGCTCTGCTCCTGTTTAGCAATTCCTGCAAAGACCTTTTTTTATGGAATGTGTTGTATAACACACAAACATCACTAGCAGCAATTTAAAGAAAAGGTTTTAGAAAATGATATTTATGTATACCAGTAGCTGTTCATTGGTCTTCGTATCCAAGCTTTTTAGGTTTGAGCTGGGTGGAGGGTTGGTAGACTGGAAGAGACAAGAGAGATATTTACATACAGTAAGCACATAGTTATAATGTAAAACACTGTAAAGTCTAGGGCATGCAGTTTTACTAGACAGAGGCCTGTTAATGATAATTAATGCCTTGCAGTGAACGGCTCTTTACCTCAGCCTCGTACTCGGCCCAGGCATCTTTGCGTTCTGCCTCACTGAGCTCCTCCTCTTGTTTATGGTCCAGCAGAGATTCATGCTCGTGGAAAGACACTATGTGGTCTTTACAGGTTTGTAATAGCTGTGCTAGGACCTTATCCTGAGAGACAGACACAAAAAGTCATTCAATACTGCAAATCCATCGTGTAAGCCCTTTTAAGAAAGCTGTGTGTAATTTGTACATGGCATCGAAGAACCTGAAAATAAAGGCACCTTTGGCAAAACAGGGGTGGTTCTTTTGCTTTTCTTAGAGTTTGGGTCGCCCAGCAGGTCTGGCTCAAATACGTAAAGTTCAGTCAGTTCAAAAAGGGTGAAGTGCCTCTCAATCTGCTGCTGATCCACCACTCGATAGGACAAAGACTGCTTGGTCACCTGGCGATCATAGATCTTCTCCTCCATGGTGCCCTGGAGATGAAAATGACCGCAATAGTAAACAGGACTGAAAGGTATTTAAGTCCAATAAAAATACAGCAGCTCCAGGAGATCCAGGTCCAGTAGACTATTGTATACTGACCACAAAAAAATAATCCACTATTCCTCAAGAAAAAAAAGCAAAGATTAGGGGAGTCAGAACGAAATTAACATAAATGTATGTAGCAGAATGGAACGTCTTTACTCCTATTCCATCAATCAATTAATCATCAATCAATCAATTAATTTATGAACCCTCAAACTGAACTGACTTAAGGTAGAAATAGTGAAGCCCAAGAAGACTTGGATTTTGTCCCAAAAACACAATGCTACCATAAAGTTCTGTTTAATTGGTTATTTTCAGACAATAGATGATAGCTGTATTCGCTGCAAAATTCCTACTTGTTAAAACTTTAAAAAATAAATAAGCAACTATTCGTGGCACTGTGCAGCCAGCACACTACTAACTGTAAAGAGACAGATCAACTCTTTTAAAACTAGAATGCACATCCGCTTGTTTGACTTAGATTACAGAGTCTGTATCACATACTGTATGTCAAGCGTGTCATTTTGTGCAGAGTTTATGTTTTTTTACATCAAATGTTGCCATGGTATTGTTAAATAGTAGCATCAGTTATTTACTAAAATTAACACTTCTCCTCTTATGTTTATCTAAATCCTCATGTCTTAGATATAAATGAAGACCAGGGACTTTACCTGAGCCAAGAAGCGGTACACAAACACTTGTTTGAGCTGACCGAAGCGGTACACCCTGTATATGCTCTGTATGTCATATGAGGGATTCCATGAGGCGTCAAAGATGATGACCCGGTTGGCGGCAACGAGGTTGATGCCAAGTGAGCCGGCTCTTGTTGAGATGAGAAACAATCGGCCGCTAAAAAAAAGATCAATAAAATACAATCGGAAGAGGAACTTTGTCATGTTACTGTGAAACCTTCTGTCTGGACCTTATTAAAGTATAATCAATATATTTAAATAAAGATTGGAATAACAGTTAGATAATCTGTACCGATCGTTGCGGGCGTTATTGAACTGATCTGCCCATTTCTTCCTTAGCGGAGCACTGGTGGAACCATCAAGACGATAGTAATCAACGTTTTTAATCCAGCTACCCGCTGTGAGAACAATAAAGCACAAAAAATGTAAATGACAGTACATTCAAGGAGGACATTTTCTAAATCAATTCATATTTGCCATAAACAGAATACCTTGGAATGAGAATGGGTCTCTGGCGTGGTGAAAAGTCTTGAGGAAATCCTCAATTAGGTCTAATGAGATCAACGACTGACTGAACACAAGCCTAAAAATGCAAAAATGGATTTGGTTAGATGTGAGGACCAGTCATCATCTTGATAGACCACTGGCAGTCTTTCTGTTTAAATTTGCTTCAGATTAGAAAAAAAAAACCATACACTTTATCGTTCAGGTCTTCAGCCATTCTGAGGATTTCAAACAAGAGCACCATCTTCCCCGAGTGCTCCAGGATTTGGGCATCTTCTTCGGTCAGCAGATTCTTGAACCAGCCCTCATCTAGACTCTGAGACTTGGAGCTGATGGTTGCTTTCTTTCCTACACAGAATATAACACAGGACGAAGTACATTAGTGTGCAAACTACAGGGTTGGAGTACTGGTGACAAATGGAGCTTTAATACCTTCCACTGCTGGAAGGTCTTGGACTCACCAACAATACCTGCTGTACTACTGTCATCGGTATTCCCTTCTTTTCCGTTGTTCTCTTTCAGTCCACTACATCAGGCAAGAAAAGTGTATATAAAAAAAAGTATATAAATAAAATATACATCACAAAATAATGTTGCAGTGTAACTGAAACTTCAGAAAGCACTCATACCTCTCTTTCTTTATTTCACATATTCTTGTTGCAAAGTTGATGCATCGTGTGACACCAATCTACACGATACCTTTTTTGTTTTGGAATGTTTTGCACATTTATTTATCTAGAATTATGATTATTCGGTGAATGAATGAACAACACACAGGACAGCAACACAATCCCTTTTTTTTCCTTTTGAGTCTGACCTTCTTCTACGCACCTCCGTCGCATCAACTGATCTCTGACTGCTCACGGAGAAAAATATGTAGCCTACACTGTAAACATTGCCTTACACTATTAATCTCGTACAATGTACTGAATAACGATAGCACACTGATACTCGTACTGGAAGCCATATTAATCTTGCCATACGGCCAGCGTAGGAGTTACAACGCGCTCGGAATGGGAGGGGCTAGAAAGAATAGAATACAATTTCACCGCTAGGTGGGAGAAATTCTTACACAATGTAGCTTTAAAGCAGAGTGTGATTATCAGCATAGCAGGTCTTACCGCTCAACCACAGTGGTTTCTTCTTTTCTCAGCTGAGCTGCCGCTTTCATTTTCTTCTTTTCAAAATATCCCTGTTATGAAAATCCAGTTAAGTGTGAACTGAAAATTGAAATGTTAAACTCTTAACATAATGCTGGACTAATAAGAAATCAACATGCATTTAAGGTCATTTTTTAACCTTGTTTTCTTTGCTGATGAAGCTGAGCTGAAGGCACCAGGGATGAGTCCAAATTCTGCTGAGCACCTGAAAGTCCTTGAACAGGTTCGCTCCAATCCTCCCCGATGCTCTGTTAGTCATGGAGCCCATACCTGAAAAAAACATGCATGTACTTTAGATGGTCGTACATCAGTGAAACGTCAAAATTGATTGAAATCTCTACATAAAACACCATTACTGATGATGAGTTAGGGATTTGATTGTAAGCGAGTTATATAAGTTACAATATGAGTAAATGTCACACATTTGACCGGCTTTACTTGACTACATTTATTCTCTCTAGGACCCCAGTATATTTTTCTAGGAATAAGCTTCAAAATGGGGAAAATAGTCTATATATATGTGACAATTAAAAACAATAATTTTACACTGGAACAGAGGGCAGGAAGAACACTGTCAAGTCACAGAAGAGCAAAATAACATACATTCTGCTAACAAACTCAAATGGTGCGATTTCTCTTTTTCTTCTTAACATTTAGATTATTCTACAGCTGTGATTACTGTACATCTTCATTCCTTACAGTGAAAATGTGAATAGAGATTCTTACTGGTGACGTGGTCGAGGTAGTAGCGATACAATGTATACTGAAGTGGGGAAACCCTCACTGCCAGCACATACTCGTATTTAGGAGGCAGAAACTGAGTCAACTCGGAGTAATCTCTTCTCTAAGAAAGAAGATGAACACAGCGTTGTGAGAGCTGGAATATAAAACAAAACTTGAGTGTGCTTATACAGACAAGTGTTTTGTTTTTCTTTACCTGGACACATCCGACCAACATTGCGTGAAGCACATGTGCTCGCCTCTTCATGATTCGGACGTCTCTTGATGTGGAGTCAGCACATTGGCCGTTCTGTATGGGGTTGATGAAACGGTTTCGGAATTCGTTCAGTGAGCCCAGTAGATTCTTCTTGATGAAATTGACCATGCAGTGGTCTGTGGGAGCAAAATGTGGTCTGTCAATATGATTTATTTTTTTTATTGAAAAATCTGTCAAAACATCATGCCTACACTTCATTTCCTCACTAAGATCTAAAAGTGAAGCACAATTTGTCAGAGTACTGCAGTTTTGGGTCATCAATGACATCTGATTGTGTTTTTTGAAATATCTAGAAATGCTGGGTAATGTATTTCAAGTAGACTTGCTGATACTATATATACTATATATATATATATATATATATATATATATATATATATATAAATACTATACATGAAATGTCCAGAAATGTAGTGAAATGTAAATGCATACTTGGGCTCAATGTGTTTTAAAAGATGAGTCTCATGGCACATTACTGCACATCCTGTTATAAATGGAGTGACTTCAACAATTCACTCTATTGTCATACATTCATTCAGTATCTGAAATAGAAAAACATTCCTTATAACTCTGTCCTTGAATTGTATTCACAATACTGTCGAGCAAAGTGTGATCTCATGGCAATATTTAACATGACATAGTGGTGCAGACGTACACTCATTTAGGTTGTTTTGTAGCGGTGTGCCAGTTAGCACCACTCTTCGTTGGGTCTTGATGGCATTTAAAGATTTAGAGATTTTGGTCACTTCGTTGCGCAGGATGTGTCCCTCGTCACAAACCACAAAGTCTGGACCTGTTAAAATAAAAATTAAAAAATAAAAAATTTAAAACACAATAGAAGACAGCTTCAGATCAAAACCGTTTCAATGCGCGATGCAATAACACATAAAACAGAAAACATTTTAATTATATCATGCCATTGCAAAGTTACTGTACCTGGATCCACCAGTATCCTCTTTAACTCTTCCTTGGACTCATCATTCATTTTCTCGGCTTGTGACAGGATGCGGTACATCTCGTACCCCATTATCATAACACCCCCGTTGCTCTGCCACCGCTGCAGAGCCCTGATTCGTTCTGCAGGATTCTTTATTGTAGCCAGTTCTGTCACCTGTAACATATTTGTGGGTTTGTACATATTAGGCAAAGTGCTAGGCATAAAGCATTTGAGGCACAAAATGTAGTATTGCCCATAGATGAGTTTTCATACTAGCACTTTATCCTGTCCCATGTTGTTTTGCCATTTCTTGAACTCGCTGACCCAATTCAGGATAGTATTAAGTGGACACACGACCAGGGCCCTTCTGAATTTCAGGTTCTCTGACAGCAGCACCGTGTGGAGGAAAGTTACCACCTATAAAATAACACAGCTATGAGTATGAAGCATAGACAATTGACCACAGACAATAAAGCATAGTTTAAGATAGGTGATGTTAGGTGATGTGCATACAGCAAACACAAAAACATAATATAACATTTTTAACACAATTCATTTCATGGTGCACTTTGGGATTTTGTGCGGCTAGCAATATCTATAAAGGTTTTGTGTATTAATTTGCCTTGGACAAATCAAAGCAAACAAGAATATTGGAGGTGGATATGTGTCACCTGCAGAGTCTTCCCCAGGCCCATGCAGTGTGCCAGTATACAGCCTGTTCCAGGGGAGGAGTTGGCTTTCTTCACAGACTCACAACAACTGTCCCAAATAAACTGGACTCCTTTTGGAAGAATAAAGAACACAAGGTAAGTAAGACTCACCTGTATTAACTAATGCTGCCATCAGCATGCCTGTATAGTGCATAATAGTAAAGCAATGTTCTCTTCAGTGTGAGTGAAAAGAGAGCACAAACTAACCGTCCACCTGGTGAGGCTTCAGTCTCGTCACCAGGTTCCTGTGCACCTGAACGAGAGGATTCTTGGTTTCCTCATCTAGATCCAGGATCAGCTTGGTGGTGATGGGACACTCTACTTGAGACAGCTCATCCTTTCCATCAATTGTCTGGAAAACAATGCCACCAGTCAATATTTTGTCTGTTCGCTCCTCCCCTTGGAAAACCCCCCAAAAAGTTCTACTGTCAGCGACAAAACGTTTATGCACTGTGCTTATTGTCATTTATCAACAGGGATATAGCATCTAATGAGCAAGTCCTGCTGCTGAAACGCATTAAACTACTGTAAATATATCCGTTGGTCATCGACAGTGCAGTTTAAAGGTCTGGTTTGACCTGCTGTGTACGCAGTACCTCTCTCCTGTCCTCCATCTGTTGTTTCCTTTCTGCCAACCGTTGCCGTCTCTCCTCCTCCTCTTTGAGGGCTTCCTGGGTCTCAACACGGAGATTCTCATCTTCAATGATATCCCGGATCTTTTTGCGTCCTTTTGGGGTACCTTTACTGTCGCCGTTCTCATCTCCATCCTCTTCATCACTCTGCTCAAATACAGACAAGCGATATGATCATTAGACACCAGAGCAAACTCCCAAGTTTAAGACATTAGAGATGAGCAGATGCAGATAAAAATAATAAATCACTTAGTTATAACATCAGCCGTTACCTTTTCACTGGTGGAGTCGGACAACCAAATGCAGGGCATCTGTATCTTCTTTTCATAACTACGCGATGCCTCCTCTTTACTGGATAATCTGGAGCTAAAAAGAGGAGAGAATCAGATATGAAAATTAACATGTACATAATATATACTGAAGTGTGTGTGTGAGAGACAGATGATGCATTGGGTTTTTCAGACAGCAATATTAATTAAATAATCAGCATAAAAATGTGGTCCAAATAAAGTCTGATTGTTTTTGATTAAATCTTGATCTATGCTTGATTTGGACTGCTTGTTTCACAATTTCTTGATTGTTAACGCTCTTGGCTTCTATTACAGGAACACGCACTGAACTTGCTCAGTCAGTGCACAGCAGGGGTGGACGCGCTATCATGAAGGCCTGTACAGTCTAAACCATTATGATACATTAGCCCAGGAATAAGTGCTTTACCATAATTTAATCGGATTTCAAAACTGACATTAAATAAGATTAAAAGAGCATATTGATGTGCAAAGGATGTGCTATAGAAACGCATTTGTATTTGACTGCATTACTGTATATTATCCAGGTGTTCATGTTGTATTGAGTGAAGGAAAACAATACTGTACGTTCATGTGTTCTTTCATACAGTATTACTTAACAGTTTAAAGACAGACTGTGTAACTTTTAATAAAAAGCATAGAACGTTCATTCTCTTACAAATTCAACTTTGAATTTATAAGCATTAAAACTCACCCTTGCTTACAATTCAACACACTGGGGTTGTGCTGCTACCACCTTAATTGGTCTGTTATGACCAGCAGCAAATGGTGGCTGACACAGATACCAGATTTTAAATAGCTATTGCTGTAGAACAGACATCACTGAGTCAGTTTGCTGACTTTGTAACCCTACTACCTACTCTACCTGATCTACTGCTTTTGATGTTAACGATGGCAGCTGAAATGAATGTACCTTTTGAGTCCATCTTCACCGGCCTCATCCTCAGACTGACTCAGCTCCTCGCTCATCCCAAGATCTTCTGGCTCAGACTCGTTACTGTCACCATCACTTTCACTATCAGCTTAACGGAAATCAAAGTCAGACATTAGAGCAAAGTAGGTACTTCCTATTCAGACAGCTCAGTTTCTAATGTTAGACGCGTCCTTACAGCCCAGGTGTTTGCTGCTGGCCTTTCGCTTGCTCTCCTGCTTTCCTGCGTCACTCTCTGCCAGGGCCTTGTCACTTGATGTTCCCTCATCTAAGGTTAGTTTGTGGCGGAGAAGATGGTGTCTGGAGTTGGGCCCATCACACGTGGTTTCAGATGAATCTGTCATGTCTTCTCCTGTAGCAGAGATATCATTTCCCCCCCCTTTTATAATTCACAAAAGGTAACTTTCCAATTGTCACAACTTTGGTTGTGAAGTACAAATATCAAATTCCACTATTGATCAATAGGACTAAAACTGGGAAAGAATGTGTGCTTATAGAAAAGATGCACAAGCGGAAAGCAAAAAATGTGCCACGTAAAAAAATGACTTACCATTTTCATCCGTTTCATTATCCCTATTGCCTTGTTCGAACTCCTTCTCACCCTCCGAGTCAGATTCATCCTCCTGCGTTTCCTCATCCCAAGACATATCTTCGCCCGAGGAGTAGTTGGCTTTGATTTCAGCCAATAGCATTTTCTTAGCGATTCTTTCAAAAGTGGAAAAGAAGGAAAAGGTACCTGAGGTTCATTTCATGATCAGTAAAATTGTCTTCAGCTGGATAGTGTTATACTTCTGAGCTGAGAAATTTATTCTAAATCTAATCAGATATCTTTAGTGAGTCGCCATTGTTCCACATTAACCAACAATAATCTTAAACTGATGTGACAATATAAAGCTCTGCTTGTCAAGTCACAAATTAAAACAAACTGCTACATCACTGCAGGACATGCATTTAAAATAAAAGCAGAAAAAGAGAAATGATACACAGACGTTTTGAAGAGTAAGAATTTATTACAAGTACTTCTTACAGAAAAAAAACAGAACGACATATACTTAATTTATTCTCCTTTGGTTAATGGGGCGGGATACTTTTAATTTATTTCCTACAATGTTTTTTTTTTTGTTGCTTGTTTGAGTCTGACAGACATTTTTCAGGTTTGTTTTTTTTTCCACATGAAAATAAAAGTTACATTGATCTCTAGTTCATCCAATTGTGACAGCTCGCAGTTGAAGAACTACAGTCTGTTTTAACACAAACAGAGCTGGCTGTAAGGCGGCATGCTCCTCTGGTACTATCAGCCAATTAATATTATGTTAAAGACAGCGTGTGGGACACAAAACACAAAATTACTAACAAAGTCTGTACATATTTACTTAGAATGAAAAGTAATTTCAACTGTTCTTAAACCCTTTATACTTCAGTGGAGAATTACGTTTAAAAAATGAGGACAGTATGCACATAACCTGATACAGTTCGTGATAAACACGTTTTCAAACTCTAAACCGTTTATGGTTTTAATACCATATTGGGTTTTAAACACTCATTAGTACGTGCAATTATTTACCCTCTTAAACCCCATTCTACATCTTCCTGTGTTCAATGCGCATTTCCCAACACGGGCTGACATGTAGTTAAACATGATAACCGAGAGTCAAACAGCTTGCAAGGGTCTGGCTCGAGTTCGTCTACTCTCCGGTCATTTGTCCATCCCGCATTCACCCTTTCTCACCCAGCGACCTGCGTTACGTACACAGGTCCGATCCTGATCTCCAAGTGGGTTGTCAGTGCAGGTCGCTGCAGATAGGATAACTGCCATTTTGACCGACGTTAAATCCAATGTCCAATGAGAGTTTATTGTAAAAGACGTATTACAGAATAGCAATGCCAGACGACAGCGGCAGTAACAGGCCAGAGCCTTGGATCTCATTTGACATGCTACAACTGGGAAAAAAAGACGAAAACACTGAGGAAAATAACATAATCCCACACGTAAATTTGGCATTATCACCATTGGTATTCGCATGCTGTGTGGATTTTAACTAAATAAAACAGTACTTTCATGTTTTAGCCCACTAACTACTAACAATGTAAACTTTACATTTCTGCTGACCATTTTCATAAAGCATAAAGTTGTGCTATAACTACAGCTGAAAACAGACTTAAAAAAAAAAATGGGTTGGTGCCGATAGGAGGCTACAATATCCCAGATTTAACTGACTGTTGCCTAACAGCACTGCATTCACTGCTGTGCTGTCAGAAAATCCGACCTGGAAAAAACATGAGAAACAAACATGGATGTCATTAAAGGCACAATTTGAATTTGGTCGCTTTTTGCATTATAATAGTTGTTTCATAGCCCACTCTCAATTCTCAGATATACAATGTCCCCATTACATTTGAAAGCACTGACCCAGAAGGCTTTTTAACACAAATTGTTTTTATCTGGATTACTTTAGCAAAATGCGAAAACTTGTTCACCTGTCAAGCAGTGTTTAAAGGGATAGTTCGGTATATATCCTTTGAAGTGTGGTTGATTGAGGTAATTATCGATAGTCAGTGTATAACGTACAGTAGATGTCAGTCGGCATGCCCCAGTCTGGAGAAGCAGAGAGGAGCCCCGACACGGGAGCCAAGCAATGTACTGCTGTGGATGGGGGCATGAGCAAAACATTTTTTAGCGAACTATGAAAAAGCCCACCTAAAGAACTCATCTTTTTAAGCGTATGCTATATTTAGAATATTTTCACCACTTGCCATCAGACAGCCGTTGTGTACATCAATGCTCTCCACAAAGCCACCAGACTTCTTTGACAAAAACAGAAATTCAACCTTGCAGAACACAAAACTAACAAACATACTAACCTTCTGCAAGGTAAAATTACTATTATGTCAAAATTAGTCTGGTGGCTTTGAAGAGAGCAGTAGTTCCCCATCATTAAGAACTGTTTGACAGCAAGGTAAAGCAGTGAAAATATTCTAAATATATATATATAAGGTACACTTAAACTAATATAGATTTTTTTAAGTGGGCCTTTTTAGGTGCCTAAAATAAAAGTTTTGCTGCTGCGTGTCATGACTCCTGTCTGCTTCTCCAAAGTAGGGGCGTGCCGACCGACTACTACTGTAGGTGATAAACTGACTATGAATAAGTACCTCATACAACCTCAATTCAAAAGATTCAAACTGCCTTTAGGTCTCTGCAAGTTTAAATACAGTAAAAATGTATTCTTCAGTTTTAAAAGCTACAGTGTGCTTTAGACAATGGTCAGCAGTAATGTATACTCTGTGTATAGAAAGTGGGGTAAAACGTACAAAAATACTGGTGTGTTTCCGCTGAACACTGTTGACAGTGAGGACTGTAAATGATTTAGATTAACCAGGTCATTGGATCTGGAAAAAGTTTTTCAAACGTCATTCCTCAGTGCTTTGAGTATTGATGCATTATAATAACCGGATACAGTTTTACTGGGCACATTTCACACACACACGCTGGCTGGGATGGCCACTTGTATTCATTTCTGAATGCATGTGACAGTAGATTTTCTTCATTGTTTTACGACTGTTATGCATGGGGAAGATTCTTTCTAGGTCAGAATATGTCACATGACCTAAAATATTTGCACAAACCCTGCACTGTTCCTCAGGGGTTGGCCTTGAGCAGCAGTAACAAAAAATTCAATCACCACCATTGTACTGGGGTGCTGTCGGGAATCTCAGACAAATACCTCAAAACCTCAGCAGATTAAACCGAAAATGTGTGCATGGCTAGATACTACTGGATGAACAGTGGTTGGAAAATATCCCTTCGTAATTTGAGTGAGTCAAGCCTTTAAGAGAATCTCTATGAAAGCAGCACTGTCAGAGAAACAAAAATGACACCGTCTCTTAAATCTACAAGTAAAAAAAAGTTTTTGGTAGGAGACACTGAAAGAGCTCAGCCTTCTTATCACTACTATAGCATATTTCATATATGAAAAAGTACATGCCCCCAAGCTGTAACAACAAATATTTAGAATGCGACTAATATCATCTGGTCATTGAGATCATTTTGGAAAATAGCACCTGGGTCTCATGTTTATAACTTTTACTTGAGACCTTTGACATAGTCAACAAAGCCAGCAATACACTAAATGTGTCAAATGCATGCTCTGAAATAATTCAATGGCACAAATGAGCACTCAAGGCATCCAGTGAGTGTCAATCTTCCATAAAGCCTGCTCTAAACTACATTAGGTGTAATTGCGGGTTATTTGTGGTTTCTGGAACTGCAGTTACTCTAGAGCTAGTAACTTGCATGTGAACTAGTTTAAAAAAAATACAAAAATAAAGAGACTACATGACAGAATTATGTCACAATAAAATGTATTATTCATCATGGTGACCGAGTGTAAATACCAAAGCCTTGATGTTGATGCCTTAAATATACGACTGTAAAGCACTACTTAACAATCAAATAAGGAATGTCAATTGACCACAAATCATATTTGCAATTGGCCACTGGTGTATACCATGATTTACATATTATAAAACTCAACGTCAGTTAAAAAGAATGTAACAAGTGTTTATGGTGTTTTGGGTGAGACTGTGGGTGTTTATTACCAGAGACATGTTCAATTTGTGTCAGTTGGACATTGAGAGTAGCCCTATGAAAAATCCTGATATTTACAGGTGTTCACAATACCATCATTATAGTCTTTCAAAACAAAGTAATAAATCAGACTCTGAAATAATGTATTTAACACTGGCATCAAATACAAACCCATTCATGAAAATGCAGCCATTAGGTGAAGCTCAAGTCATGTGTGGTAGAAGAATTACTAAATATATTTTGTGGCCAGAATTAACAGTGGCTGCAACAGGAACGTTGCAACAACTTTTGTGCCTAAAAGAACTCAAAAGCTAAATAACATAAAGCTAAAGCACATTCACAGAGCCAGGTACATTACATAAGATATCTTAAATAATACTTTTGCCATCTTATAATTAGGTAAATCAACTTGTCTAACCATAACTGTGATTTATGTAGAGTAAATTTTAAAGTATAACATTTTAAAGTATAAAAGATTTCAAGGTGAAGCATAAAAGTTTTAAAACATGCTTACAACTTTTGGTTGATAAAAAAAAAAATACTTGTTTTGTTCTTATTTTAGAAATGTAAATGGGTGCAGATAATCTGTCAGGCATGCTTCAAACGTTATACTTCACCTGTAAATAACAGGTAAGTAAACAGTGCTGCTCATTGGACGACAACAGTTCTTTGCACATTCTGTAATAACACAGAAGAGTAGACTGAAAACCTCTAGTTCAAAACCTTCTAAATATGTTCAAATACTGTCAGTGAAAACAGGCTGAGTTGTAAGGCAAAATAAGTTGCATTCATTGTTCAAATGTATTCTCAGACCTCTCCAAGTGGAAAGTGGGTCAATGTCAAGGTTTCCCCTTTTGTATCAGCATAGTAGGACAGTGAAATAACACAAGGTATAAGATCTAATGGCAATAATGAAATCTTTTAAGTAAAATGTTTCTCAAGCGTTTACATGTATACTGGATTGCACACTAAATAAAACATAGACAAGCATTCTATGTGTGTTCTGTTAACAAAATGAAAATCAATACAGGTAAAAAATATATATAGAGAAGCAGAGTATGTTGCCTATCTTTCACAAGTCTGTTCTAGGCAGGTTCAGTCTCAGTGCATCATAATGTGGGCTGTATGCTTCACAGTGGATCTCTAGAATGTGTATTTGATTGCTGGGGTTCTGCTGCAGCTACGTTTAGGTCTTGTTTGAATAGACTGCAACTGAGTCTTAATGACATAGGTGTTGCTAGATTTTGCACAGAGTTTTGGATTCGAAGTTACCTTTCTTCCACACCTAAGGTGTTTTACAAACTCTACATGCGGGCTTTTTGAACCATACCTATTTTCTGGATCATCATCATCTTCTGCTGCCCACGAGGGCCCAGATTGCTCCTCATCTCCTACAAAAACACAAAATTAGAAACATAATTTTTTCAGAAAAGTTGTTTCAACAGAAAAATAACATAATTTAAGAGCTGCAACTAAGGTTTATCTTTAATAGTCAATTAATCTGTTGACTATTTTGTCAATAAATCTATTAAATGTCAGAAATGGGGAAAAATGTCAATCTGTGTTTTCCAAAGCCCAATATGATGCCTTCAAATGCCTTGTTAAATCCACAACTTAAAGATATTCAGTTTACTGTCAGAGGTGTGAAGAAACTAGAAAATATTTACCAATAGCCACTGACAAGATAAACTGTAGATCTAGATATATAATAGATATAAGACTCACCTGAAGATTGGTGGAACGCTGCTGCTCCCAGCAAGGCCACATCTTCAGTGATTGGCTTCATCTTCTGATCACTTCCTTCACTCCCAAAGTCATCATCGTCGTCTTCATCTTCGCTTGATGACGATGACGACTCCATTGCTTTCCGATGAGTTTTAGCCTTAGACTTTCCAGCCTGTATCCTACCCTGCTTTCTAGCCACATCTTGATCCTCTCTTTTGACCATGTGAGACTTCCCTATTGGCCTCAGCGTATTCAAGTGTTTTATTTTCTTCTGCGAGTCCACATCATCACTAGAGGAATCTGTCCCACTTTCTCTTCGAGATTTTACTTTTCTGTTACTTGAGTCAGACTCGGGGGAACGATCCAGCATCTTACGTTTGCAGCGCATCTTCTCCGGTGAGATTGGGGTGTTCTTAGTGAGCCAGAAGAGACATTTCTTGGCCACCTTAGTTGATGCTTCTCCGCCATTCTCATCACTCTGGGGTTCATCAGAGCTATGTGTCATAGCTGCTCGCTCAAGCAGAGCGGCAGGGACTTCATCTGAGTCAGAGTCGTCTCTTGCCCTGCTCAGACTTTGTTCTTCTGTGTTTTTGGCTGGTACAGTGCTGGAGGTTTCCTCAGGGTCAGAGTCACTGTCACTGTCTGCTGCTGAACGAGACGTTTTGGCCTTGACATCACTTGGTCGACGCAAAGGTGTTGTCTTCACGCGAGGAGATCGTCTATTGCCTTTTTCCTCTTCTGGGTGTAGAGATGCACTAGAGTTGTCATTGCTCATCTTGCTGTCAGCTTTAGCACTTACAACACCTGTCTCTTCATCTTCCGATACATCCTTTACCTCTGACTTCTTATCGTTCATGTGGATGTCCGTCTCTATCTTCGGAGCATCAGAGGATGGCCCCTGCTCCATTGGTACAGGAGTGAGTTTTACTACTAGTTTTTTAGTCATGTTGAAAGCGCTTTCAGAAGGCTTCAGGACAATCTTTTGGGCACTCTGTCTGGCTTCTGAATCCATGTTTTCACCAGTGCAGGCATGTGCAGTTCTCCCATCTGTGCAGCCCTTGGAGTCAGAATCATAATCTTCCAAATGTTCAGCTGCCAATTTCTGCAAGTCACTCAAGCATCTTTCATCAGAGATATCTGCATCTGCAACTGTTACAGGTTGTGCATCAAAGTCATCACTAAATAACTTTTGCCAACAGCTCATGACATCCAGGTCACTGAATTCTTCCTTAAGGCTATCCTCGAGTGCTGCAAGTGATTTTCGCAAACCTTTAACTACTGACAAAAAGGAGTTCAAGTACAAATTTCGAACAGCAGGTGTTTGCTTGTTTGTTGTCACAGTATGAATGAAATTGACAAATGTCCGGTTTAAGATGTTTGTTGAGTCCACTAAATGTTTGGCCTTTTTGGTAAGATCCTTAGAAATCTGCAGTGTGTTATAGTTGAACACCACATTACCATCCATACCAGTGTGATCCCATGTATCCAAAGGAATGTTTTGAGGTAAGTGTGGCAACATGTGATAAAGTTCAGATTTCTCCGGCTCTACTCGGTTCTTCTTGCGCTGCTGATAGCACATATGCTCCATGTTCTCGAGGACACTGTCACAGGCCACCACCAGGTCAAAAAGGGGCTCCGGGCTACACACGTAGCAGTACCATTTGCTCTCCAAGATGCCAGACAGCTCCTTCCTTCCTAAATTTCTTAGAATACACTTCTTGCAGAATGCATTACTACAGAAGTCACAACAGATCAAGTTGCCTCCTTCAGCACACCATCTGCACGAGGGGGAAAAGAGTTAATAAATACAGTAGATAAAAGCTTAGTACAAAGTAAGATGTAAAATATCAAATACAACAAATCATACCTGCATTGCTCATCCATTCCATCTCCATCCTTACTGATGTCATCACTTAAGTAATACTTGTAGCAAGACTGGCAAAAAAACAAACAATTAATGGAAGAGTCACAGAAAGCTTGGACAAAAACAAACATTCAAGGAGTTTCAAAAAGGTGCTCTGCCACACAAAACCGTTTTTGCTGGTATTATTATTATTTTTTTTTATATAATAATTAGGTTAGGATGTGTTTGTGTTATGTCGTGAATGTGAAAATGAACTGCTACCTCCTCTGTCAGCTCTAGCCACTGAAAAGAAATAAGCGGAGAAATCAGGCCAATTACAAAAGCTGGTCAGTCTGACATGGTGTTGCCTGAGCTCGCAGGCTTTCTATACCACGCTAGAATGGTTTGAAACAAGGTAACCAAGGCATTTCTTCCACAAAAAATGTTACAGTCCATGGTAGAACTTCAGACATTACCACAAAGTAATGAAATACATGTGGCAGGGCACCTTTAAGTGTGTAAAGGGAAGATTTTTTTCTTGTTAGCAATGTTAGTCTTGTTTCTGATGGCTCTTTTGAATTGTATCCTTCAAATACAGAATTATTTTTAGCTACATTCTTAAAACAAAGCATTTTCAATATCTGACTGATCACAGCAGTCAAACAGTTGTGATATTGACAGACAGACTTAGCTCAGTATATGTATAATCCATTTGAATATGAAATGACAATGACTGAGTGGCTAAAGTGGGTGCTATAGATGCACTGATTGACAGGCTGGTGACCGGAATTGGCCGATTTTCACGTGATCAGCCATGACCGGCGACCGGCTGGTTGGTCTGACATATGCCGATTTTATGCCGGTCAAATGCTGTACCCTACGGTACCGTCTATTTGCTGGATGGTTTCAAGGTAACGGTCGGTAGCTAACATTAGCTTTCGAAGAATGTCACAGTATGTTTCAATATGCACTCATTAAAGTTAATTTGACTGGCAAAAAAGTTAAAGTCTTTCTTAAAAAAAGTCTTCATTTTAAGAAGTAAAAAGTTTTGGATACATTTTTACTTCTTCCAAACATATTTTAAATTAAGAGTCAATGTAGATTTACACATTGCAATAATATCATAATCCTACAATGAATCACTGTGAAAACAAAACTTTCTAGATGTGTTGTTACTTTGGCCAGGTCATCATCAAAAAAGCAAATTAGTACATTCCTGATTTTGTCCATGTTGAGATTAGTTGCTTCGTGTACATTTTATTAAAAACTTTGCATTGTTTAGCTTTTCAAATAGCTATATTCCTAAACTCTGGGGCAAGGCTGTTGTGTTTCAATAACTGCCATACTGACTCCAAACACACAGCTTTGTCAAGGCAGTTTGGGCTTCAGATAGCTTTTACACAGTGGCCATCGTTAAAGGTCCCATGGCATGAAAATTTCACTTTATGAGGTTTTTTTTAACATTAATATGAGTTCCCCCAGCCTGCCTATGGTCCCCCAGTGGCTATAAATGGCAATAGGTGTAAACCAAGTAAAAATAAAGCCGTGGGTATCCTGCTCTGCCTTTGAGTCTGCCTCTGGAATCTTCCCTTTATGTCGTAAGGGGGAAAGGTTACCTCCCCTTTCTCTGCTTTGCCCGCCCAGAGAATTTGGCCAACCCATGAGAGAGAGACATCATGGCTTGCAAACGAGCAAAGCATGGCAGTTGGTCAAGGCCACACCCCCACCCTCCACCTTGCCCCCCCTCTCTCCTCCTCAATAGCATTTAAAGCTACAGACACAGAAATGGCACGCCCAAAGGAAAGCTCATTATGGGACTGGCTCTAGTGGCTGTAATTCTGCACCATGGCTGAATTTCGGGAAAGAGACTTCAGATACAGTATTAGGGGACCACTAAGGCCTATATAAAAGCATCCAAAGAGCACCATGTCATGGGACCTTTAATGACAAATCGTGTTCCGCTATGAACGTGCATACACATATTGTTTTTATCAGAAACACGGTCGGTCAGTGAAGGCGCAGTCGTAGCGGTAGCCGTCGTTGACGGTAACTTACTCGTTTAACACTTTGTCAATTTGAGGCACCAAGTGCTAAACAGCTTTCCATCTCCACCCTTTTCCTCTTGTCCTCTATTCATGCCCAGCGCCACTTGTTTTTAACTCCTTTCTCAACTAAAGCTGTATCTACATGATCCAAGTTTGATAAACTTTGCCTCCATTTTTTTAGCCGCGTTACCACGGAGACCACACAGCACTCTTGCTTTTCGGCAAAGACCCGCCCTACTTTGCATCTGATTGGCTAGAACTCCTTTTATTGGTAGGTGGAAGTTCGATGATTGGTTAAACCCAGCGCATCAAAAACAAATCCCATGTGGACTTTTTAATTTATTTATTTTTCTAAAATAGTCATACGCCGGAAATCCGGCACCAGGCCCGAGTACTTTAAGCCCTGAGCATGTCTGTAACCTATATCATGATTGCCATTTTATTTAAACTCCAGCTTTTAAATCTTGGTAACAGCATACTTAGGCATGCGTTTCCCAAGGTTTCTGACTTTTGAAGAGATGTACATGTTGATGAAAATTGAATACAGTTATATTATTACATATTAATACTGACTTAAAGGTCAGAGAAAATTGAGAATTTGTTTCCGACATAAATAAGCAGACTCACCTTGCAAATAAGTACTTTGAGAGCTGGATGTCGATAGAAGGAATCTCTCTGGAAGTGGTTAACTTGTCGGCCACATGCGGTGCAACTGACAATTCCCATGTGTTCAACTCCTGTGAAAGCACATTATGTCATTAGCAACAAAATGGTTATAATAATGGCTTGATGGGCTGTTTAAAAGATGTGAGAATGCCCTGAGCAAGACAACTGGTTAATATACAAAAACTTGCTGTAAGCAGTGCAAAGTGGGAGTGAAGCACTTGGAGCTTCTTCTTTTTTTTTCCAAAGTCGGCGTATTAGTGATCTCTCTCACGACAAGATGATGATCAAGCCGCATTGAGAAACAAATGAATTTTTAGCTTGTTTTAACCAGTGGACTATTTTTTCTGTGTGCCTTTTGTCCACAAGCAGTCAATTGATGAGAAGCCCAACAAGTGCCTTTTTTGGTTCATTTGAAGAAACGGCTGCCTGAGTAATCATGAAGTGATGTGTAATGTTATAACAACATCAACCAGACTGACCTCCACGTCTTCTCGAAAGTACGCCTGATTTCCGGCTGCGAAACTCAGGACCCCTGAAGTCATCTCTTCCATTATCAACAGCTTCAGGCCTCACCAGTACAGTGCCTGTTTAAAAAAAAAAAAAAAAAAAAAACATACCACCAATAAGTCTAAGATATTCCATCAATATTAAATATGTAATCATAATCTAAAGCTGGGGACAGAACTAAATATTTCATTCATTTATAAAGACTGATTTGTGTCACCCTACATGTTTTTTTTCTGTCTTGCAGTCAGCAAGACTAAAAACACATACAGGTACTTGAGAGCTCAGCAAAGACAACAGACAAAACTCTTAGCAATCGGTAGATTAAGTGTTATAGCCCAAGACATTCCAAGATTTCCAAAATCAAATTTTTTTTATTTTTTTTATCTAAGACTGCAACTAAACATAACGGACACCAATCCAAAATGTTGCACTACAATTTGCGCAGAAAAGCTATGAGGCAGAGTAAATAAGGGAATTACGATAGGAAAATGTTAAGACCTACCTTTCGGCAATCTAGTGATATCAGGGTGACCATTTGCGTTGACTGGTAAATCCAAGTCCTCACTTGCACTTGAGTCCCCAGATTCATCGAGCCCAGAATGCTTTATGACAACAGATGGTTTTCTGTAATATCGGTAAAATGTTTTTTAAAAAAGTAAGCTCCAGAGCATAGCACATAGCATTCTGCACAGGTTGTCGGCGTACTTGGACAGTGAAAAATGAGGAAGGGTATAAATGAAATACCAACTCACCTTCTTGAGTATTTGGTATCCACTCCAGCCTGCAAAGCAAGACAGCTTATTAGTTTAGTTGTCACTGGTAGCAGTATCCAACATTAAAAAAATGAACCACTGTAGATCAGGGTTTTACTGGTCCCTTGTATATTTTTACTGGCCCGCCAAAAAAGAGGAGAAAAAACACTTTTCCAAATTGTTAATTTATTAATTGGATATACATTGTAATGACTCATCCTGACATAACACCAAGATTATTCTGTTACCTTTGTCGCAGCATTCTCTGTTGAGTTTCCCACAGAACAGCTCCTGTTTGTCAGACCTGTAAAAAGAACATCCGTTAAAAATGTTTAGAAAGCCTGTAAATCACTCATGAATAAATTAATAAAAAGCTGTACCATCAGCATCCTCTGAGGTTGGTGTGGCATTGCTGTCCTCGACAGTAGAATGAGCCATGTACTCGTGCAGTTTGTTGACCAATACATTTAGCTTGCTGGTAGTGGTGCTACAGTCAAGGAAAAAGAACATGGTTATGACGGTTACAAGCTGCTAAATGGTTAACCAGATTGTTTGTTAAAAATCCTGATTAATATACCTTGTTAGCATTAGTAATATCAAGTGAATTTAGTTAAATCAACTATTTATCACCCAAGATTCTATTAAACATCAACTCAAATCCCATTCAACATCTAAAGCAATTCTGCTTTCTACCTACTTTGCAGGACACAACCTAATGTCAGGCCACAGTGTTCTCGAGCAATACACTGAACCCCAATTTGCTCCCTGGGCGCTGTATGTGCTTGTCCACATCGTAATGCTTACGATGGGTTAAATGCAGAGCTTGAATTTCACTACATTGTATTGTATGAGTGTATGCGACGAATAATAAAGTATTTTCTTCTTCTTCTAAACGCTAAAGCTCTATGCACCCCACAGTGTATTGTGCATGTGTGGTAATCCATCATGTGTTACAGTGAAACATCAAAACTCATATTGTAAACTTGGGTATTGGGAGCTGTGGTACGTTGTTGACTTTTGAGGGTTACTAGTGATGAACTTACTAGTGATGAACTTTTGAAATAACTTGACTTAGAAATGTTTTAGAAAAACTACCAGAACGCCCCATAATTTTGATCTGTAAAGATGCATTATCTCAACTGGGGAAGGGCACTTACTCAATCTGGTCTTCTAGGCCCTCATAAGACCCACCACAAGCTACGGCCTAAAATATTACCACAATTATAACGAAGGTAGGACTTATAGCAGTACTAATGTTGTAGTTGGTCCCCAATGGACTTCTTTAGCAACTTTTGTCTTTAAGCTTTTGGGGTGCCGTTTAGTTATAACAACTTATTGTACACAGATATGGTAGTAATAATAATGATCCAAAATGATGTGAAATTGATTTTATTTTGTCGAAATACGTAACATTTTCTTTGGGGAGGACCCCCACCGCCAAATACGTATAACTAGTCTTCCACAAACCTAGGGAAACGCTGGTTACGTTCAGCCCTCATTAGCATTAATGTAGCTAGTTATCTTAAATGTAGCTAGCTATGGAAAAATACGATAGCTTTAACGTTACCTCTGAGAAGTCAAGAAAACACATATTTCAATTCACATGACTGTACAGGCTGTTTTAGCCGTGTTAACAATACTTAGTTTAAATTAGCAGCTAACTAAACTAGAATTGTCTGTATCTATATTATCGCTCTAGTTAGCTGTTAGCTGCTACAGGCTTGCTAAATTGCTAGCTAAGCTAGCTCGCTATTATACTCTCCAGTAGACAACCGCATTTCAGTCCGAAGTTTTACCTCAGCATCGCTGCAGACATATCGCGAAGTAGGTGAACAACCGAAGTCGTTCAAGTCCTTATACTTTCATGATACCAATACAGTTTGGTTAAAGCATTGCGCACAAGCTGCACCAAACATCCCCTTCATTGGTTAAACAGTAAAGAGAGGCAAGTGGTGACAACAACAGTGTATGGTCTATATTAGAAATTCTTTGGTATGGTCCTTTTCTCTTCCTTTACTGTTTTTTTAACGCACTTGACCTACATGTTAACCTATTGCGCATTACCGCCACCTGTTGCCCCGGAGGAGAGATCAGCTATTAGATTTGTTTATTTATTTTTAGTTTCTTTCATGAAAAAATCTCTCTCCCTCTCAAGAAGGTAAACAACACGTGGTAGTACATTAGTTAAGTTCATGCCTAATATGCTATTATTTAGTGTAAATATCCTTAGTGCATATCCTTCTGACTGACTGCTCTTGTAATTAAGACGCCTTCTAACCTTCCTATACTGTTATACAATCATTGTGTATTAGAAGGCTACTTTTTAAATATTTGGTAGCCTACTAATGGCTTCCCTGCAGCTCTCTGTTCCAGCAACATTCTATGAGCTTTTCCGCATATTATACATTTAGCTTCTGACTTCTAAATTTAAAGCTGCTATTCCTTGCATCACATATTGCTTTTCCCAAAGCAGCCAGTCTCTGTTTCCCCTTCAACAGAGCAGAAGTTGAAGCTCACATACACTTGGCATTAATACCTTCTTTAACTGTTACTGTGTAAATACATTTGCATTTTAATGCAAGTGCGACATAAACTTGCATGCACATCATAAGAGATGAAGACAAAAAAAATGTTTTTTTTTACTGCTTCCAACCAAAGTATCATCAACACTGTCAACATACCTACTGTACCACCATGATTTGTGTTTTGTGATCTTTACATCTTTATAGTCACTATAAAAAATAAAGAGCTTATGTAAGTTATTAGCTACTTATCACAGTTATTTATTTTCCAGATGTTTCTACTATTTTGCTGATATGCTTTGACCATGAGTAATCAAAAATGTATAAACCTCTCAGGTAAACTTCTCTTTACATCACATGCATCATATTGTTATTTTCATGAAGGCAGTTTGTGTTTGTTGAGCATCTTAAACCATCATCATATGCCCATAGGTCCACCTCATCAATGACTTATTGTATACCGTGCTGATAGCATGCCTTATATTTCTTCGACTTCTTAACAGGCCTAAATCCACATCAAACACTGACCCACTTGTAAATTACACTGCAAAGAAACATCATTGATGGATGTGTGATATCAGTAATTCATTAGCACACTCTCCTGCAGCCACTACACAACTAATTTCAACTTCAAACTGATTTCAATCTGTTTATATTCTAACTTTGTTGCTTCCAGGGCTAGCCTTTAGCCTTTTCTGGGCCACAACATTACCTTTACAGTGATGCCATCTAGATGACTTTTAAGCATCATCCAGATAGCATCACTTTATCAAATGTCATATGTTTATTAAATAGTAACATAAATAATTTTAAACTGAAGGAACATACATACTGTGCTGCCCTCGTCTACTGTTAATCTCTTAAAACAAGGTTTACTATTAAGACAATGTTTCCTAATATTTTAACAGATTCAGATATCTTGCCTTAACTAGTAGCCTAAACTTTGGAACATGACTCTTGCCTTTCAAAAGTCCCTATGTGGAGAATATTGGACTCAAGAAGATGCATCACAAAAACGTACTTGTCAATGTAACTTGTAGTGTTGACATTGCCTTGTTAATTTGAATTGCTCTTGTGTAGTTTCTATTTGTATTTCTACTCCTATTCTATATATTTCTAATTATTTGTCTTTTACGTTTTCAGATGTATGTAGGCTACTTACATCTGTCCTTGTGCTGCTGCTGCTGCTGCTGCAACAACCTTGAATATATTGAGTGAAAGTCTGGATATATTGAATGGAAGTCTGAATATATTGAATGTAAATGTAATGGTTTTTTTTAGTTTTATTTTATGGCATAGACCGGACATCATCGTCTGGTGGTGACGTCGCCGACAGGGCGGGGCCAACATTCCAACTGCTGTCTACTTTTGTCTCTACGTGGAGGAGGCACGACTGCAAACTGGACGCTGTCTGGAATTTCAGGCGCACCGACAGTAAGTACCAATTTCCTGGCAACTTCTACACCAACAACAACTACTTACAGATATAATTTGTCTCAGTAGCGTTTACTAAAATAACAACCTTGTCTTAATTTTTCCTCTCTGTGAAAGCCGTTCCCTTCTGTGTAGAGGTGTGGATTTGCAAGAGGAAACAGGGATAGTTGTCCTGCCCATGGAACCAACTTGCATGTCTGTCGCTAGCTTTAGCTACACCTTCACTGTAGCCGATTAATTCTCACGGCGCTAGATAGGTCTTTGATTACTGAAGTAAATAAAGTAGCCTCTGACTCCTTTAATTCGTGAACAGGAGCTACTACTCAAACTTTACGTAACGTAACTAAGATATACTAGTAACTGTAACTAGTAAAGTTTTTTTATACAGCGTTTATGAGATTTTTGAACTATCACTTCACATTTGTGAATATGACAAATGTCAAAGCAAGGAGCAAGTAGCTAAGTAAGACAACCAGGTTCGTTACATTAGTAGCCTACATCGCCGCTCACCGAAAGAAGCCGCATCATAGGTGGAGCCTGCGCTAACTTTTTAAAAATATTGCCGGACGCATAAATGACCTATAGCCTTAACACACTCACACATACAGTCTTTACAAAAGGTGAAGCCTAGTGTAATATTTGCTATGCTAGGTGTGACCTCACTGCTCTTCTGATGACCAATCACTTTTTGTCTTATTGACATTTTATATGACGCCAGCACAGTTGATATATGGTATGCTCGAGTATGTTGTGAAAAGGTTGGTGGATGTTTTAACACACTAAAATGAGACAGCCTAGTCAGTTACTCTGTGTTATTTGCTCTCATGTAAAACAATGGTCTAGCTATGTAAACTAGTTTATTGCTCTGAGTGATTTACCAGATTTTTCCTGTCGAGCCATCTGGGGCTGCAGCACGTGTACATCTGGGATTTCAATTGTGGATCACTGTAGGGACAGCCTTGAACAACAAGACGAGGCCCGCATTTTTAATTTGATAAATATTGTGACTTGAAATAAGAAGTGTGTTGTGATACAGACACCCATCAGTGGTCTTATTCCTTGCATCGCTGTTGTTGATTCTCGACAACATTCAGTATTTCTTGTTGTTTAAATATCCTCTATTAATGTCTTCTTTTACAAGGTGTGCAGCGGCATGCTTGGACATAGAGGTTGTAAAAGATGTTTAATTGTTAAAGACAAAATCATTAAATCAATTATTGATATCAGGAGGACAAAAAAAATAAAATAAAAAAACACAGTGGAAATTAAAGTGCTGTTTGCACGCCTTTTGTGTGTCATTTAAATCATTTTAACTGCGCCTGTCATTAACCTGATTGACGTATACTGTGATTTACACGAGTTGAAGTAAAATGTCAGTTCCCCTTATTCATGCTACAGAACCACGTGAGAGTTTGTAAAGACAAACCAGAAAGTCAAGAAGGAGGAGGGAGTGTGCTTATATTTTGTTTCCGCCCTTACGCACGCACGTTAACACCTGTGTGAATGAACAGGTTGCCCCACTTTCTGCACTGTCAGGAGGATTTTAAACAGGTGCCTTCATTTGTTTTTTTTCTATGCAGTGAGTTTTTTTTATTGGCTGCACTTGTTTTTTACTTTTTGTTGTTTTTGTCAGTTGTATCATTTTGTAACTTAAAAAAAAAACATGTTGGTTGCATCTGTTTTTTTTTTTTAAGCTATGCTAATTCCAATTTGAAAGCACTCCTCATCAAGGCTATACAATCCCCTAAATACCTTACTTTGTGAATAGAAAATGTTCAGAAGATATAAATCTTAATCTGCATAGAAATACACATATATAAATCCTGTGAATATTGGGGCTCTCTGTACAAGGATAAATTGTCCGAAAGAAACATGAACTCCTTTACAAAAGTACTGCATAGAGGAATTGAGTGGGGAAGTGCCGTGGATTACATTGACTGCTCTGTTTTTACTTTACTTCTATTACTACAAGACAAAATATTAGTGTAATGACCTCCACAGAGAAATGCTCTCCGTGTGTACAGTATGTCCTCTGTTTGGGAGGTCAGGGGTCAGCTACATAATGACGGCCTCGGAGCAGGGAGGTATACAGTGTCATGTGTCATGCTTGCGTGAGGAAAGGGTGGTATTTTACAGAGCTGTGCCTTCTAACGTCTGATTATGCAGCAGAGGAAAATGCTTTACAGTGCTTTTGGTGAGTAATGGCAAACCCTTGTAGGTGTGGCTGATTACCGGTAGCAGTAACCGCCTAACCGAGCTGATTCAGCAGCACCTCGGCAACCTGTCTAATGACATTCAATGGTTAGTAGGGATTCCTGTGTTTACACCTTTGCTAGCACAGGTCTCTTTTACCTGCTGCATCCTTCTTTTTTTTTTTTACTACAGCTACATTCTTTCATTTGGGGAAAAGAAGTGTACTATTAGAGCAAGTTGTAAAGATGAACTGCTCATGGTTAGGGATACGGTCAGGGGACTATTTCATTTGAATATTTCCAGGATGATTTACCACTCCCAAGCTTTGAAAGCTTTTATAATAACCCTAAACCCAACCTAGAGTGATATGCTTGCAGCTGCGTATCATGTCAGAGTTATGTAAACTCCACATACAATATTTGTTGTCGTCACCTCCTCCTTACCTGTCAGTATGGCTGTGCTTGTCTTATGCACGCAGCCTGAATAGACTGTTTGGTGTTTATGAGTCAGTTTGACTCGCTGCCGCGGGCCATTGTGACTAAGTAAAAATGTCCATGTTATTGCAGACTATGTTGGGTGTGTGCATATGCATTTGACCACACTTGAGAAGGGTGCCCAATCTATTTGTGTGCCTCACATTTCCCATGTTGCTGTGTGGATGAAACACTGACAGGATGGGGTGTGTCAGCGCTACACACATTTAACTCAGCCATCTGGGAACAGCCCTCCGCTTTAAATTGACTGTAACATCCATCAAAGGCGATCGTAAACAGCGTCAATGTGCTGTTTTTGTCTCGACAATTAAAGCTGGTGCGTGAAAAGAAATACTTGTTTGTGTGATATCTAGTTCTTAAACGAGCAAGAGAACTGAGAGCTTCTTGAATGAGTGGTGAAATGTCTTGGAGACCACAAAGCAAGTCCAGTTGCTCTTGTTTTGGTTCTGCTAGATATCGCATGATCTGGATGACTAAACCTACACAGAAGTGTGTAGAGGACTTGCATTTGTTGTCCCGATGGACCTTTTTCGGAGGTCATTTTGAATCCCTGATAGTTTTCAGTTTAAAGTGCCAGCTCTTGCAATTTGGGAACTCTATTCTCAATACGTCTTGTCTTTGTATTTGCCAAACATATTCTGATGTACTAAAACTCTTGCACTGCAGCTAAGCGCTGACATTTCAATAATGTCTTTTGAACTCTATCAGGAGTATTGATATGCTTTTAGACAAACGTGAGCCACTCCATTTAGGAGCTTGCTGCTGCGATGACGGGCGCAGGAATTTTCTCTTCTCTCGAAGCACACAGTCCAGCTGTCAAAGACAGCAACTGTGTTTGGAGCCTGACGCTCGGAACTCACTTTCTTGTGTTTGTGACAGTGGTTACAAACCCTCTATTCTTCTGTACCACCAGTGATACGTCTCACATTTGCCCGCTGCCATCTGTGCCCTTGCTCCATGTACTTAACCCCTCTACTGTTTTCACTCTCCCTCTGTCGAGGGTGTGACGAGGGCTGGCAAAGGAGGGAATGCTCGTCGGCCCTTATTGTAGCTGGGCTGACTTCAGCAGCCACATTTCACATCCTTTTTAGAGAAAAGTTAAATATAGCAACACTGGCATCGTCATTTTCCTAATTGTTTTGTCAGGAGTTTGTGCTTGCCCTGAAAAACACCCTGCTCTCTGTGATTCATGGAGTGGCATTTAAACCTAAAATCTCTGTCACTGTAAAGTGACAAATCTGGCCTTGTTATTGTTGCTACCTAGAAGCAATGTTATACTCCATTGGACCTTTTTTCTTAAATGAATAAACATGATTTCATCTGAATGACTTTTTTGATTTTTGTAGGGCAAGGTGTTATTGCTACACTTTGTTTTGTCTGTAAGAATAGCATTATGGGAACTGAGTCACATTTCAGAGGCCACATGTCTACTGTTGAATCATCTTTCATGAATACTATTAATAGTTTCATTCATGAAAGAGGATGCATGGCTACTGGACCTTTGTTCATTGTCTGTCTGCTTGAATGTGTGCTTGTGATGCTGCTGTGGCCACAGAAAGACTAGATGGGCTGAAACCGCTCAAAGAAATTGACCAATGTAAATGACCGTTATAATTATTGCTAATGATCAATTGGATTATAATCCATTTGAATAACTTGACATTCAGCTATTCCCTAATATGGTTTTACACATGTAGCACTGTGGAAACCAGAAAAGGCTTTGCCCAGGAGTTCTGACTAATATGTTGTGAAAATCAACAATCTGTACTTTAAATCAGCAAATGGGAACACTTTTCTGTCTGGAAAAATCGGTGAATACTCTACCGCAGTATAAACCTCACTCTCTTGTGTTCGAGAGGAATGCCATCATACTAGTTTAGCCCTTGCGAACGAGGCAGCACACCCTGCTCACCTCCTATGTAAGTGAAGCTTGATCTACCCAGGCCTCGTGCATTCCTCTGTCGCTACAGAACGGGAAGGAGGTACTCAGAGGAATTCCTTATTTTCAGCGATTTTCAGATGGCTGCTTTGTCTCTGAGGAGTTCAGGAACACTGTGTTTTTAGTCAAGGAAAATAACTGAGATTGTGTCTCGCTGGCTATAGTCTTGTTTTGTGACTTGAGCCGTGACTTTACAAATTCACTTGAATCTTTCAGCTGTGTGAGGACACTTATCGCTGTAAACATATAACCCAAACAGCTGTGCCATAAACCAGTATCAAGGTCTTAACATTTCAGAGAAGCAGCCCCCCCCCCCCCCCAGAAGCCTCACAAATAATCTGAATGTTGTCACATTTAATTTGACATAGTCTCCATCTGTTTTAACACTTAAAAAAAAAAGTATTATATTTTGATTGGGCAAAAAAGCAAGAGTTATAGTAAAATTGTCAGTTTCAGGGGATTTGAAGGACAAGCTGTTGCAGTAAACGGCTTTGCCAAAAAAGGGTAAAATCAGTAGTCCCAGCTTCTCTGGCTGTTTTTTGTGTTTGTGTTTTTTTTACAGTATGGGCTCATTGCTATACAATGGAACAGGAAATTACTTTGATTATGGGAGAGAGCCATGCTTTGAAAAGGAAAAGAGCTAAAGGGAGAAACTAAAGAGAACAGTAGATATGATCAGTGGGGGTAGGGATCAGTGAGGTAGTAGTAATTTTCAAATTTTTTTTTTAGACCTGACAGAAGATGGCGAGTGGCTATTGTTCTGCCCAGAGAGTTAAGGTCACTTCTCCGGTTACAAGGAGGCAAAACATTTCAACCGGTCTGTGATGTGAGTAGTAGAACAGCGAGCAGTCTGGATTAGTTTCAGGGGCTTTAAGGAGGTTTGCAGGAGGCTGGTTCCTCTCAAGACCTCTGTCCTGTCATTGCGAGACCATGTTGGTAGAGCTGGGCAATATATCGATGTTATATCGATATCGTGATATGAGACTAGATCTCGTCTTAGATTTTGGATATTGTAATATGGTAATATGGCATAAGTGTTGTCTTTTCCTGGTTTTAAAGGCTGCATTACAGTAAAGTGATGTACTTTTCTGAACATACCAGACTGTTCTAGCTGTTCTATTATTTGCCTTTACCCACTTAGTCATTGTATCCATATTACTGATGATTATTTATTAAACAACTCACTGTGTAAATATCTTGTGAAAGCACCCATAGTGAAGACTACAATATCATTGCGGTATTGATATCGAGGTATTTGGTCAAAAATATTGTGATATTTGATTTTATCCATATGGCCCAGCACTACATGTTGGTGACTCTGTGCTCTTTTCTTCTCCGCAGTCCCACCTTTCTCTGACTGACCACCTCAGGTCAATCACAGAAACATGACTGGAAAGATAACAAAAGAGGAAATGGAGGAGATGAGAGAGATCTTTGGAAAATGTGGTGAGTATGAAAGTATATTATAGAAACGTGTTACAGTAGCTCCAGTCCTAGTTGTATTATATGTGCTGGGTCTAATGGTTCTTCTGTGTGTTTCTGTAGATCTGAACGGCGATGGATTTATCTGTGATTATGAACTCCATGAGCTCCTTAAAGATGCCGGCCACGCCCTACCTGGATACATGGTCCGTGAGATCATCCAGAAACTGGATCGCAACAAGGATAACAAGATCAGCTTCGAAGAGTTTCTAGCGGTACGTTAAGCGGAGCTCAGAAGTGTTCCTTCTGTCGAGCTTGACAAGGTTTCACCTTCCGTTCAGAGCTTTTCTTACTCTGAGCTGGTCTTTGTTTTCTGTTCTGCCTAAAAGCACCTCTCCCTCCTGGGTGGGGCCGCTACGCAAAGCAACTTTTAGCAGCTCCATGCACGACGGAGTTGAAAGGCCTCTACAAACCACACACACACACACATGCATACATACTCAGGGAATGTGGAAGTGAGGTCAGCAAAGTGGTGTGAGTTCCAGTGTTTTGTTTCAGCAGTGACGATGGAGCAGTCATTAAGAGAGGGCAGTCATTCACAGAGGCAGCGTCTGGTACAGGAGCGCAGCATGATTCAAGATCTCAAGATCTCAAGATCATGTGGGTCAATCAGAACGTTCTGCTGCTGTGTTTTTTTTCTTCCTATGGTAGTTCAAGTGTCCTGTTTAAGGGTACGTGGCTGTTTAGTTGTCCATTAGATGATAATTATGATATGATAATAACAGAGTAAATCAAATTGAATTGGACGACTTTAAAACTGTGTTGTGTCCGAATATCTGTGACTATCAATTATTAATCAAATAAAATTATACCGAACCTTTCAAACCAAGAAACAAGGTCCTTTACATGGGGAAATAAGGATTAAAACACTTAAGGACAGCCATTAAATAAAACCAGACAATTAAAAGTACATATCAAAAGTACATATCAAAATAAGACATCATTTAACAAAAAAAGAGTGAAAAAAACAACACAAGACATTTCAGAACGGGAGGGTAAAAAGGATTGCTAGCATTTATGAAAGGCTTTTTTTTTTTTTTTTAAAGACGTGAACTAAGTTGGAGGCAGGTTTTGTTGTCAATTGTTGTCTGTCCTTTGGCAAAATATGTAAAAGGTAATGAGATTTTGAGATAATCACTCTCCAGGATCAGCGGATTGATCGATTTTGTGATAATGCAAAACTGGGATCTGACAGTTGCAGTGTGTTATGCTGTGTTCATGTGCCTAAGGGAAGGGAGGACATCTTAAAGTTTAAAGTTAGCTGCCAAACGGCATTGGGCCTTTGTGTTAGAAAGGTGTGTGCTCCTCCACTAGACTTTGATACACCCCATTACAAAATATGTTCTTATGGATAATAACCATCCAGATTAAATGCATGTGGAATGAGTGTGAATATCCTCTTCACTGCCTATAGATGTGAACGTTAAGCTAAGAAAAAATAGCTTTTTGCTAAATTGCAGAAATAAATGGCGATCCTTATCATCTTTGCAAGGTCATGGTTGTTTAGCTGTGCTTACCTCTTTTACCTAGTGGCCAAAAAATGCAAGCTGGCACCCTGTGACCTCCCGCATATTTGTGATAAAGTGTGCTGTGCTCACAGAGTCGGCCTGAATAGCTCATTGTGGTCACAGCAACGCTTGCGGGGCTGAGGTCACTGATGAAGCAGCGATAGCTTCAGGTTCAGCAAGTATCGCTATTATTACCATAGAAGACGTATTGTGATAAGCTACATACAGTATGAACTCGCACCACAGAGCAAAATGTGGTCCCATTTAGTTGTCGTTGAGACTGATTTAATGTTTAGAGATACTTACTTAATGTTGGGATGTTGGGACAAGCCTGAGGGTGGTGTTGGGAGTGTAGAGGATGATAACAGCTGGAGCCCTGGCGGTTTACTGTTACTACTGATAATGACATACTGGCACTCACACACTCAACACTGTAATACTTAGATTAGATGTGTAGTGAATGCACAGGCTCACACAGTGTACTTAAATGCACAACGCAACATCAGTTGCTTCTATGAACCCATTAAACCGATGTCTTCCTGGACCTTTCTTGTTTTATAAACACTGTTTTTCAGCCCATTTATATTGTTCAAAGAGTCACTTACTAGGCTAGATGCTTACCTTATCTTCTCAGATAAGGTAATCATATCTTATCTTCTCCTTTAGCTGGCAGGTTAGCTTTATTCCATGCCAGCTGGCTGTCATGGAGGCCAACAGGAGCTCTACACCACAACAAGGGATACAAATGACATTAAAAGGAGAGAAGACGATGCACAGAAGTATGGCGAGAGTTTTTTCACCATTGATGAATCTATTGATTAAGTCGAAAGTTCCATGAAGTCTACTTTTATGATGTCTATAATGTCTTTAATGTTGTGTTTTTTTGTTGACACTGTCATTTAGGTGTTATTTAAATATGTTTTAGCATTGAGGTCATAGTTAATGGTGCTGTTGTTCTGGACTGCGTTATATTGAGAGGTTTTTCTAATATTCTGACCCCCTCATGTACATAAATAAAAGTAGTAACACCTACATAACATTTTAATAAAATGTACACATTTCCGACATTGTACGACAAACACTGAACATTATGTGCCTTGTAATGATAAAATGTATGGCAAAACTGGTTTATTGAATTGCATTAGATTGGACAGGTTTACCTAATAAAGTGTCCACTGAGTGTTTGTCAGAAAATGAGTTTTTTTTTAGTGCTTTAAAATATTTGATGGTAACTTCCTTTTTAAAACTGATGTGATGCTGACACTACAAACATGCTATAAACATATGAACAGCAGAAGTTCTGTTAATTATTATTGGCCAAAGCAATGAATTTGTTAACCTCCACAACACGATCTCAAATCTACAAATCAAAAATGTTCATGAATACATTTTAAATATTTCACAAATTTCAGCTTTAAAACAATAATGCAGTATTTTCGAGGCATCGGATGTAGATGGTCTCTGAGTATTCTTTGGTCTCGTTTTAGATCATCCAGGAGCTGAGGGGCAGTGAAATAGCAAAAACTTTCCGCAAGGTCATCAACAGAAAAGAAGGCATCCTGGCTATTGGAGGGACGTCAGTGCTGTCAAGCGAAGGCACACAACACTCGTTCTCTGGTAGGACACGTGGACGTCGTCCCCAACTTCTCTCCAGTCGCTTCTTATGTTTGTCATACACTGTTGACTTTGTGCCCTCTGCACTTCAGCTACATATGCTCCATTTACCAATGAAGAAAAGAAACCCATAATGGACAGTGACTCATTATGAGCGATCCTGTAACATTACTTTGTATCCTTACAGAGGAGGAGCGATATGCCTTTGTGAACTGGATCAACACTGCTCTGGAAAAAGACCCCGACTGCCAACACGTCCTGCCCATGGATCCCAACACAGACTCTCTCTTCACCTCTGTCGGAGACGGTATCGTACTCTGGTGAGGGTTCCTGTTTTCACCTCAAACCATCAACACAACCCCCCCCTTCCCACTCTTTCACCTAGCTACCGTTCTGACATTCAAATAAATGTCAGGTACCTGCATCTCATTGCACCGACTGTTGTGATCACATTCAGGCTGAAGAAAAGACAAATATGAGCCTGTACTGGGATATCAGTCAACCATAACAACATTCTACCTCGCATTGCAGAGGGGAATATTGATAGTAATGCAATACTACTACATTCATTACAAATATTTAGAAATTATTATATATTGTTTCAAAACTGAGTTACTTTTTGTTAAATCACCAGTTCAAGGTACACAAATGTATGTCGTTTGAAAATAACTTTAACGCAAAAGTAACTAAATCAAAATTGCAAACACAGCTGTTATGCTTGGTCATAGTGGTCATTTAGCATTTGACAGCTAAAAATCGGCACTTTGTCAGGTTAGTGTTTTGAGTAACATACCGGCATGTAAAACCATAAGTTGCTTAAAGCCACAAACAAGCCTCTTTTCAAACAATGAACATTTTGTTTGCTATCTCTGCCTTATGTTACAACAAAGATATTGCATCAAATGTCTGATCAAATTTCATGTTTGATTTGTATACGTTTCCACAGCAAAATGATTAACCTGTCAGTGCCAGACACTATCGATGAGAGGACCATAAATAAGAAGAAGCTGACACCATTTACGATACAGGTCAGTTGAATTTACTGGATGTCAGGGCTGCTGCTTCTCTCACGACTTATTTGAATTTTCCAACATCTGATGCTTTGCACCTTGCAGGAGAATCTGAACCTGGCCCTGAACTCAGCTTCTGCTATTGGCTGCCATGTGGTGAACATTGGTGCTTTAGACCTGAAAGAGGGGAAGCCCCATTTGGTGCTGGGCCTGCTGTGGCAGATCATCAAGATCGGTCTGTTTGCTGACATCGAGCTAAGCAGAAATGAAGGTACAGAGTATAGTTGATACCGTTACACAACGTGTATTTCAGCCTGTGTTTCCTGGTCTGTTAAGTATCTTAACTGAATATTTAACACCCTTCGACAGCGCTGGCAGCATTGCTGAGAGACGGGGAAACCCTGGAGGACCTGATGAAGCTGTCTCCAGAAGAACTGCTGTTGCGCTGGGCAAACTTTCACCTGGAAAATGCTGGCTGGCAGAAGATCAACAACTTCAGCTCTGACATCAAGGTGGGTGTACTCACTTACATTGAATCCAGTTGGTGTATCTAAACACTAGATGCAGGTAGAGAAACCACTCAAAAGATTTTAAGAGATAATACTTACAGGATCAAATGTTTGGTTTTAAGGTTCTTTGGGGGAGTCTGTACGGTGTTTACCCATTTTTACTTAGATTACTTTAGTTTATTTCCACGCACTTCTCTAGTTACTAGATCCACCAACACAGGTGTCTATCAGCACACTGAAAAAGGGCAGTGCATGTTTGTGTTTGCACAGACTAACTCAAACATCCGCCTCCACTGCTCATAAAATAGGACTGAATGGGTAATGTCTCTTTTTGGGAATCATTGTAAAACTGTCAAATGCGTACATAAGTGTTGAATATATTATATGCACAATTTCTGGTTAAAAGGGTAAAAAGTGCTTTTGTTTCTTTGGCAATATGCCGATCAGTAAGGAAGTTCAGATTAATTATAGCAATTATTATGTCAGATGTACAATATCTGTTGGTTGGAAAATGTCATTACACTGTTGTGTGTTGCCAGGCCACGTAAATCAACCAGGCAGGTATACGAGAGGCTACTGCACATGTCTGGTTATTTTTGTATTTTATTTTTTTTTTTCTCATCCGATCTCTTGCTCGACTATTTTGTACACAGACATCAGAAGTTTTTTGAGATACCTTTTTGTTCTTTCTGTTCTAACTAGTGTTCATCAATAGTCTGGCTATCACCAGACCAAGCTCAATAGATTTAAGATTGAGCATTGGTCTGGGGAGTCTGCTCTGTATTTTCTCTGCACAAGAGGCGTGACCAACGGGCATAGTTCAAATGACTCTGTACGCAATTGGATAGTCCTTCAACCAATCAGACCAATGATCCGGGTGACGTAGCAGCGACAGTGGCATCCACGGGTAGCTGCGCTTCGGGGGCCGGGTTGTTGAATGTAAACAAGAAGCTGTTTGCCGTTGCATCTCTATCGTCATCGTGTTAAACCCGCCAATAGCACGCAAGGTGGATAAGCCAGTTTGGGATTGGTTCCCGCAAAATTGTGAACAGAAGCAGGAGAGATAAACGTGCAGGTTTCCAGACCGAGCTGCAGGGCGAAATCAAATCGCCGGCAGAGTGGACGGGGTTTACCCAGTCTAGTTCATCAAAGCATTTTCACCCTCTAATTCGTCTAATTCTCTGGAATGTAATTTTAAAATGCAGTATTTCCTGAATATTTTCCAAATGAAGTGTTTTATAAAGGAAAACAATTGTAGATATAAAACAAATCTAAGTATTTGAATAAGGCATGTGATAGACAAAATACAAAACATAGTGTGCACAGTTGCTCAAAAGCAGCATCAATACTTTATCTAGAGTAGCCTACAGCTATCTTAATGAGACAAACTGTGCGTTAATGTTTAATGGTGGAATTTCATGTTGTGAGTTAGTACAAATCTAATTGTTTCTGTTTTTATTATTTTCCAGGACTCGAGGGCCTATTTCCACCTCCTGAATCAAATCTCTCCAAAAGGCACCGAGGAAGATCAGCCACACATAGACATTAACATGGCAGGCTTCAGCGTAAGCACTCTGACAGCAGTCAGCACCCCCAGTTGAGTATCTTCACCACATGGTAGCAGCTGTACGGTGTTTCTGATCAGGCGCATGTGCTCTGTGTGTTGTTCAGGAGAAAGACGACGTGAAGAGGGCAGAGGCCATGCTGCAGCAGGCCGACAGGCTCGGCTGTCGACAGTTTGTCACCCCAACTGACGTCGTCAGCGGAAACCCCAAACTCAACCTGGCCTTTGTGGCCAATCTGTTCAACAAATATCCAGCGCTGACCAAACCTGAGAATGAGGACATTAACTGGGGACTGTTGGAAGGTGAGAGCAGAAATCTCCCAGCATTCATGTCTGCTATCATCATAGAGGTCCACTGGAGAGTTGGCTGTGAACAAATAAGATCTAAATACACAAATAGAGAGATTACCGCTGCAGCCTGAACAAACAGCTGCTTTTTGTTGGCTAACTAGCTGGCCTGCAGGCTTATTTTAGCATAGTTAGCATAGCGTAGTGAGTGTGCAGAACAAGTCCGTGATAGTTGGCTAGTAGTCACCAGATCTTTTGTTTATATAGCTAACAGAGTGGCACTAGGACTATTCAGTTGTGATGACACAAACAAGCTGCATGTTGTTTAGAACTACACTGACTATTACTGAGACCTCCAGTATGGCTGCCAGCTATGTCACCTAAAAGCCAGCTAAATCCCATGATCCTTTGCTGTGTAGGTGAGACACGAGAAGAGAGGACATTCAGAAACTGGATGAACTCTCTGGGAGTGAACCCACATGTCAATCATCTGTATGGGTATGTACCACAAACAAGATACTAGGACACAGTTTATCTCACTCCTCCTGTATACGCTGGCATCTGAAGAGAGTTTCATAACTTATTTAATGGTAATGATTATCAAACACAATCTTGTCTCCTAGAGACCTACAGGATGCCATGGTCATCCTCCAACTCTATGAGAAGATTAAAGTGCCTGTTGACTGGAACAACAAGGTCAACAAGCCACCTTACCCCAAGCTGGGAACAAACATGAAAAAGGTAAATCAGACTGCATTTAATCCTTCCTAGCCAAAAAAAAAAAAACTTTTTGGCTGTCTTTTGCAAAAAAAAAAAGATGTTTTTTTTTTCCCCCTAGTTGGAGAATTGTAACTACGCAGTGGAACTGGGCAAAACAGCCAAGTTCTCCCTTGTTGGCATTGGCGGGCAGGACCTGAACGATGGCAACGCTACCCTGACTCTGGCACTGGTGTGGCAGCTGATGAGAAGGTAAAACACAACTGCATCAGGATCACTTCAGAACAGAACAAAATAGAAATGAATCTCCAAAATGTAAAAACCGCATCCCGTTTTGGGTCTACAAGAAACCGCATAAAAACAGCCAAGCATATGTGGGGGATTTTCATACCTGGATTCTCTGCTGTATCTCAGTGGGTCTCAGAGAGGTATTTCTATGAATTAAAATACATAAATAACTAAAAAAGACAAATGAAGGCCCTCACAAGTATTTGGTCTGGGACCAGGACAGTAAAAAGTAGGTTAGTATCATGGAATTGCGGAATCAGTATGTCTGTGTGGCATTTTGAAACAACACAATCACCATTTTCTTCATTGTCAGATTTGTTGTGTTAACTCTGTATATTTACTGTAAACAATTTCTCTGTTGGTTGGTGACCTCCATTTCATGCCAGTGGTGTTGTTAATATGTGCATGTTCCTCCAAATTGAGACCACATGTCTATAAACTCAGTTGCCAGGTTGCGTGTTGACATATTTAGCAGCTCCACATACTTTAAATCACAATCATACAGAAGAACTGGATGTTTTCTAAAACAACAACAACAACAAAAAAGAAAGAAATAAAGTTTCCTCCCTGATGTTTTTTTTCTTTTTTTCTAATGTTCCTAACTCTTTGGGCACCATTGGAATATAGTTAAACCGTTCGGTTCATAACAAACATTCTGCTTCTCCACTCTTTCAGATATACGTTGAATGTACTGGAGGGACTAGGTGATGGACAGAAAGTGAACGATGACATCATCGTAAACTGGGTAAACAAAACGCTGGCGGAAGCTGGAAAGTCGACCAAGATTTCAAGCTTTAAGGTAAACATGTTTTTTTTCCTCTTTCTGATTACATATTCTGTGAAAATAACTAATTCTGTAGATTAGATTAAAATATTTCAATATGGAACTTTGAAATAAAAGATGTTACTAAATCATCTAAACCCTAAGGCCTATTTCTTTAAAGCTTGTTTTGAATTTTTAAAACGTCTCACTGAATCAAAATGAGAAAAAAAAATAAGCAGTTGTGACATATTCACTCTATCAAAATGCTGTTATTTATGTCTGGTAGTTTAATGTAATTTGTATACAGGTAGTGTCATACAAACCTGTCGGTCAGGTAAGCCTCTGTGTTAGATTATTGACCTGTGTGTCGTGTGGTGATCAGGACAAGGAGATCAGCAGCAGTATGGCAGTAGTGGAACTGATAGACGCCATCCAGCCCGGCAGCATCAACTACGAGCTGATAAAAACCGGCAGCCTCTCTGAAGACGACAAACTGGAGAACGCCAAGTAAGTTTTACAACGCCCGAAAAGAAAGAGAAGCAACCCTGTCGCCATTGTTTTTGGTAACTATGTGTGAACCGTTTCTACACGTGTCATTCCCTAGATATGCCGTCTCTATGGCGAGGAAGATCGGAGCCCGTGTCTACGCTCTCCCAGAAGACCTTGTGGAGGTCAAGCCCAAAATGGTGATGACAGTCTTTGCCTGCTTGATGGGTCGGGGGATGAAGCGAGCCTAAGAGACTGGCTGGGATCATTGTGACACTTATTCATACCCACAAGCCATTAACGTTTTGAAGAGCTCCCCCAACTGAAGGAATGAAGATTTATTGGTCTTTTTTTTTTTTTTTAATGAGAATAACAAGCAGTCAAAATCATAAATTTGCTTGCATCCCTGCCTCTTTTGAGGGGTTTACTGAAGAAAAACTTCCCTTTTTTTTTTTATTTGAAGTGAATCCGAAATACTAAAAATCCTAAACAGACGGGTTTCATGTTACAGAGGACAACTTGTTACTTTCAGTATAACTCTTGATTAATGTATAAGAATGCTGTTTCTTAAAAGCGAGTATTCGTATTTCCAGCTGCAAGGTTGTTTACATATTTTTACTCGGACCGATAAGTAAAACATATCTTTGACTAAGCAACACACATTCCTGAATACTATAAGTTTATGAATAAATGCTTGACAAGGCAAAAAAAAAAAAAAAGTCAGAGGCGGGATGTTTAGGTGAAGCACAAGTGGAAAAACACCCAAACATTGCCTCTCACTTAATGAAGTACAAGCATGTCTTAATAAACAGCACCATGAACTTCTACATATCTGTATAGAAAAGCCATGCGGTCAAATAGTCGTTATGATTAGCCTGACGTGCTGTCTGTATTCTTATACTCGTCATTTGTTTCTTAGGATTATTACTTGAGAAAAAAAATGCTGTTTTTCGGGGATGTCTGGTCTGTGTTGTATTGAACTTGTGGTTTTTTTTTTTTGTCTGTTACGTTGGATGAGCAGGCAGACTGGACTCTACTGGCTTCTCCTTCTTCTAGTCTCAAAGACGACTTGTATTCGCGCTTTCAGGTTTCCCCTTTTTCTTTTGTATTCAACATTACCAAATATAAACAGTAACTTCATTCCAGGTAGTTTCATGATATGACAATGGCCAAATTGTATTTGGTCTCATGTTCACGTCTGCTCTAAAGTGCTTTACATGTAACAATAAATATGAATTTGGAAACTGCTCATGTGTTTTATCTTTATAGTTTCTGAAAAAGGCATCTACCATAGAAAGCAGTTGAGCAGTAATGTTGGTCTATAAGATCTCATCCCCTCTGGAAACTTTCATGTTTTACAAAAATGGCTTTTTCACACTGATCAACAGAAAAATACCCTTTAGTGTCAAAGTAAAAAGGGACAAAGTGATCTAAATGAATCACAAATACAAAATACTTCTTGGCCCATCAATTATGTCAATATGTACTCATTAGTTACTACATTGGTTACAATATTTACAACACAAACTCAAAATCCCTGAAAGAAAGATTATCTGAATATAAGGCACTGTATGTAGCTAGTAAATATAATGAATGTAGTAGGCAACATCTTTCTCAAAATAGTGAAGTTAACAATGAAACCTTGAACAAACGGTGGTAAACATGAGTAAACAACATATTAGATGAGTATTAATCAGAAGCTCAGCTAAAAGAGAATAGCAAATTACAAAAACGGTCTAAAACAAAATCAGTCCAGGATGACTTTTAAATCAGACATGGTCAAAATGAAATATTTTCAGAGGAACATCTTCTGAAATTTAACACACATTTGCCCCACACTGTTATCCTGAATTACAACCCCAAATCAGAAAAAGTTGGGACAGTATGAAAAACACAAATAAAAAAAGAAAGTAGTGATTTCTAAATGTACTTTGACTTGTATTTCATTGCAGACAATGTGAACACAAAATATTTCATGTTTTGTCTGGTCAACTTAATTTCATTTGTAAATATACATCCTTTCCTGTCATTCAGACCTGCAACACATTCCAAAAAAGGTTGGGACAGGAGCAATTTAGGGCTAGTAATCAGGTAAATTGGTTAAATAATGATGTGATTTGAAACAGGTGATGTCAACAGGTGATTGTAATTATGATTTGGTACAAAAGCAGCATCCAAGAAAGGTCTAGTCCTTTAGGAGCAAAGATGGGCCGAGGATTGCCAGTTTCACAACAAATACGTGAGAAAATTATTGAAATGTTTAAATACAATGTTCCTCAAAGAAAGATAGGAAGACATTTGCTTATTTCACCTTCAACAGTGCATAACATAATTAAAAGATTCAAGGAATGAGGAGGAATTTCAGTGCGTAAAGGAGAAGGGCGCAAGCCTAAGCTGAACAACCGTGATCTCCGATCCCTCAGGCGGCACTGCATCAAGAATCGTCATTCATCTATAAGCGATATCACCACATGGGCTCAGGACTACTTTGGCAAACCTTTGTCAAGTACCACAATACGTAGTTACAGCCACAAATGCCAGTTAAAACTGTACTGTGCCAAAAGGAAGCCCTATGTTAACAGTGTCCAGAAGCGCCGTCGACTTCTCTGGGCTCAGAGGCATCTGGGATGGACCATCACACAGTGGAAACGTGTACTGTGGTCAGATTAATCAGTATTTCAGGTATTTTTTGGGAGAAATGGACGCCGTGTGCTCTGGACCAAAGAAGAAAAGGATCATCCAGACTGTTACCAGCAACAAGTCCAAAAGCCAGGCTCTGTCATGGTATGGGGTTGTGTCAGTGCCCTTGGCAAAGGTAACTTGCACTTCTGTGATGGCACCATTAATGCTGAAAAGTACATAGAGATTTTGGAGCACAATATGCTCCCTTCAAGAAGACGTCTTTTCCAGGGACGTCCATGCATATTTCAACAAGATAATGCAAAACCACATTCTGCACACATTACAAAGTCCTGACTGCGGAGGAAGAGGACACGGGTACTTGACTGGCCTGCCTGCAGTCCCGACCTGTCTCCAATAGAGAATGTGTGGCGCATTTTGAAGCGCAAAATGCGACAACGAAGGCTCCGTACTGTTGCCCACCTTAAGACTTGTTTGCAGCAAGAATGGGACAAAATTACACCTGAAACACTTCATCACTTGGTGTCTTCAGTCCCTAAACGTCTTTTAAGTGTTGTGAAAAGGAATGGCAACATTACAAAGTGGTAAATGCTTTACTGTTCCAACTTTTTTTGAAATGTGTTGCAAGAACCAAAATAGGAATTTTGTTTTTTTGAAACAAAAACAATAAAAATAATGAGGAACACATTCAATTATGTGCTGTTGTATTGTCTGCTATGAAATACAAGTCAAAGTACATTTAGAAATCATTACTTTCTTTTTTTATTTATGTTTTCCATACTGTCCCAACTTTTTCTGATTTGGGGTTGTAGTTGACTTTACTAGAAATTTGCGTGGAAACCTGTTCATTCGTAAATGAATGAAATGATAAAGAATGTGTCGATTTATAGAGACTTCTTTTCTTGCATGTCAAGTTGGATATCTGAACATACATTTGTAGACACCGCTGAAACAAATGCCCTTTGGAAATCATTCCTCATACATCTCATGGGGTAAAGTGCCCTTTCATATTTTGCTGCACAACAGCAAGTTGGATAAAAGTAAATAACACTGTGCAGTATCTATGTAGTGTCATTAGAGATACTAGTAAAGTCATGTTACACCCATGAACAACATATTTTGCACTATTGGTTTTAAGTAAAATTGTATTGAATTTGTTGCCTGAACAATCTTACTGAGGTTAGCTGTTCTGGAGAAACTGCTGTTTCTAATGCCAAGCATTAGTTTTAATCTCAATGTTTAGCTAAGCCAACATGGATGAGAAGTCCTTAAAGTGCTCAGAAATTATATCTAACTTTCCATGACAGTTGGGCAAACTCCATCTGCTGCTTATTGTGATCGATGTCTACATTTTTGGAAGGTATCCTACTACAGACTTTTTTTCTTACTTTCTTTTTACTGCTGCCCACTTCTCCTTTCTCTTATCTTATCTTTCTGTTACTACCCTCATGCTTCCCTCTTTTTCATTGTAAAACACAGTACCTGTTTTAAATAGCACCTCGTGAACATGTTTACATTTATGGTTTGTGTTTCCTCTCACTGCTGCTTTTTGATGCATGGCTGAGGAAATGCACTATGATGCATAAGAGATTTCTGCTGACACATTTGATCTGTTTGAGATTACCTATTGGCTCTTGTTGGCAGGATTTTCTTTACAGTCCATCAACGATCTATCTTGCAGTACAACAGGGGATAGTGGTGGCAGGTTGTAGTTTACTGTTCGCTGGCCTGAATCTCAGTTCCATGTAAAGTCCTCTGGGCTCCGCTCCCTGATGGGTTTCTCAGCACGTCTCCAGTTTTCTAAGGATCTGATTAGAGCTTAGACGGTCAGGATCTGTCAGACAGCTGAGTGATGAGGAGGCTGTCTCCTGTGGCCTTCATCATCAGGATTTTTCAAGCTCCATTTGGATCAGGGAGTGCGTCTGTGTGGTGTGGGAAAGAGAGTTTGGCTTTTTAAAAATAGCTTAAAAACTTGCAAACACCTGAGACCATTAATGTCAAAAATGCATTTAAAACCCCAAACAATTTTTCAAGTTTTTATTTCTGTTTTTTATTTTTTTTAGGAGAGAGGGGGAGGCAGTTTGGACAACAACCAGAACCAAGTCTCATATCAAACTGGAATTCTTTTTAATAGACAATATTAAGCCAACAGTGGTGGGAGAAGTATTCAGATCCTTTACTTATGTAAAAGCACCTATTCCACACTGTAAATCACACCATTGCAAGTATTATCAGCAAAATGTACTAAGAAAAAGTACTCATTCTGCTGAAAAAGTGTCCCTGTGACAGATATATATTATAATATGTGACATTATTAGATCAATAAATACAGAGAAAAGCAGAGGAAATGCACTGCCAAGAGGTTTTCCCAGAAGACTCCTCAGTCTATAGCTGACATCTGGGCTCTCAACCATTCTGCCCCCCCCCCCCCCCCCCCCCCCACTGCATCCCCCATCCTGCCAGTCTTCTGCATTTCCATCACATGTTTGTGATACTGAGGGTAAAGAGGGGAGGCACACAAAAAGTGTTGCAAGAACAGGACTTGGGATTGTCTTTTAAGAAGTGCTGGATGCAGTTTCACTTTCCCTCTCATAACATCCACTGACTGAGGCTGGATTGGCTGGGAGAGAGCTGCTCTGGGTGTGTCTGTGTGAAGTCACCATAACAATTTTATTGGAGTAACTAAAGGAAACTAAAGGTAAGAATGAAGATGCACGTGTGAACTGATTTATTTTCATGATTTTTTTTTTGTTGCAAACAGTTACTTTGATGCTAAATATCCACATGTGCTAACTTGTTAAGAATACAATTTAATGACAAATAATTACCCTTTTTGTAGAGCGATGGTCCATTTAGTATTGTTTGAGTAAAAATAATCTGTTTCACTGTGCTGCCATTAAAACAAATAATCTATCTCATAATGTATTACATAAAAATATAGAATAAACAATATTCATATTCAATGGTATGGGAATTTATTGTCAACACATTACTTAAGTTTAATACTTTAAAACTTCTAGTCAACAACTATGCAATTTGCCACTACTTAAAGGGGGGAAGGCTCCATTTAAACCCAAGAAATTCTTTATTTATAAATATTTTTTTGGCAAATACTGTATATTCTCCATATATATTAAAGTGTTTGCTAGTTGTTACATTAGCAATTAGTTGGAATTAATCCTTTAATTAGTACCAATTTACAATGGGTTTTTTTCTGAGACACTTTCTATGAAATAATTGGAAAAGTATTAAGAAACCGTAAGAAAATGAAAAAAAAAGTTTGCCTCTGCAGTTGAATTGCTACTTTTTGAACCCAGTAACCCTGCGCACACTTTCCTTTCAGTTAGCACCCTGGTTTCCTAAGTGATGCTGCTCCTGAGGGAGAACAGCTGATTGGCTCGCTGAGCCTCAGAGCTTCATGCAGACTGTGTGTGTGTTTTCACTAATGATCCACCAATTAGTCACACAATGGTAACAGTCGCCTAATCACCTCGTCAGAGGATGATAATTACTGGAATTGTTGGGTCTTTGTAAATTATAGTGTGGTCTAGACCTACTCTATCTGTAAAGTGTCTTGAGACAACTATTGTTATGATTTGATACTATAACTAAAATTGAAGTGAATTGATAAGCTCTCACTGCCCTCATATTTTGGGATGGGGGGGGGGGCATTACTGTTGTGGTTGGAAATGTATTTTAGGTGAACCTCCACCCTGACAATTTATTATTTTATTATTGAATTACGTTAAAACACTGTAGCATCAGTATCATGCAGTTTCTCTTGTAGCTGCTTTCGTCACCACAGCAACCAGCTGATGTGTTGCGGGCCAGGTGAGGGAGTGTGGCACACAGTCCCAGTCGTCCCCCTGTCCCCTGACTATACACACGCACCATAAACACTCCCACAGACTCCTTGTAAACCATAAAAAAAACTCTCTTCTGCTGCCACAGTGACGGGAAAAGTCAACTGACACAATGTTCAACACTGCCTCACACTGAGAAGATGACTGCAAAGGAGGCTATAACATGAGCGTTTGTCCACACCTGCAGGTCTGAAGATGACGGGCAACACGGCTGAGAGAGATCGGTCGCCACACAACCTGTCAGTGAAGACCACCTTGGATGAGGAGATCGAGAGAGCCGAGAGTATTCTCAGCCGGTGAGGACAACTATAAAATGGTGTATTATGTATTTGTCTTAGAGGTTTGTTTCAGAGAAGCAAAGCATGTCATGTGGACAAATGTAAACGCTGACGTGTGTGTTTTGTGGTGTGTTTTCACTCCCAGGGTGCCATCTGTGTGTGATGACACATCCTCAGAGCTACAAAAAATTGCTGCTCTCGACCCTAATAGACGCGATTCTGGAAATTCTTTTCAAAGGGATGGAGCCCTCTCAAGGTAAAGCTCCAACATCGTGGCACGTCACACTTCTTCACAAAGCTTTTAGAAACTAATGAAACATTATTGTGCAGCTCTATTTATGTTATTTTATCTTATTTTGTTGCAAATGTTTGGCTGGCTTTTCTTTTTAAAACAGCCCACGGAAGTTTACAGAAAGAGATTTAAGTGTTTTCAAAGGTCCCATATTGTAAAAAGTGAGATTTTCATGGCTTTTGTGATTATGAAGCAGTTTGAGATACTACATAAATACTGTAAAGGTATAAAAAAAAAAAAAAAAATCAATCCACAGAGAACTGCACACAGCTGTATTCAGAAAAAGTGCCTTTAAACAAGCCGTCAGGACTTCCGTATGGTTGGGATGTCATAACTACACTAAGAAGAAAGTGTTGTTACAGTGTCGTAACTGTTATTCCCCGGCTGCAATAACGGTGCAGAAAGAGGACAAATATGTAAGACCCGGTACTGCTTACAAATCAGAGCACACTTTGAGGGCTTTTTTGTGGGAGGGGGGCCTTAAAGAGACAGGTGCTAAAACAGAGCTTTTCAGACAGAGGGTGAATACAGGTATATTCAAACAAACAGTATGAGAAAAATAATGTTTTTTTTTAACATTAAAACATGTAAACATTTTCTAGTAGAAACCCAAAATACAAGTATGAACCTGAAAATGAGCATAATATGGGACCTTTAAGGTCACACGCTATATAAAATAACACTTGATTGACTGGATTCTAGCACCCAAAGACCATGATGACCAAAATGTTGGTGAAGCATTTTGTGTACTTAGAAGCAAATAACCAGAGAAATGGTTCCACATCTTATTCTGTCATTGTGCAAAACTAATTCTTGATGTCTTTTTAGCTGTTCCTATCCCAGAGTCTAAAGAAAAAAAATGCAAACATTTGTTAAAAGAAGATAAGTTGGATTATTTCAGTTGCTTACAGAAACACTTTAAGAACAACTTGTTAAAAAATGGAAATTGTTACAGTAAAAGAAGTAAATGTATCCAAAAACATATGCCAAAACAAAAACAATCTTCTTTGAGGATGTTTTTCCAAAACAATTTAATATGTTTAAAGGTTACTTTTTACATTTTACTGTAAGTCGCTTGGGAAGAAAGCGTCTAAATAAATTTATTTCGTCAAATTAATTGTGATTCCGAGTAGAATCATCTGACCTGTTGGTTCCCTAACTGGAGTTAGGTTTACCCCCAGGGTTACGTGAAGTAACGTAGGGAGGTACATGACAGAAAGAAATCATATAAGAGTGCCAAAATGAGACCAAATGAGATTGTAGTCAAGCTAAACTGTATTGGTTTCTTAATGTTTCGAGTCGTTATGCAGCTCCTCGAGATGTGTACATCATGTGTGTGTTCATCAAAATGTTATGAGAGCTTGTATATTTATTGTTCTTGTGTGTGTGTGTGTGTGTGTGTGTGTGTGTGTGTGTGTGTGTATCAGACTGGTGAGCCTGGTGGTGAGACTGAGGGAATGGGCACACAGAAGCCTGGTGGAGGAAGAGGAGCGGCCCGATTCCTTCCTGGAGCGCTTTCGTGGCCCTGAGCTGAGAACGGCCCCCAGCCGCATCAGCAACACGCAACCAGATGCCAATGGCAACAATGCCAAAGGGATCTTTAGGTATGCCTGCCATCCGTCACCCTGAACCATTACTATGCACTTGATATACACTGTAGGCACTGGGTGACCTGAAGAATAGAAACACGCAATCCAGTTCTAGTAAAAAAAATACCTTTGTAAAACATAATACTGATGCTGTAATACTGACAAATAATGTTGATACCAGAAACACAGACTTTTAAAAAGTCTTCTGCACACAGCATTAATATTTAGGTTCAAATTTTCCCAGAGGTCACAACACAGTGACACTTGAGGAAATCAGAGGGCAAACATAAAGCCTCAATGTGTCCATAAGGTCATAGAAATGTCCTAGTTTTAGCAAAAAGGGCAGGTCAGCACTCAGAGGTGTTGATTCAACTCTGTGATAGTTTATGTTGCTGTGTATGTGATTGCAATATACTGTAGTGTTTTTAGTATTTGCTTCACTAAATAAGGACATTTTCAATAAAGTATAATGCACACACAACACAAATCAGTCTCACAATCTCAGTTGTTAGAAATAATAGTATGTATTTCAGAGCTATTGTGTTGCATTGCTTTATATCTTGCAGCTGGTTCTATTTTTCTGTATGTCTTTGCAGTAATATGTACCAACTACTCTACAGAAATATAACTGTATTATTAAGACTGTATTATTTGCAATCTCTCCATGCTTTCAGGAAAAAGTGGGATTTGTTTGTGGTGTCCCCATCCGATGACGCCTACTACCGCTGGTTATTTGTCATCGCCATAGCGGTGCTCTACAATTGGTTCTTCGTTGTAGTGAGGTAATAAGACCACAGTCGTTATCTGTTGGGGCCCTGCAGCCTCCAGAGATGGGTGATGGATGTAGTGAATGGGTGCACTGTCTACTTTTTAGGCTGGAGCAGTAAATCATTTTTCTTTTTATATTCTCAGGGCATGCTTTGGAGAGTTACAGGTGGACAATTACATCTGCTGGCTGGTGTTGGACTACCTCTCTGACTTTGTGTACATAACGGACACTTGCGTTCGACTTCGCACAGGTAACCTATTTCAAAATACAGCTTGTGGCATCACGACACAATGTATTACATCACAGAAGTGCGAAGCTTAATAGGGCCAATGTGTATATTTGTATGTGATTCACAGGTATACGTTTTTGTTTGTGGAAAAATATGACAATCCTGGTTGAAATTGGCATAGTTTTGGTCACTTTCAGTCCATTAACCAATGATTTCATGACCCAATTTAACTGAGCACTTCTAGAAACTTCTTTTCCTGGGGGAGCAAATCAAGTTGTAAACACAACGCTGACATATTATCATCTTGGGTAAATGAGAGCGTCAAACAGAAACCAAAACAATGAGCTGAAAGATGCTAAAATGCAGAAATAAAAATACAGTGAGCTGAGATCACTGCTCAGCTATAAATGTGTGATCTATTCTTCTTGTCTTAGGATTCCTGGAACAAGGTTTGCTGGTGAAGGACCACGCCAAGCTTAGAGACAGCTATGTCAGAACATTACAGTTCAAGCTGGACGTACTGTCAATCCTGCCCACTGATCTGGCGTACATCATCACCGGCATCCACACGCCACAGCTCAGGTTCAACCGCCTGCTGCGATTCCCGCGCATGTTTGAATTCTTTGACCGCACTGAGACACGCACCAACTACCCCAACATCTTCCGTATCGGCAACTTAGTGCTTTACATTCTGATCATCATTCACTGGAACGCCTGCATCTTCTACGCTATATCCAATTCTTTGGGATTTGGCTCCGACACTTGGGTGTACCCAGACGACTCCAAACCTGAGTTTTCCTCCCTGACTCGGAGGTACGTCTACTGTCTGTACTGGTCAACTCTTACTCTTACCACTATTGGAGAAATGCCTCCACCTGTGCGGGATGAGGAGTACCTATTTGTGGTCTTTGACTTTCTTGTTGGGGTGTTGATCTTTGCCACAATTGTGGGAAACGTTGGCTCCATGATTTCCAACATGAATGCAACCCGTGCCGAGTTTCAAGCCCGGATCGATGCCATCAAACACTACATGCACTTCCGCAAAGTCAGCAAAGAACTGGAGACACGTGTCATTAAATGGTTCGACTACCTCTGGACCAACAAGAAAGCAGTAGACGAGAAGGAGGTGCTAAAGAATTTGCCAAACAAACTGCGGGCTGAGATTGCTATTAATGTACACCTGGAGACCCTGAAGAAAGTACGCATTTTTCAAGACTGTGAGGCAGGCCTGCTTGTGGAGCTCGTGCTCAAACTACGCCCCCAGGTCTTCAGTCCGGGGGACTACATCTGCAGAAAAGGGGACATAGGGAAGGAGATGTATATCATTAAAGAGGGGAAGCTGGCTGTGGTGGCTGATGACGGGGTCACACAGTACGCTCTCCTCACCGCTGGCAGCTGCTTCGGGGAAATCAGCATCCTGAACATAAAAGGTAGTAAAATGGGAAATCGTCGGACAGCCAACATTCGCAGCTTGGGATACTCGGATCTCTTCTGCCTCTCTAAGGATGACTTGATGGAGGCAGTGGCCGAGTATCCAAATGCTAAGACTGTGCTAGAGGAGAGGGGCCGGGAAATCTTGATGAAGGAGGGTCTGCTGGATGAGAACACAGAGAGTGGCGGGCTGCAGAAAGAGGACACAGAGGAGAAGGTGGAGAGGCTGGAGTCCTCTCTGGACACCCTTCAGACTCGCTTTGCCCGTCTGCTCAGCGAATACAACAACACTCAGCAACGGCTGAAGCAGCGCATCACTCTGCTGGAGCGACAGCTGAACCAAACGGACTGCGGCGTAGATGCAAGTGATGGCATGGATGCAGATGCAGAGACAGTCAATGAATCAGACCCTGGGCCTGTTGCCCATACAGATGGGTCTCCACATCGGAGTAATGTCCACATGGAGGACAAAAAGAGCCCAACAAAACACTAACTCAATTTAATTCCATTTTATTTAGAGCGTCAAATCATAACAGACGTTATCTCAGGACACTAGATAGAGTAGGTCTAGACCACACTCTATAATTCACAGAGACCCAACAATTCCTTCAAGAGCAATTGCACTTATTGCAGTGGCGAGGGAAAACATACTTTTAACAGGCAGAAACCTCAGACAGAACCTGGCTCTTGGTGGGCGCCAATCTGCCTCGACCGGTTGGTCACACTAAGAAGATTTTATCTCCTGAAATACTTTACAAATACATTAAGAGTACAAAAAAACCTCATGACCCTTTGTTACTTTCATTGTGAGAATATTTTAGCTAAGTGTAAAGAGATGTCTGCATGTCAATAAACATTAAAAGAAAGTGGACAACACTGCTATGCCCATGCAATCTTTGAGTTCTCATCTATGCCAAAACTAGTGAGTTGAATGTACTGTATGTTTAATTGGTAGCTTTCAAGTAACTTCCCAAATCAAGCTAATTCAAGGTAGGGAGAACACATCACTGATGAGAAAACCCTCTAAACTAGAATACATTAAAAACCTGCAAATGAAGTTTAAATGTCACTTTTTAGATTCCAGACTAAAAAGCACTGGAAATTACTGGTTGTTCTAGTTTTTGCGTCACTTGTAAACATCTTATGTTCGGTTGCATCAGCTGAGGGATTCAGTTCTCTCGACAGCTACGTATTATGCGCTGGCCCTGTACACCTAGTCTCTTCCTCCTGGGGGGAAAAAGTCCAAGGAGAGACGGTAGAAGGTGATTTGCTGAGTTAACATACACAAGCACAATTATTTTCCAGTGTCTTTGTTCCACATTAGATCTGAATCAGACATACCATGATGCTTATCACATAAACACCTTTTGACATTTTCTTATCTACTTTGTAGGACACGTGGAGTTCTTTGCATTGCAAATGATTTTAGCTCTGGTGTAGTGACTCACATGCAGTGTGCAGCTTATGTTTTTTTTTTTTTAGTCTTAATCAGTCTTATATTAAAATGAGTAAGCCACTCTGTCTTTGCATTTAGTTTCTCCCATTTCTATTATGCAGACTCACTCTCTGCAGCAAAGGACTGGGGATTTTCCAGCCCTCTGCATTCCAGGATACAACTCAAGCACATGAGCAGTGTCGATACACGCAGCTGGAACAATGCCTCTGCAGCTGAGCTGGCCACAATAAAGGGCAGGAGGTAATGAGGGCATAGGGGTGGGCTCAAGTACCATGGACAAATCTCCAGTTACCTGCCGTAGGCTGGGCAAACAGCATGAATGTATATAAAGTCTCTCTATTGTATCACATTAGAAACAAATGGGTACAGCTCTTGATAGGCAGTATATGAAGAGCTCAGTCTTGGCCTAAATATAACCCTAATATGAGATTGAATATGTGATGTGAAATTCACAGTAAATGTGTAATTAGAAAATCAAAAGATATCTATACATGAGCTAAATTTCATTAAATACTTCATCCGCATTCCATGGCAATATTTAAATGCATGGGTCGACTAAACTGGAATATATCATTGAAATGTGAATAAAATGATGCTGTTATGTAATCTAGCTACTCCAACTTTCACTTTACAACCCAATTTGTCCCAGTTTAAACCAATATGCCTAGATGTCTTTTAGCCTGCAAATCACCCAAACCATGCTAACCAAAATTCAGTCTGGCTCAAAAGTTTTGATAAATAAAAAGCTGTGTGTGAAGCCCATGCATGCCATTTAATCTCTCTCAACTTTAAAAACAAAATACTTTTCACCAATCACAGCCGTTTATACCTTGATCATTTCTCATGTAGTCATGAATGTTTGTTGTAGGGAAAAACTATGTTTTTGAAGCCACATTTTCAGAGGCTTTAAGTGCTTATTCAGACACTAAGGATACCAAAAGTAATTCTGAGTTACAAGCACTTAGCTGTTTGTTACGTTGTTAAATTCACTGAAATTAAATGATTGCGCTGTGCTTGTAACATTCTGCTCCATCTGAACATGCACTGCTGTCGACTTCATAAAAATCGCTTAACAGGTGCACTGAACTGTCCTGTACCCCTTCTCTCACACACTCTCTCACACTCTCTCACACACACAGTTTGCCACCATGTGTCGCGTACAGGACAACTGTTGCGGAGCGTCAAAAGGACACTGACACTGCTGTGAATTAAAGAAACATGAACCATCTCCGAGCAAGATGTGTTTTTACAGGAAGTTAATATGTACTGATTCGTATATGTTCACAACATATGTACCATAAATATGGCATTTTTGTTCCCAAATGTTGATCAAGTGGTGAGCAGTGTCAAAATGTTGAAGCAGAAAAAAAAACACGTCACATTTATTTTTCTGAATATAACTATATTGTTCATACTTTAAAAGTGTAACAGCTTACAAGCTGCAAATCTGCTGCTTATCGTTTGGAGACAACATCTCCCCAGATCACTGGGATTCACTGCAGGGAGTGAACAAATCTACTGTATACGACAAAGTGTGACAGCAAATGTAGCCCCCTTCATAGTAAACACAACTATTCATTTTTACTTTATTACGTTGAGTTAGGGCAAAGATTCCAACAGAATGTATCGCTGTTCAAGATACCTATGATCGCTGTAGAAATTAGACTAAAAGAAAATATGATTTCTATAATAACTGTAATAACTGTGATTGAATGTGAAGATATAGAGGAAACAGTGCTGCTCATACGTTTCGGAGCTGGAAGACCGCAACATGCCAGCTGTGGTCTGTGGACTGATTGGCTGAGAGTACCCACTGGAACAAATGCACCGGCTAGCGCATTCGCATGTGCAGGCTGTGCTTGGGTCCATCCACCCGCTCCAACTTCTCAAAGTGTTTCCTAGCATTACGGATATTGATGAGAGTGGCTGCAGATGCTAGAAAAAAAAAAAGAGACACCGATTTTTATTATGCTGATATGGTTTCCTAACAGCCCATTCTTTGCGGATAAATGTTCATCCTCACTACTTACGAATGGAGGGGTCCGACATGATGACCATGACATACGTGTTGGAGGTGAAGACGTCGATGAAGGCCGCAAAGTTGGAGTTCCTCACTTCCATGCTTTGGAAAGAGGCTGCAAGTTTACTGGAATAAAAATGTGAGAAACAAATCAGAAACATCACAAACATTTAGTAGGTGATGTGTGGAGTGAAGGCGATGTTTCCGCAGAGTGAACTTACCTACAGCTGAGTTTGAACTGTTTGATAATGTTACTGATCTTTTCAAACCGGTGAGCGTCGCGCTGCTCTTTGCACTGATAGTGGGAGATCACCTGCATTTACAAAACACCGTACAAAAATAAACAATTCATTACTAGAATCAGATTTTCTGCCCAGACCCAGTCGAGACAGAGGAAGCAATTGCTCTCACCAGGAAGGTGGCTCTCTCAAACAGAAGAACTTCATCGGCCTCTATGATCTGCGCAAAATTTCTCAGGTTCGTCTCCAGCTGCTGGACGTTTGGGATGAGCTGGTACACTATGCTAGACCAGGCCTGCAAAGACATTAAAACATGTTTCTTACAGTGTCAACTTCATTACCCGGCATCTGAACATACAACCACCTAAATGGCACAACCTTATACAGGGTTTCGTCCCAGATTGATGTCCTGAAGCACGTGCAAGCCAAAGGTCTGGACAGTCTCTTCAGATCTTCTTCACGCTCCTTAAAGATCTGTAAAAACACTGAAGATAGTCAGTCACATGGAATGTATTGAAGCAATTACAGTTTTAGTAAATTAACAACAACCATTATTACATTTAATAGGTATTCTTATTGAGCATGATCATTAATACTTTCATAAGAAACCGTTTAAACATGTAATGTTATACAACCATTTCACTTAGCTACTCTATGTTTTCGTCCCTGGTATGACAGTGAAATTCTTTAATAAAGTTCTACCACTAACACTATTAACGTGGCTGTCAAACTGTCTGCATGTTATTGTGCACAACACACGTGCACATGCTAATAATACAATTAAAATAGTTAAGCTTACCAAATCTCTCTGATCTTCCTGCACCAGATCCATTTTGTGAACGAGGCAGAACACTTTAGCGTCGGGGGAGTTCTGCAGGATGGCCTCCAGACAAGACTGATAGTAGTGCATGTCTTTCTCCAGCTCACGGCTCTCAACATCAAATACATAAATAAGCACCTCCACATTTCTGAAAATGTTGTCCCTCTGGCTGGTGAAGTAGTTCTCCATAAACGTGTCCTGTCTGTTGGGTGAAGGGAGCACAGAGCACCGTTTCACAGAGGGTTTCAGACTAGTGGAAAGACTTTAAATTGTCAAAGCTGGTCCAAAGACGGCAAATAATGAACAAGTGTACTTTACCCTCCACAGTCCCACAGGTTGAGAACCAGATTGCCAAGAAATCGTACATGGGAGTGCTCTACGTCAACTACATTAAACAAAAGGATGAAACGATTGTTTTTTTTAGATGAAATTAGAGAAACACCCAGCAGCAAACATTTATCATTTAGCATCTTTCTTTAAAGTACTCTTACTTGTAGCTCCAAGGCGGCGTGTGTCTCGAGCTATGTAATTGGCAAAGATGATTGATCTCATACTGGTCTTCCCAGACCCACTTTTCCCCATCAGTAACACCTGAGAGCACGAATACAACAGATTAGACCATCAGTGAGGTGAAATCCTTGCATTCACTTAAAGTATCACAAGCAAAAGTACTCAATATGCAGCAGAACGGCCCCTGTTAGTGTTATTATATATTATGTGGTTATTAGCGCATTAACATGTAAGCACATTTTAATATTGTAGGTAGTCGAGAGAGTTGATTTTAATTGCTTTATATTCTGTTGGGTAGTTAAATCCGTAACAATGCAGCATATTCTATATATGGTTTGTACATAACATCATAGAAGTCTAAGAATTGTTTGACACCAAAAAGCCTGTAAATTAAATGACTTTTTTTTTAAACACACTGTTTATTAATTTCATGTATATTTTCTGTAAATCTTATCTGCCTACATAATGCCTTCATAGAATCCTCCAAACACAGAACTACTAAAATCCCTTCATTTTATCTTGATTCAACGTAGCTGATTTGCCAAAAATATTTGTCACATAAAGCTACTGACATTAGAGAATTTAAGAATCGGCCTTCAAAAGACCGCCATGTCTATAAGTCAGTGATTGTTAAACGTAGACTTCTCCTCAGGTTGTTGAAATCACCAAAGTCATTTAGAGAATGAAGGAAAGGATCATGTGTGCTGGACTTGCCCAATAGAAGAGGGAACTTTCCTACAATATTTTTACATTTCCTGGGTTTTCATTATCATGGCAGGTAGGACTAAGGTTACATCTTCCATGATCATTTTGAAGGAATTGGAAAACAGCTAAAGCTCCAAATTAGACAGACTGGTTAGATGCATGAAATGTAAGTACTCAAGTAAAGTACAACCACCTGAATATAAAGCAAGTTACCACTACTTGTGATGCGACAAAGTCAATGCTTTACCTTTTTCTTCATTGCTGTGCTTGACATCCCCCCTCAGCAGACACGATGTTGAGTATTTCTCTGAGCTGCAAGTCAGGTGACTTTATTCAGTGTATGCAACAGCTCTCCTCTTCCTCTCCTTCAGCTGCAGAACAAACAAAAATATGTTTCACCTAGCTGTCACAACAAACGTAACTGCAAATGTTACAACAGAAGACACGTTTAAACGCTTAAATGACAAGGCAAACGTGCCAGGCATGAGCGTCTTAGACACAGAATACTATATAAACAGTTCACTAACTTTATTAAAACTCTTTTCACTGTTCCGAATAAACACCTAAGCTAATGCTAAGTTAGCTAGCACGACAAACAGTCAAGTAGCTTAGACGAGCTAAACGGCTAACGCTAGCTAGCCAAGTTAAAACTCAGTACTGTATCGTCTACTTACAGCGACAAGGTAGAACGGTTACTCAAATTCAAGCGATTTTAGCCTATAGTTTGTATTTGTTTTTTTAAGAATACAGTTCTATAACGTTACATTACTGGTAGAAGCAGCAGTGAAGCCAAGATCAGCTGCTTCCTGTTTACGCCAAAGTCACATGAGAAGACGAAGGGGGTTTTCTCGCCAACAGATTAGGTTGTGTTCAGGACACACAGATTCATGTCGAAAATAGTTTTGTAGTGTACTATTAGTAAATGTAAATGTAAATGTAAAGTATATGTCGAAAATAGTTTTAGTATGTAGTGTACTATTAGTAAATGTAAATGTAAAGTATATGTCGAAAATAGTTTTAGTATGTAGTGTACTATTAGTAAATGTAAATGTAAAGTATACTGCATTTGTTACTACTAACAGTATGGTATTTATTTACCAGAACCTATTGAAGGTATCTAAAAGGGTTGCATTCACCATCCTTGTAAAACTGAAAAAATATGAACTTCACCCACTTGATTCTTTGTGATTTTGCGTTCAAGGCACATTCAAGTTATTTTCAGAAATAGAAAGAACAAATGAATAATTATATGAACAATGAAATAGTTACGTTGAATGTATCTTCCCGTAGATTCTAATTTAGTGTATGACAGGATAATTTATGATAAAGTGGCCTGCAAATAATTAATAACACATTTTGCGTCTCTAACAAAGTAATTACAGTAAGTCTTACGATGTGAAATTTAATTAATATCCGTTGGTAAAGCCACGTGAATGAATACATAGATATAAATAGTGAGAGGCGAAATGATGGTATGATGGTGCCCTTTCTTGCGGATGCTGGCTGCTGGGGCCTAATGTTTTCTATGTTTATGACTTGCTAGCAAAGCTGCTTTCTTCAGTTCAATGAACCATAGTGTGCAATGATACATAGTGGTGTGCAATAAACACGTTTCTTCGTTCAAAGTTCACGATAATGTTGTGTTGCAGTTTCTCGCAGTGGACACTAGAGGGCAGTTAACGTCATGATTATGGAGGGTTTGGGTTAAAGCCATGGATGTATAATAATAATGTTAAAGCACCCCCACTATGAATGTCGCTATTGGACTCAAAGATAGCGCCTACTCATTTGAATGGAATTTGGATAAGCCATGGCTGTATAAGGTATAAAAAAAGTTGTTTTAGCTTCTGGGTTTGCTTCCGAGTTGTGCGGCCTACTGCTCATGTGCATTAGTAACACTATACTGACCCCGTCCATACCCAGCTTTCTCAGTACATCCATGAGTTACAGCTGTTGTAACTCAAACGCAATCTTTCATTCGGCATTTCTTTCACTTTGCATTTATTTTAACAGACAGTGTAAACACTGTTATGCATGTGTCTGGTAGTTAGGCACAGTGTGGCAGTGGTGTTATCTAAGGAGCAAAGTGTGCTGTGTGACCAATAGTCTGTCAAAGGTAAGAAAGACCAGTGAAATAAAGATTGCTGATATGTTTTCACCTACTTTATCGGTACAGTTTACTTGGGCTATCCTTAACTAATTAAGTTCTTCACATGCATGTAATACCATGACCGCGGTACACTTTAATAACCAAATGTGATGGCAATCTTCCCAAATTTGATATATCTCTGACTGAACATGGCTCAGCAGAAGACAGTATAATGTGTTTTTCTTACACAGAACCGTTTTAGAGCCCACAGTGATGGATTAGTTCTGACTTCATCTGCATGCAGTGGAGCACACAATTTAAAAAATGTTTTTTAAGGACTTCCTCTTGAAGGGAACTATGATTACCAAGTGGGACGTAGTGGCAAGAGACAGAGGGCAAAGACAGAGAGCAGCTAATTTGGACCACTTGTCTCTTTTGGGTTGATGGGCAAATTAGAGAAGTCACTGGCAATGACATGGCCAGAAATAATACACTAAAGCAAATAGAGCCCCTTAAGGCACACCTGAAATACTAAGTGTCATCTTTTATGTGATTATATTACATATTTATATTAGGGTCCTTTGTATTGTTGCACTGAATTTCTGACAAAATTTCTTATGAATGCTTAGTACTCAATGCACTTTTAGTCTAAGCCGTTTTTTCTTTTGTTTCTCTGAGGATATGCATTAGCTAAATTGCATATATTTTCTACAAATATCATCACCTACATTTTGTTGATAAATGAGACCCGTTGTCTCTTCTTCACCCCGACAGCTGGAAGAGGCAATAATAAAAACACACTGCCATTTCTACCGAGGATTTAAAGTATGTGACTTTGTTTTGCAGTTCATTTTTCAAAATGGACATTTTACTATAGATGAAATAGATCTTGATATGGAATGACCAAAATTATTAAAACATTTTTTAAAGCAAAGAGATAAAAGTATTATAAAACTTTATTGTTTACTGTACGTAATCTCCACACTGTTGCCCCTTACCAAATGAACAGTGAAAATACTGAAGATGACCAGACAAGCACAGAGGCTAATCATCCAGTATCTTCTTAAAATATTCCTTAGAAGTCAAATGCAACAAATTTAAACAAAGTCATTTCAAAAGTAAGCGTGAAGGTCTTTCACACTCCGAAATGAAAAAGAGAAAACACATATATGTTATCCATCAAAACATCCTTGGCCTATAAATACAGGGTAACTAATAACAAACAAACAAAATGAACATGAATAAAGTTCTTAAGTATACATATTAAACAATAAGGTTACATTAAATCTTCCTCATGGGTAAATATGTATATTCAAGAAATACATTTTCCATAACTAGCATCTCTGCAAGTTTACAGAATCCAAAGGTTATTATTAACACACAACCAACAAGGGCCATTATCCCCAAGAAGATGATACAGTAGCTCCTCGACCGAGATACAGGAGATGTAAAGAGAAGAAAAGACATGTAAATGAAAAGGTGTTTGGGAGTAATATTCAGGTAGTGTTCTGGGGCTCTGCATGACGGTGCCAGTCCACTGCAGTTGTCCCTCACATTTGATCTCGAAGTTTGGCGAGCCTATTAGACAGTTCATCCTTTGGACAAGCGAGAGCAAACACAGGCATTAGTGAGGGAAGATGAAGATGAGAGAAGAATCAGGGGTATTTGGACAATCCACTTTGAAAGTCTTGGTTTGACAAATACACGGTATCATTAGCAGAGATGTGGGCACTAATGTGACGCCGCCTTAAATGTTTCAATTTCTCTGCTGTAATCACATTTCCTCATCACATGTGTCTTTGTCACTCAATCTATGTGATAAACCCTTAATTTACATTGCTACAAGCAATCAGGTTTATTTTAACTTTTAAATGTACATTTCAGTTTATCTGTGCCAGATAAGAAACTATTTTAACACCAAGCGTGCATATGTACTGTACCTGTTCTGCAGAGGCCACGCTGGTACCCACTGATCCTGTGGTTCCTTGAGGGAGCTCCATGTTCAGGTCCAACCTAAACATAATGCACACGCACACACACACACACACACACACACACACACCTTGTTAGATTACAAACTAGGGCTGCGCGATAGAGAGAAAATCAGATATCACGATATTCTTGACCAAATACCTCAATATTGATATTGTGGCGATATTCTAGGGTTGACAGTTGGTGCTTTAACAAAATATCTTCACACTTAGATTTTAGATAAATAATCGTCAGTAATGTGGATATGTCGTCTAAGTGGGTAAAGGCAAATAATAGAACAGCTAGAACAGTCTGGTGAGTTCAGAAAAGTACATCACTTTACTGTAATGCAGCCTTTAAAACCAGTAAAAGACAACACTTATGACATATCACGATATGACGATATCCAAAATCTAAGACGATATCTAGTCTGATATCACGATATCGATATAATATCGATATATTGCCCAGCCCTATTACAAACACGTCTTTGCTCACATTATACTAAATAATACTGTCTAAAATATTCATCGTAATCAAAATGTTAATAACGTTAATACCTTTCAAATTCTTTGAAATAACCACAATGTACGCTTCAGCCTAGGCCTGTACTCTAAGAATGCACACCATACACCTGTATATGTGATTTACCATAATTTCACAAAGAAATGTTGAGACAAATAATGAAAAGGTTACCCTGCTTCATCAGCCAGTTGATGCATCAATGATTCCACTTGATTCTGAAAACACACATTACATTTACGGTGAATTTGTTTGTCTTTAAAAAAACACAACAAGAAAGAATATAAGTGTACAGCAAAGAAATGTACCTGCGGTGTTGTGAGTGTTGTTGTGCTGCTCATGGTGTCCTCCATATGGGCTGTCTGAACATCCAGAGTTTCAAACTGGTGCTCAAATTTGTCCATGAGACCTGAAATCTAAAAATAAAAAAAAAACATTAAGGGTTTGAGACATTGTTTTATAACTCAGATGAGTTTGGATGGATGGATGAGTTTGTTACTAACTTATGTTATGGCAGTTACATTGTTTTTGCTGAAAAGACAATTGGAATTTTATTTCATGTTTAAATGACTCTACCTTTTCCAGATTCATACTCTTCAGAGTGGCATCCATGCCTTTCACCACTCCAGCCATAGATTTTGTGACCTGTGAAATAAAAACACCATCACTAAAATGACAACAAACAAGCTTTCTTAAGCCTGAATTGGCAATCTTCAGCCTGTAACGGATTTCCAAAGCCTATAACAGTATGTACAGATATTGCCAGACCCTGCTTCAAATAGCAATCGGGGATGGGAGAAAAACGTGCTCTGTTTTATTGGCAGTTCTTTAAACCAATCACAATCATCTTGGGCGGCGCTAAACCCCGGACACAATGACGGTGCCTCTGCAAAATAGCCTCGCGAAGGAACTTGTTTTGGTGGAACGTGCGCTCATTCAAAGGTTGTTTTAGTCATGCAACAGAAAACTCAGATTGGACAGATAGTCTAGCTAGCTGTCTGAATTTCCGGTAGCACCTGAACAATCCCGGAAGTGGGATGTAGTTGATATATAGACTAATATGCAGTGACCCAGTTATTCAATGTACCTGGTTCATTGTAACTGCAGTTTGGACCCTCGCTGCCACTGCATCTATCCGAGCACTCATCCTCAGAAAGTTCACAGACTGGTTCTTCTGTCTTATGGCGTTCTCTGCATGGATCCTCGCCACTTCCATATTCCCCTTCTGGATGGCCTAGAGACAACACAAAATAAGGTGGTTCAGTAAAATCTTCTGCAGCCAACACCAGTCGGCGGGCTATCATAATGTGCTATCGTGATGACCAGCTTCAGAAGTGCAACTTACTTTCTTAACTTTAGTCTTCTCTGCTTTTTCCTCTTTGTCACATTTCTTGGAATTTCTTTGGAGTTCTTTGGCAGCAAACTTTAAATTGAAGAGCTGTTCTGTAATACGAGGTTAAAGAAGAACACAAAAACAACAAGCAACCTTTGATAACTCTGTTTTGTGTCAGTGTTGCTAGAGGAAATAGCAGTGGGAGGTCTTGACATGTATGTATAACGTCTCTAAATCCTTGTTCCCATTTGTTATGTAGTTAATTCAACTCAGATCCTGTTAATAATGGTTGGAAATGCATTTAATTAAGACTATACTATGTTTTGTCCCTTTCTGGAAAAATGGATCGGCAGTTGCCTGTTTGCTCGGTTAGTAATCCAACCGTGGCTCTATGTTCCTATTTTCTTCCCATAGGTTTAACATGTTATGGCATTTAATCTAGTATTTAAAATTAACACATTTATCACAGCTGTATTTTTGACGTAACGTTATGTCCGTACGGAACTAACGTTATATAGGCTACTCTAGTAACGTTACATTTTAATTGTAGGTTTCATTAGCAATGAAGCTTCCAAGGCCTTCTGTCCCATGTTACGACGGCTGGAATTAACTATGACATGTTCAGGTCATATAATAAGGTAGCACTTGTGCCTTAGTTGAATATCTGACCTACTTGGCAATTGTTGAGCTGTCTGTCACACATAGAACGTTAAATCTCGCCATGTTGTTATTTTCGGTCTTAACGTTACACCACAGCCTTACGTCCTTTTCTCGTCGCTGTTTTAAAAGGATACTTTCCATGTTCGGCATCTTGAGGCGACTCTTAGCGAATCCAACAAGAACAATATCAATTCCTTACGGACAGTCCCCAAAAGACTAGTATAAATAAAGCAAAACTTGTCAGTGAAACTTCAGCTTTTCGGGTTTCGGTCGCCTTCTTCCGCACTTCCTGATGTCTTACCAAAATATGAATGACGTCGACGTCACGTGGTGGCGGTATTCCATTCGACGTCACTAGGTGTCCCACCCTCCTCACACACAAAAACCGAATGAAAAAGAAAAAAAACTAGCCGTTGACATTGAAGCAAAGGCTACTTTTAATGTTTTAATCCGTGTTTCCGCGCCTGTATTGTTAAGTGTGTGAATACGGTCAGATAAAAGTGGATGTGGTGTTGTACCGATGGAGTAGTGGGCGGTGAAAGCGGTTGATTGATGATTAGATTCACGGTGTGGATCACGGCGGTGAGAGAGGATGACTCACCCCCGTCTGATGTGATGTTCACCCCGCAACAGCTCTCGGCCAGTGCGGTGGCACGCCGGTAGTTAAACCTGACACAACGGTGTGCTCCTCCAATAAAAGTCAAACTTTATCGAGCTGTTCAGATACGTTTGGGTGGCCCTAAGATACCTTGTTTGCTTCAAACTTGAGTGGTTGTCACTTGCTAGTTAGATAGAGACAGAGCGTCGTGATTTTCCGTAAATATCGTGACGCCTGATTGCCATGGAAACAGTGCTGCGCTGAGAGAAAACTGTCCGTGTTAACTTCAGCATCAACCTCTCCAACGGGGTCGGGTGTTGTTGTTTTTTTGTTGCTTTTCTGGTGTTGCTACTCTGGCTTTACTTTCCATTTTAAATTGGCCACAATACAGGTGAGTTTTTGAAATGCGTCTGTTGTCCTTTTATTGTGTCTCATTGGTAAAACGCAGTTAACGTTACTGGTATATATTAGCCTGTTCATGCAGACTGGCTGTCAACTTGTGACCTGCATCTGTGTATTGTAAAGAGTATTTAAATGCCCCATCACATAGGCTACTTATAAAGATGCTGAGATAATTTTGAACTAGCTAGCTAAGTGGTGATTTAGTTGATACATGTGCAACATTATGAGTTTAACCATCAAAGAACAAAAGTGGCCGGTGCAAAATGTTGTTGGTCATATAGGAGTATTTAAAAAATGTCCACCAATAGGCAATGTATGCCTCCAGATCACGACAATATATAGGCTGAATAATATAGTCTCTTATATACTAAAATCCATGTACTAGGCTTAGGCTTATGATTAAATATTTTATGGATTTCACAACCCTAAACACCACCTTAAATGTTGCATTTTGTGTCGTTTTTTTGCGTACAGGAGAATAATCCATGGGGAGCCACTGAGTGATGTTTCATTCAGGGGCTGTATGACTCATATAGCCTAGTCTTATCTATAAAGAAGCCAAGTGGCAGAGGAGCAGTCCTGCTGCAGGACCTAGCTGATGTAACCCCTGAGATTCACTAGAGGCTGCTGTGGGCCATGCTTCCCTGTGCCCCGAGTTACTGCCACTGACTGCATTTAAACTGATGACCGCCAAATAGCCTACTAACCGAGGCTGAGGATGCAGTGGGCTTTTCGCCACTGCAACAGATGATGAAGTGCTGTTTACAGCACATCAAATGACCAGGACAACTTGAAAACTAAATAAAATCAACACGTTTACCAATGTTTTCACTGATATAAAACACAGTTTGAAAGTATTTACATTAAGCTCTGGCTATGAATTAAGAAATAATTAATTAATACCAATTAAGAATTATGTATTAAGCGCAACAGTTATGCCATTCTCTATCTTTATCCAAAGTATATCTAAAAAAATGCTAAAAATAATAATATAAGAATAATTACTAAAAACAACAACATAAGAACAACCTGGTATCAATTTCTGATTAAGTAATGACATTTAAACAGCATTTTTTTAGTGTAATATAACAATGTTAATAGAAATCATCTGAGATATTTTACACAGAGTGAGTATAATAATAATAATAATAATAATAGTCTTGCATGAAATTTAAAGCACCATAATCTGATTACCTGAAATTTGGTGCATCTTCAAATTTTCTGTCAGGCTTCATAGGTAATTGCACTAATTCACCTAATTCAAACAATATATTTTATATACAACTGGCTTGATTGTGAACGGTTTGCCCGATTTTGACTTAATTTGGAGAGAAAATGTATCTGCTAGAATTATTTTGGTAAAGCAGTGGAAAAATAAATAAAAAATAGCGAAACCAGTGGCAAAAATGTAATAAGCTACATTTCCTAACAGAAAAAAAATCTAGTAAGAAATGTTGAACTCTAACCTCCTTCTCCTTTTTAGAAATTTAAAAAGAAAATCTGAAAGTGGAAAATTAAAAGTTCTTTATAAGAAAGTTCAGTATCTTTTATTGTTTGCATTATAATGGATGGAAAACACCCTGAGGATCCTTAAAGGTGCTCTAAGTGATGTCACACGTTTTTTAGGCTACAACATCATTTGTCACATACAGCAAACATCTCCTCACTATCTGCTAGCTGCCTGTCCCCTGAACACACTGTAAAAAAACGTGCGTGGAAGCACAAAAGGGAGGGAGAAGGGACGGGATGAGGAGGAGGGAGGGGCGAGCTATCCTTGTTTTGTTTGAAAATACTTTGAACGTCAGCAAGAAGTAACGTCCCCCAACATCGCTTAGAGCACCTTTAACTGATCCCTTAACCCTAATGTTGTTATAAAGGTTTATATGTATGAAGGTCCTTTACTAGCAATAGGCTAAAAAATTCCCTCAGTAACGGAGTCAGCATTCATTACTGATGATGTGATCTTTTCCCTCTTGCAAGTACAATGATGTCACATTATTCAAATGGCAGACAGGGGCGTCACCTGTAACCAGCGGGCAGGCACATGATCATGGAGGCATTTCAACATGTCAACAATGTTTATCTAGTGAGACCAACAAGTAAAATCGCGTGAGAAACAGCTGATGACGCTGATAACAGGAATGTATTTGATCACTGTCAGAAAAAAAAAATCCCTTTTCAAAACTCTCAACCAGTCACATCTTACAAATGTTTTCTCTGGATTAGATTTGTTGAAGCCAATATCTGTTATCATGACAACATGTAGATTTTTATTTGTCAAGATCTGTTAAAGAAATAAATGTGAGAGCATATATTTTATTTGCATGTCAAATAAACCTGTTGCTTGTTGAATTACCTTGTGCAAGTGCACAGAGAAGTTCAACATGGGGAAGTTCAATTATTTACAGTGCAGCACTCGGCATTCAGTTGACTTAGCCGTGTTACGATACCGTTGTTGCTACCGTTGCTAAACGTTGTAGAAAATCATAGCAGTGACTGTATTTAAAATCTAGCTGATAAACAATGCATAGCACATACTGCAATCAGAGAGGAATGAGGGTGAAAACATCTCTGATAAAAGCCCTCAGCACAGTTATTATATTTGTTTGACTGACTGCATGTGTGCATTTAAAACTTTCAGGAGCAGAGAAAAACAAAAGTGTAAAATATTCTGGATAAGGATGTCTTTCATTGGCCATTATTTCTCACATGAGCCACACTGTTATACATTTGTCAGACCTCTATTTCACAGGTGAGGATGATGGAGCTTCAAACGGAGAAGAGGTTCCACAACTTGACCTTCGAGCAAATCCAAGCTCTGGACAAGGTCTTGACTGAGGTGATCCCCATCCATGGGCGAGGAAATTTCCCCACACTGCAGGTGAGAGCTAAAGACATCATTCGTGTGGTGAAGGATCGGCTGGTCGAAAGAGACATCCAGGTGAAAGATATACGGCTGAATGGCGCGACTGCCAGCCACGTCCTGGTGAGGGATAACGGCCTGGGCTATAGAGACTTAGACATCATTTTTGGAGTGGAGCTGCCCAGGCAGGAGGACCTCCAGGTGATAAAGGAGGTGGTGCTGGGCAGCCTACGAGACCTCCTTCCTTGTGGAGTTAACAGACGGAAGATCACCTGCCTGACAATGAAGGAGGCCTACGTGCAAAAGATGGTGAAAGTTTTCAATGAGCACGACAGATGGAGCCTCATCTCGCTTTCTAACAACAGAGCTAAAACCGTGGGGCTCAGATTTGTCAGTTCCCTTCGAAGGCAGTTTGAGTTCAGTGTGGACTCCTTCCAGATAATATTAGACCGTATGCTGGAGTCTTATTGGGAGACTGAAAGGAAACAAGGAGGAAAGCTGGCATTGAATGCTGGGAATTTGTCTAAAAGAGACAATGAGGATGAAAACAAAGAGCAAAATAAATCAAGCATTCCTCGGGATGTTGAAGCGGATATTGAAAAGGACTCCAGCGGAGAGAGTCCATGCCAGGATGAAGCTGTTTCTGTGCTTGAGAAAGAGCTTCCCCTTGGAAAGGTTGAGCATGCGGATGGAAAGCACGAAGCACAGGAGGTGTTAAAACGTGAGAGCATTAACTTACAGCAGGTGGGAGTGGATGGCATAGAGGATGTTCATTCAGAGGAGGACATTGTGTTTGAGATATGTGAAAAAAATGGAGAAGAAAAAGGTCAGTTTCACAGTGAATATCCTCTACTTCCATCCCCTAAAGCTTTATTAACAGATGTCAGGGATCCACTGATGACACATGCATGTTTAAAGCCACAGAGTAATGAAGAGCTGTCTGAGTCACAAGCTTCCCAACCAGCAGACAAGTCAGCTCTACAGGAAAAAGTCCATTGCGCAGAAATTACTCAGTTCAAAGTAATCAGCAGGAGTGAGAATACCTCAAGCCCACAAGATTCACATCTTGAATTTTCCTTTCCTCCTCCAGCTAAGAAAACATGCAGCACATCACAGGACATCGTACCAGATTACTGCCCTTCACCAAAATTACAAAGGAAAATGTCAAGGAAGATGATCAGTATGCCGGAGAAATGGTCTTTACTGACTGATTTGTCAGATCTTACAACACAGCTCTTCCCACCCATAGAAATACCCAAACCACTTCAGCCAAAGCCTCCTTTACTGGACAGCGATCAAGTTCGCGGCTCAAATGTTCCAGCCTCCAAGCCAGAGACCTTAGACACCCTCACAGCTCCCACGTGCTGTCCAGCCAGTACACTTCAGGATGGGACTGGCTCGAATCAAACAGTGGAACAAAGTGTTAAGCCAAAACACTGGAAGAAGCCTCCTGATTCAGAGACTCAAAGCCGCACACGTGCAGCACATGTACAGCCTCAGATCAATGAGCAAACACCCGAGGTGGCCGACACTGTCCCAAACAGGTGCGGGGCAAGCTCATGGGCCGGGGCAGCAGGGGAGCCCACAATCACTGTTGAAGCAGAGTGCATGTACGGAGACTTCGAACAGGCGATGGACCAACTCCGCAACCGCCTCATCGCCACCCACAACCCAGAGGAGATCCGAGGAGGGGGCCTGCTAAAATACAGCGACCTGCTGGTGAGGAACTTCCGACCAGCCAGCGAGACAGAGATCAAGTCCTTGGAGCGCTACATGTGCTCCCGCTTCTTCATCGACTTTCCTGACGTGAGCGAGCAGCAGCGTAAGATCGAGGCCTACTTGCAGTGCCATTTCATTGGCAACGAGGAGACAAGCAAGTACGACTACCTGATGACCCTGCGGCGTGTGATAGATGAGAGCACGGTGTGTTTGATGGGACACGAGAGGAGACAGACGCTCAACATGATCACAGTCCTGGCTCTGAGGGTGCTGGGCGAGCAGAACGCCATCCCCAACACGGCCAACGTCACCTGTTTCTATCAGCCGGCTCCATACATGACAGAGCCGATTTACAGCAGCTACTTCATCACCCAGGCCCAGCCCCCACTTGTCTACCACCCCTACCCGCTGCATGTCCACATGCAGACTGGCCTGGTGTAGCTACAGTGACATGCCCACAGGGAGGCATGTAGGCTGCTTTCAGCATTTGGTGCTCTGCAAGCAGAGGCACAAATGGAAGTTTTGACAACAACAGGCAACCACGGGCGCAGTGTTGTTTGATGCTTTGAAACCCCTCCTGCTTATGATACGGATGATCATGAAAGGTCAGAACTGAAAGGGGTCCGGAGGCAAAGCATGTCACCCTTTCAAGATGAACACTTTTGAAAAGGAAAGAAACGCTAAGAGCTTACTTTTCAGAGAGCTCGTAGAGGGGATTTAATTGACGTAGAGGGACTGTGTTTACGGCTGTTTCAGCTCAGCTTTGGCAGGGCTCTATACCGGTCACCATCCCGTGTCGAGGAGAATTTAGTAAAGTGACAGTTCTCTAAGACTTGAAGATACAATTCTCCAACATATAAAAACATACTACCTGTTGGCAGCATAAATCTTGATTTGGTCAAAGTTTGAAGAATGATAATTCCTTATCGTTTCTGAGGGGTTAAAAACCCCATATATCTGTTCTGTGAATCATCAGTCTCTGTGGAGTACATTTCAGTATGTGACTAATAGGCTACCTGTATTCACTGTATAGAAATAGGACACCATTAGACTAAATTTGCTGTGGTATCTCCATGATATCGTAAGTTATATATTTGTGAATGTAACCCCCCCCCCCCCCAATGTCAAAGGTGGAAAAAAGAGATCGTGGTTTGGTTCCATTAGGGTCTGTACGGAAATGATTGTGGTAGTGAGGGGGGGCTGATCCTCATCTTGCAGAAATACAGAAATCACGGAAAAACTGTTTAAACTTGGGCAGAAAATTGTTTTCTTGTTGGACCCCCTCTCTCATAATTAAGTAAAATGTTTCGGGAGCCTTACATGTTTTCTTTGAATATTAAAAGCTTATTTATACAATGCAAAGAAAAGCTAAAAGATATAGCCTACATTTTGGATGAGAAAAAAGACCCTCCCTTGCTCTTCCTAAAACATCAGGACCCCCCCCTTGGAATATTAAACCAAACTGGTGTTAGTAAGTGTTTAGTTGTGCTTTTGCATTGTAATATTTTTGCTATTAGTGCTAGAAGTATTAAACCAGTAGTTGTGGCCATATCTCTGAATCTGTATTCACCGTGCATTTTATCAAACCAATTCTCCTATTCCATGTCCTATTCCAGAGAAACATGACACAGCTTTACCTCATGGTGATATTATGAAGAAAGCCTTGGCTGTCCTGTTCTTTCTGCTGAAAATGGAAAGAGCATGTTTAATTTTGTTTCCCCCCACATTTCCAACAGGTTGAATAGACTTCCAGTGTGTAATACATGGTGACACTTGTTTGTTGTAATGGACGTAGTGAATGTTCTGTCAGGGTTTGCCTTCCATTGTGAGCAAAAATGTTCCTGCACATTTCAATTATTCAAGCAGTATACGATGCAGCCAGCAGTTATTGCACTCTGTCTCTGTGTGTTTGTTCATTGCGTATGCAGCTACAGTACATGTTCTCAGTAAAAAACAAAATCATTAAGCACAGGTGAGGATATGTGGGCTGTTCACACTAAGTCTGAGACTGAAGCACAATGTAAATGCACATAGCTGTTGTTGAGTAATGAAAGTGTTTCTGACCTGCTCGTTAATCTCCAACTAAATATTGAAGACGTCTGAAATACTGTGTGCTGTTAGTGCCCTGTGTAGCTTTGAAGTGATGTATCTATCTTGAGACTTTGGGTAGTATGTTGTGTATTGTTATGGAACTGTTTCACAAGTAGTGAAATTAAAATATTCCTGTTATGATATCTAATTGCTTAGATTGTTGTGTTATTGTGCTAATAAATATAACACAACCACTCTTGGTTTGGAGTCTTCTATTGGTGGTAACTGTCACAGTTTTATTTTCAATAAGATGTATGTAAGTTTCTTGGTGCCAAGGGAACATTATTGGCATGCAAAGTACACAAAACGATTACAGGCACCTTTGCAATGGTCAAAGATAAATACTTAGGAAACTGGAAATTGATATGTATCTCGTTATGCACATGCATGATAGGATGATACAGAAAGCACTGTTTAGATCATTTATTTGTTCATTTGAGTGGTTACATTTTAAGTCACCTTAAAAAAACGGTTGTTCCATTCGATTTTCTGTGAATGCATCACAAGTTAACTTTCAATCAGGCCAGTTTGGTTTTGAAACATGCTTATACTTTAAAGGGAATTGCATTCATTTACGAAACAAAGCAAGTTAGTAAGAATGACAGCCTGTTGTTTAAAAGCACTAGAGTTTTAGTTGGGAGTAAAAAATAATGTTTGTACTTTTAACAGTTTATTCATTGCAAAGCCCGCATGCTTTTTCAGCCTTTATACAACCCCCTCTCCTGCTGGTCCTCATCAACATTGACATACTATAAGACAACTCTATTCTTAGATATGCCAAGTACACTTGAAATAATGTATTAACTTAGTATGTTAGCCTACATCATAAGCCTGAGCTTCACCTCTTTGCTTGGGACTTTTGCACAAAAATGCTAAATTATTTCGAGAGCTTTCTATTTGGTGTATCGTGAAGGTTGATGGGTGTAGTTTATAGTTCTTACATGCTTCATATAAACCAGGGGTCTTCAATGTTTTTAAAGCCAAGGACCCCCTAACTGAAAGAGAGATGGATCAGGGACCCCCTATTACATAAATTGTATAACGTGCATATTAAACTGAGCCTATAATAACGTGGGCAGCCTAAAGCCTTTATACCTTTTTTGCATGGAATACTAAGCGTTTCAAATATTTAAAAAATTTAGCCCTATGAATGTTTTCATTTTAAAACATACATGTAGCACAGTAAATCCTCAGGATTAACTGCATCTGTGGATGGTTACCTTAGTGACTACCTTACATAGGCCAGTAAACCTATCATGTGGGGATTAATATTTGCTAATATGTTGGATTCATTGAAAAAAAACGAAATTAACAATAATTTGGAGGACCCCTAGCATTGACTCTGAGGACCCCCTGTTGAAGATCCCTGATATAAACTATACACACTATTATCTGATGAAAAAGACCAGCAGCACTTTACTACTTTACTATTTACAAACTGAGCATATGCACACTGCCATTACCAGCTTTTTTTTATGTCACATTTTAATCTCTTAATATTATATGCACTGGAGATCTCCAATAAAGTAAGTATGATTTATAGTAATCATTTAATACAGGTTTTTTTGTGTGATAGCACAACTCATTTACACACCTGATCTGTTCTTCTACATTTGTTCTCAATACCAGTATGTACACACATTACACACTCAGCCCCCTTTAGTGTGTGACCTTTACTTCTATCCATTTTAATTCCCATGATCCTCCAGTGTCTCTGCAGTTTCTAGGTGTGGCAGAGGCTGTGCGTCACAGCTCAACCTTGTTTGTTCCTCGTCTGACTCACCCCAGCTTTCAGTGCATTAATGCAGTTGCAAATGGTACAGTCAGGTTTACGACGGTCTATCACAGTCACAAGACAGTCACGGTATTCTGTACCTTTTGAATCTTTGCCTTCAGTGCACGTTTATGACCCAACGGCCATAAAGACTACAATGACTCAGTAAAAGTGCCTTAAAAGGTACTGCTGGATTAACACCGACAGAAATCATGAAATCCTCAAAGAACAAGACCACAAACATGTAGACAACAGACCAAAACAACTTCATTTTGAATCCATTTTTTTTTTATTAAAAAAAGAAAAAAAAACACATACAATCAAAACAGTGTATAAAAAAGTCACGTAATCTTAATCCACCTACAGTAAAACGTTATTGTTGTATCTGTTATCAACTAATCTGATGGGTCGAGGCGAAACTAAAAGCCACCTACTATATCAAAATAAGATTCCAAAATATGAATCATAGTCTTCTCACACTCAATCAGAATAGTTTCAAGACGCCAGTTAATGCTGCCGCTAGGAGCACCCTAGATGCTGATGCCCACCCACCCACCCAAAAAAAAAAAAAGGAGAAACAAAACAACCTCTGAGGCATGTCTCTAATGTCAGCGACCACACAGAGGCAGTGATGAGGAGGTGTGTTCGGATTAGAGCACCCAGTGTCAAAACGACAACTTGTGAGTTAGCTTTCCTGGTTTCTCCTGACTGGATGCTGTCTCAAATGATCTATCAACCAAAGACCACACAAGCTTTAAAGTAAACATTATTGGTGCAACAACAAGGGATGCATCAATTATATGCAATTCCACTAGAAACACGAACCAATCGACAATTAGGGAATCACTCATAAAACTGGGCAGAAAAACTACACACAGTGATTCTGACACCACCATAAACACCTGATTGTAGTATATCCTGGAAAAAGCAGTAATATGTGCAGACGATCTACCCGAATCTAGAACACTCAGTCCATAGATGGTTAGAAACAAGGGGGGAATAAATGGCACAACATACTAACAAAGTATGTAAGTATCCATGGTTGCTACCTTTGCTGTGGGCCAAAAGAATGCATGATTAAGATTGCCAATCAGATGAGAGCTTCAGCTTCATCATACACAGGTTGAAATAGGTCTAGTTACATCATGTTTTACCTGTCAAACTAAACTACAAACTACTGCTGGCACAGTTTAAACATTCTTACACAAAACTCATTTCTCTTTCTCTAATATCTTTATTACTCAGCTGCCACGTGGAGTAGATAAATGTGCAAATATTTCCTCTTCCTCATCACTATTAACGTACTAAATAGTTAAAAGTAACCTTGGTATAATACAATGGAAAAATAAATATCTCTGTGGAAGAGAGTATGCCAGGGACCCCTTGCCTTTGCACATACTGGATAGAGAAGGTGTGATGGAAGCAACCATGAATGGATCCACCAGGGAGTACAACAGTACAAATACAAAGAGGATGCAGTGGCTTTTTTACCCCAGAAAATTACTTCTACCCTTGAAAAGAAAGAAAAAAAAAACCACCCTATTCTAACAAAATAGCAGAATCAAAGAGCCGAAAAACAGTCAACACCACTGAAAAGGAAGCAGAGAAAAACATGTAACATTCACAGGCCAAGGACAGCAAGCTGTCCGACGAGGGTTGTAGGAGCTGGGATATTACTATGGTACTGTATTCTGACCCAAGTCGCTCTGTTCCCTAAGTATTGCTAGTGCCCAAACTACACTTGTCTTGACTCGAGTCACAGATAGAACTAAATCTGAATGATACGAGTTCTGAAAACTAAGGCTTGTGGTTGTGAGGAAGGACCAAGTACCAAAAGAGCGGACATCAGTGACCTCCAGTGATACTGCACATGGTTCACGGTGGTCGTGACTGAACTAATGACCACGAGCATGACTAGTTTTGTTAAAATTACCTGCTGAGAAAAAAAAAAAAAAAAACGGAGAAATAAAACATGAGCACCATTTTTTTTGGCATCTCCGCATCCTTCTTTGGTGAGCACAAGTTAGAAAAGTCATGGGAGGGACGAGAGGAGACCGAGGGGTATAGTGTTTAGTACTGGACGTGAAGCACACAGGAGGAGGAGGGGAGCAGTGCGGCGTCTTAAAGGCTCCTCCAGCGAGCAGTAAGGCCGAGGTGAGTTAGTCCAGTCGGAGAGGGTCCGTGTTGAACAGTGGCTCTGTCGACCAGGGAAGGCAATTCCCTGGCAAAACATCATGAGCACCAGCTATAAGTTTGAGAGCCATAAGCAGTCTCAGATAAAAAGAAAAATCATATATATAGATATATATATATATATATATTATATATACACTTGTACAAAAAGAAAGAAAAAAAAATCCCTGAAGTATTACTCATGTTAAACAGTTTTCTTTTATTGAGGTTTGAAAAAGGGGCGACGTGTCAGTGACCCCAGCCCATGAGGTGGCTGACGCGGGCTTTCTCAGTCATGCGGCGTACCCGTCCTGAGCGGGACATGCCCAGGTTGAGGGGGTCTTCCTTCGACCCATGGCCATCATCCTCTGACTCGTCCCCGTACAGAACTGTCCTGCGGCCCTGGTTGCGTGTGTTGACCCGTCGAGACTTGCACTGGCTGCCTCTCAGACTGCTAGCTGCTGCTGCTGTCGCCGCTGCAGCCCCCGTCTCAACAGAGTTGTCTTCATCGTCCTCCTCCTCAGCTTCCTCCTCTTCCTCCTCCTCCTCGGGCTCCTCCTCTTCATCCTCCTCCTCCTCCTGCTCTTGCTGCTCTCCCTCATCCTCTTCATGTCTTGCATGCAATGGTTGCTGCTGCTCCTCCTCCTCCTCCTCCTCTTCTTCTTCTTCTTCATCCTCATCCTCCTCATCTTCCTCCTCCTCTACCGGCAGCTGCACTCGTGCTCTTTTAGCTGTCTGGGCCGCGTCCTCTCCTCCTTTGTGTCTCCTTTTCCCTGAGGCCGCCAGCTTACCTTTAGCCGAGAGGCGTATGGACAGGCAGGGAGCTTTGCTGTAGTCGTGATCTCCCCCTTCCACGTACTTCTCCATCTCAGACTCGGAGCTGTTCTCGCTGTCCGACGATGACGAGGAAGAGGACGATGATGAGGTGGAGGATGACTCCGACGAGGACCTGTTGGACCCGGACTCCGCCTTCTCATCATCTTCAGACTGCGGGGCTTCTCGCTTGTGGCGCTGTCTGGAGCCGTTTAGGTGCAGGTTGCGCTGGTTCCCTGATGCAACACAAGAGGACGGTGGTTCATTTCTGCACCGTAACTTTAAGGTCACATTAAAAAGCAAAAGACGTCGATACAATTCGGTGCGAATGTACCGCTTGTCATACCTGACTTCTTCACCGGAGTTGCCTGGCTGCGGGTCACACGATGTGGCCCCTGGTTTCTGCTCTCGCTGCTGCTCGTCCCTGAACTTGGGGAAGAAGGCTGGATGTCCTCCTCCTCTGCTACACTGCTGCTTTGCTGAGCTAAAGCAACAACACACGGCTAATTACTAATCAGGACTGTATTCATATTACTGTTCACAGTACATCGGTAGTATAATGCATTACATCTGATCTTCAGTAATAACAGAATCAGAGGGCTTACTCGTTTACATACTGTTTGCTACAACATTATCTGTAGACAAACCAGCTGTCCACAGCAGCAAACCCTACAAGGTAATGACTGAATTAATGCCGTAACAATTTTGGAAGAGTGATGATTGTTTCACTTCCCCAACACTGCTACCAACAACATACAAAACTGCAGTCATACCCTGACGTGGTTTCTGAGAACGATTCTTCCTTGAGGTCCGGGATTTTTTCGGCTCTGAAACCTTTCCTGACTTGTGCTTCCCTTTAGGGCTGGACATATGGAAACAGAGAAAAGAAGCAACATTTCAGAATAATTAACTACATTATATAATAGCAGGGTGCCTGCAACTTTCATCAGCTTTAATGCAAGGCTTCGAAATAGCTTTTTAGACCACGAGGACTAGGACTTTCTAAAGCTGCGTGTTAAGTGTAAAACAGGTCTTTGAGACATTTAAGATAATTTCAGGTGCTGCAGACACCCTGTGTCCACTGGAATGAAAAAGATCATTTGATAACGAGCAGTGTTGAGTGGCAAGTTTGTGAATGAGGCTCAGCACCTGGGGGATGGACTGATGGGCGGGGAGCTGCCTCCGTTGTGCATTCTGTTCCTGTAACTGAGTCTCTGACGAGTCCGCCGTTCATTCTGAATGGCAGACTTGTGGTCCGAGATGATGGAGATGATGTTTTTTTCAAAGAAGGCCGACAGGCTGAGGGTCATGGTGTAGATCTGGACATAAAACAAGTAAGTCAGAGTGAATCTATTAGACTACCGCTTTGTCAGACGTTACGCAGACATAGTTGCAGTACTTGTTCAATCCCAGTGATTGTACTTCACCTGTGACTTCTTGTTAGGCGTGTATGCTTTGGAGTTGCTGAAAATGAGGCGCACGTCTTTGGCAAACTCCATCGGGCTTTCATAATTCCCTGCAACCAGCGTCTCTGACACTGTAGCCAGATCCATGGGCATGTCAATGATGTTTCGATAGTCCTGAAGAAGACAAGGTCGGAGAGTAGAAATGGTAATGCACACAGAGGTTAATTTTAAGTTCGGCTTTTACTCATACACCCCTTGGCATGCATTTCTAATGATTTTCAAATTGTGTGAAGTGTTTTCTGGTGTCAGTGGCAGATTGTTTTACCGGATACTCAAAGAGGTCCACTGGCCGCCTGAACGGCTCTGAATCTGGCGAGACGATCATACGACGCAGCAGCTCTTTGCATTGACCTCGCCAGAATTTCACATCCAAAACCACACCTCGCTTCTTGGAATTCAGGTCGGCTCCCTGGCGGAGAGAAGATAAAATGCACTAAGACTGGAGCTACTGCAGATGATTTGACGTTTGTGAGGGTCTAAGATGGATTGTTGTGGGACGCTGGACTCTGGACCCTCTTACCCGATGTCCCGTAGATGTGCCTGGAGTGTCAGAGTCCACATCCAACTCAGCCTGCAGAGGAACACATAGAAATCCGAATGACTATTTACAGCAAAAACAGTAATCTTAAGAAAAAGCTGCTGCCATAATGTAAACAACAAAACACACTCAACACAACCCAACTCTCTCACCTCAGCTTCTTCTCCACTGCTGACCTCAGACTTCAGTTTGTGATACAGATCCAAGATGTCTGTGCAGCTCTGGTCCCTGAGGGAGACAGAGGGCTAAGGCATCAGACACGTGTGTAGAAACATTCATCACCGTTTCCCCCCGGTATCAATGAGGTTTGCAATATAACATGAACTGTGTGAAGTTTTACCCGATGTAGTGAAGGAGAACGTCAGTCACCACCTTGGCAGTTGCTACAATGGGGCTCTGGGGTTCGTTGAAAGTGCGGGCATTGTGTTCAATGTAGCGCACCTCCCACATTAACGCAGAGATCCGCCTGCAGCGGAGAAGAACATCCACACTTCAAGCTCAAATGTCAACCCTTTGTCATCATGTCTTTGGACTCATGGCGAGGCTAAAAATGCGTGAGGTTAAGTGTGTTGCTTCACCTGTAGAAGTGGTTCTCCACTCGTTTGCGGATAGTGCTGAGGTCAGTAGGGTAAGCCACCGCGGTGCAGTACAGAGGGTAGTCCCGTAGATTTACTGGTGACGCGAATGCCTTGGCTACGTCTGTGGATAACCAGGAGTGAGATCAAACATGGCAGACGTGAACGAGCTCAGACTCCCCCCCCCCCCGGCAAACAAACTGTCATTGGTGGCCTACCCAGTGTTAGAAGCTGATCGATGCCATGGAGGACTCTCTCACAGTCTTCATCTCGTGTGTGAGCCCCCCATTCTCCTTCCTGAGGCGTGTAAAGCAGAGCCTGTAGCTCCTCCTCGGCCACCTCCACGCCATCACCCACGTGTTCAGGCAACGCAGCTGATGGAGCCACAAAATGTGTCAGAAAATGAAAAAGGTATTTAGTTAATTGATCAGAACTACTGTGAATTACAGAGGATTCCCAGGCACACAATCTCGATACAATACTTCTAACGTATTCTAGTTAGCAAGGGTATATCTGTTCATTTCCACCATTCTGCTACTGAAATAAAATGGCAGATTAAATCTGCACTGATTTTATGGAATTGGCAGCCTGGTACATTTACAATATAAATGGAAAACTTGTTTGTGTAATGATGTCAAAATCAAGTCTTTTGGGATAGTTTAGTTCCCAAATGTTAACTGTTCAAGACTATCCTAGTGGCCACCATAAAGAGCAGGTTGAAGTCTCTAAAAGCAAAAATAATCTTTATGGAAAGGAAAGGACACATCGTTTTGTTTTATATTCGCTTATATTTCTTTTGTTGGGAGTACAAAATTCGTACTGCATTTTGTGTCATGGATATTTAATTTGGTCTATACGGATACAGTTTACTTTCATATTTAGCAACATTTTAAAGATGTATGATCTATTCTTGCATTATTTACTTAAAATTTCAACTTACTCCCTCAGCACAATGTCTTTTTTTGAACACGTTCTCCACTTTACCTCATGGTGATTTTTCTAATAAGGCCAAGGAAAGGATCTTCTCTTTGTTTGTTTTGGTACATCGCCCTGATTCCCTGACACTGTTGTTGGCCATAATGCTCCACTATTGAAAGATAAAGCTTTAAAAACGCACCTCAATTTATTTCAAAATAAATGAGTGAGAGGAAATGTATCACCATGAAATCCCATTTTTGGAGTAAAATCCCATGACATTAATATATTGTCCAATTTGAATGGAAATGGTATATTATACAGTACGTATATTCATCTGCAATTTTTTTTATGGTGTACAATTGTGTTTTAAACTTTGTAAAACCTGTTGACATTTTGTCATCACATTAAAAAACGCACAGGTTTATAACCAGGTGGAATACTCCTATTAATAATATCACTGACCTTCCTCGGGTATAGGCTCCATGTCCCAGGGACTCATTTTCTCCCGCTCACCATTATCCCACCTGATGAAACAGTAATTAGTTAGTAAACGTGACATAGGGTCAGCGAAGAAGAACATTATATTAACAGAGAGCACTGTTGATAAATTATTATCCCTCAGCTACAAAAACTGCAGAAATACAGACGCACTTCACTGCATAGCACTGGAACAGGCTGTCTGGATACTCCGGCTGCAGAGGCTGCTGGCCCTCCACAGAGCCGAACCACCAGGCGTCGTCAATGATGCTGCGGAACCTCATACCTGAAGAGAGCAAAGTGAAGACAGGATCAAACATAAGAGAAGGACAGCACACTCTTCACGACCATGAACGTGAATAGTAAGCACATCACTTCAAAATACTCACCTGGCTGCCAGTTGTGCTCTTTAGCCTCGTTGTAAAACTGCTGCAGTACCAGAAAATCTATGACATCAGGCATGTCATGGTACCTGTAGAGTGTGGAAACGAAAGATGAAATGAAATGCACATGCTTCAACATTTTGTTATCTTGCACTGTATATGAATGCTTACTTTAAGGAGAAAGAGTCACTGGTCATCTTCCCTGAGACGGGGTCCAAGAAAGCCAGTTTTAGGCAGCAGAGGGTGGGAGGTCCCACTTCGTATTTAATTCCAACCACCTTCACAGATTCCTGGTCCTGAAGGGGCAGAAGACAACCGACAAAAGGTAAGACTCTGATGAAGATGATGACAAATAGAACTTCTCAAAAAAAAAAAAAAAAAAAAAAAAAAAAAAAAAATGATGGCTACACTAAGAGGTGCCTTGACACGCCTAATATATTTTCTTTTTATACCACACTGCAATGATTGTGCCATGTTAAAACTCACTCAATCAGCCCATTCCAATGCTTAATTAACAAGACCAAAGAGTCTGCAGCCATGCTAGAAGACTGTGCTCTGTGAGGCTGTAATAGCTAAATGCTACCATTATCAGCATGCCAACATGCTCACAAGGACAATGCTATCATGCTGATGTTTAGCACGTTCACTCCTTAGTTCGTTAGCATGCTAACATGTGTTAATTAGCACTAATCACAGCAGGCTCATTGGAGTGTCACACGGTTTGCATTTGTTTATAAAAAGAAGGGATTGGACATGCTGAAATTTTGACTTGATGGTGGCACTAGAAGTCAGAGGATTACCGAAGTTATTACAATGCATCCTGAGGGATACATGGATGTCTGTACCAAATTGTATGGCGATCAATCCAAAAGCTGTTATAACATTTCACTCAAAGAAAAATGCCAACCTCATGGAGGCGCAACAGAAAATGACCAAAGTCATCATGATTCGTCCTCTCGGCACCATGGATACCTTTATGCCATGGCAATCCATCCAATAGTTGATGAAATATGGTGGACCAACCGATATTGCCATCTCTAGAGCCATGTAGCTAGCACGGCTAAAAAGAGAGGCACTGCCCAATTTATATTACATACTGCTATATAGCAATTTTTTAACTCTCTGAACAGCTTGTCTAATGGAGCATGTTAGGTCCTGCCCTGTACACAACACTGGCTTTTAAATAAAACTATGCCTCACCCTGAGGTCGAGTCTGTTCCACGGCTGTTTCTGAGGGTTGATGCTGTAGGCCTTGGCCCTGCGGACAGCCCGGACGTAGGCCTGATGGCCCTGTTTGAAGTAGATGAGCTGGAGGAGGACATGAGAACCATGGTCAAAATGCAGGTAATATAATGGATTTTCTTTCTGTTTGATATGAGAGTGGCGCTCCCTACCTCATCTCCCATCTGTGGAACAAAAGGAGAGCGGTGCGGGATGGTCTCCATTATCCATGATGGTGGCAGCCACTCCTCCGCATCGAGTCCAGCCAGAGAGGACGTGGGTTTCTAGGTGTACATATACATGTAATTAGAACAAAAAATGTCCAAGTACAGAATTTCTCCTGTACTGTGTGGTAAAGAGACATGTTTCACAGTGAGTACAGGAGCAGCGGATCGTGTTAGCGTACCTGTTTGGTCTCCTTAGGCTTCTTCCTCTTCTCGTTGTCCCTCTTCTTGGCCTCCTTTGCCTTGCCATCGCCTTCTTCCTCCTCAGAGCTGCTGTAACCTTGGGGCTGGACGGGCCTCCTGGTTGGTCGCTTCGGCGGCTGGAGGTTGATCCCAGCGTCGGCTGTCCAATCAGAATATTCACTAGAGGAGTCACTGAGAATGACAGAGGGGTGATGTTAGTTGGGCGATTAAAACTACATCCTGATAAACACCGCTCAGTCAAAGATATTCACCTGGAGCTGCTCTCGCTCTGCCACTGAGCTTCACCATTGGAGGAGGCTTCGCTTTGCTCCGCCTCTGCTGCTGCCTGTCAACAAAAACACAATAAGCACCTTTACTATGATGAATGGTAGTTAACAGGCGGTGCTCCACAGCACCATGTCATGTTTGGATACGTAGAGTAGAAGGACGGAACGTACATTTCCGTCACTGTCAGAGTCTATCTGGCTGTCAGAGTTACGTCGGTTAGTGGAATTTCGACTCCTGGTCCCGGGACGGCGGACTTGAGCCGAGCGGGTCTGATAGGCGTGGCGCTGCTGCTTTTTCTTGGTCGGCCGCAGGGAGCGCAGGCGTGAAGTCAACAGATCGTTCTACAAAGTGTGGAAGGAGGGTGGAAAATAAGTAGAGCAGGAATGAATTGGCATGGATAGTATGTTTTTTTTACTCGTGAAAACAACTGTGAAGTGAAGAGTAGCGTACCTTGGGTGTGCATGTTACTGGTTTTTTCCTCCTCTCTGCATTGTATAGGGAACATTCCATGTCACCTTTGGCTTTTCTGCACTCCTCCGAAACTCTAATAAAAAAAAAATTATTTTCATCATGGAATGTACACAACAAAACATTCATATAAAAAGAAATGGAATCCGTGTGTCCTTACATCTTACGAAATTCTCTCTATTTGCCTCACCTGGATATCCCTTGTGGCACTTCATTGACCATCACTCTGCGGCTCCAGGCCAGCAGGTCCCTCTCGGTGGCCACCTGACTACGCAGGGCATTATGCTGCATCTGCCACACCCCGTCCACCTGCCTACTTCTGCGTGACTCAGCAGCCGAGGAGGAGGCGTCCACCTCTCCTTCACCTCCCGCTACAAATAAGAGATTTGTTTGTTAATACTATATGTTACCTTGGAAAATATAGCAATTTCGGCAAAAGAAGTCAACTATTAAAAGTCTAGTGTCCACACAATGCTCACAGCTTTACAATAGATCTCAGACTTCAACAGGCATAATTTAAGGCACGCTGAACATATAAAACCCAAAATCAAATCAAATTTGCTGACAAATTGTAAAGTAAAACATACCCTCTGCCTCTTCAGCCGGCTCTTCTTCGTTCTGACGCTGGTCCTGCTCATTCTGCAACTGTCTGATGAGATTATCCAATAGGCTTTCTCTGTTTTCTGCAGTTTGCTGGCCAAGCACCTGCTCAACCAACTCCCCATCGCCTAAGCAGCAAAAATGGCAGATCTTCAGTCAAACTGTCCGTTACACTTCCTGAGTTAAAACTTTGCAAGCATTCTGAATGGTATGAGTAATGAGGGAGCAGGTTTTACTGTTAGCCATGTATCCTAGCTGGGGTATTAGCTGATCCTCCTTGCAGCTCTCTCTTCCTGGCACCAGGCGCTGGTAGTGAGTGGGGTGAGGATTTCCATCAACATCCACCAGGAAAGGTGGAGGCATGAGGTGTGGGGCTTGCTGCGTCTGCTCGTCCAGCACGTAGTTATTAGAGTCACGAATAAGAGGTCGGTAGTCCGTGTGGAAGAACATCTGGTCAGGAATCTGGAGGGAATCAAGAGTACATTTGTGTTGATAATGAAAAAAAAATGTGCTCCTGCTTGCTTGTCCCTCTTCACAAGGTACCAGAACACAGAGTAAAAGAGCTTCTTCATGATTATTATCTACATTTCCTAAAATATTTCAGATTTCAAATCCTTGGTGACACTCTGGCTCAAATTCGGGTGTTATGATTAAAGAACAGTATGTGTAACCACAAATCCAACATGCTGTCCAACTTTATTGATTCCTAATTTTCCTTTAAAATATAGAAAAATAGGAAATGATGACGACAGTAATGTGTTTTAACAACTATTCATGTGCCGTTACCTTCTCATATGGTCTACTGCAGCCGAAGCCAAAGATGAGCAAATGGCCGTGTGAGTCAGTGCAGGCAAAATGCTGTCCGTCAGCTGAGAACTTGCAGTCAAAAATAGCACCGTGGCCTTGCCCTTCAATCTGGAAACAAATATTTGAATATGAACTCAATGATAGAAAATACTACTGGTGGGTTATTCTCACTGTCGATCACTTACCATGTTGAAGAAGTTGCGGATCTTGGCTCCTTTGGCCAGGTCCCACATGTAAATGTTGCCATCATGGCCGGCAGAAAGCATGATGCGGGAGTCAAATGGGTGAGCCTCCAGCACAAACACCTCATCATCATGACCCTTGAACAGAGAGAGATCACAGACATTCGGGACAGTCAGTTGGTCAAACGCAGCTGTTTTATTCATTGTTGCGCAGTAGAAATGCCTGATTCAGCCACTCACAGATAAAATATGCAGCAGCTGTCCAGTGGTTGTGCTCCACACTTTGAGCAGGTAGTTTGACACTGCTGTGATGACGGTGCTATCCGCACGGTCCCAAGCCACCATGGTAACCACCAGCTTGGTTTTATCATCCCCATTGGCGACAGTACTCCTGGAGGAAAAGATCACATCAGACAGGAAACACTAAGTGGAAAAGGGTATCATGAACCCCTGTTAAACGGTTCTCTTTCTTACCCAGGCAGCCTGGCAGCAATGTCTAAAGTGACGCTCTTCCACTCTTGTTGCTGGTAATGCCAGATCCTGGCTGTGCCGTCGCGACTGCCACTCACAAACCTTAGGCTGGACACATAGACACAGAGTCAGAGGCTCGAAAACCACAAAAAAAAAAAAAATATAATGGTTTGAAGTCCATGACCTCAGCAACACACTCACCTGTCACTGTTGTTGCTAAACTGCACAACTACAACTTTATCCTGAAACAGGAAAAGAAGACATGTATTAAAGTTACAGAGACCTTGTTTAAATAAAGTTAAACAGAGTGGAACAGATATGATGCAGCTTCTGCGTTTTGTTTCTTACCGTGTGTGCATCCATCTCAGAGACCTTCACAGGGGTTTCAGCACCAAGGTAGTAGACTCTGATCAAATGATCAGTGCCACCGGTGGCCATGAACATACCACCTATTAACAGTCAACGTAGAATGAAATTTAGTTCACAACAATATCCTTATATCCATATTTGTTTGTTTGAATTGTAAAACAAACAAAACATTTTCCACCCTGTAAACAGAGAATCTTGAGTTTTTTTTTTTTTTACATACATACATTAATTAATTTATAATGTATACTGCCAAATGATAGCTTTTTGTCAGCAGTTATTCTGTAACTCAAATTGCATTGTCACACCAAGAGTCTCTGTTCATTTGCTACGATAAGCTAATGTTGATGCACAAAACTACTGTTGACATTATTTTATCACTGTCTGTGCTACACAATCAATGGTTTTAAAGAGAAAAGCAGATTAAGTACATTTTTGTCTGGGTTTGGTTTGCTGCTCACAGCAGCTTAGGAAATGAAAATGTTACCAGGCAGGGAAACACACTTACCACTGCTGAAAGAGGAAGTGGAGACCTGTACTCCTGGACGTGACCGCTCAACAAACTTGACTGGTTGATCACTGAGAAAAGGAGGAGAATCACAATTATTTCCATGAAAAAGAGCAACTTTACTGAAGCTAATATTGTAGAGCCAAAACAGCTGATGTTTCAAACACTTACTGGAATTTCATGCTGTGCGAGTGCCACTTCCAGAAACACACCATGCCGTCTGCACCGGTGGAGGCCAGGTACCGCGTTGTCCCTTTGACAGCAGGACAAAACTGAGGGGATAGAAAGTCAGTGTTGGTTAGTCAACATTTACCACGATACTACAGCAGCAAAAAGAGTTGACATGGTGCAGAACATCTAGGCGATAAGGTTAGTCTTTGGGGCCTAAATTGAAAACTTGCATTACATTTTGATATTCTCACATTTGTTTGAGTTATATTCCAAACTCCATCAGTCTCACCTGTATGGATGTGATGGAGGCACCGTGAGCCTGTAGAACAGTGATGGGTGCACAGGTTCGCAGGCACCACACTCTGATAGTTTTGTCGCAGCTCGCTGAGGCAATGAGGGTGTTCTCGTGGTTGACAGCCATGTCACAGATCTCCGCGGAGTGGCCGCGAAGTGTTGATAGGAGCCGGCCGTCATCCGTAGCCCAGATTTTTACCAGGCAGTCATCAGAACCCTAAAACAATATTATAAGTTATTGTGAGCATCATTTGTGTCAACTTAACTCTATTCAACTAAAAGTGAAACTAGTTTATACCTGATAAAACATAAACTGTACAGTATATTAAACCAATGGTATTTCTTTATTCTCTCCATAGTAGTTTGCTTCTCCAAATCACCTGTGGCGGACCTTATGAGGTAACGTCATCATACACCTGATGCAATTCAGCTGAACCTGTGCCTATTTTGACCGAGTTCTCAGGTCCAAATCATTACGCAGCCCCAGCAGGTTCTGGTTTAGCTGAGCCTGTTCTTAACCGCAGCTAAGCTACTCAGATGCGTAATACATGCTGATGTGGTGACACAGCCCCCAGGTGTCTTGATTTAATAGGTAAATCAGTAAAAAAAAAAAAAAGGATTTTGTGGTTGCAAACATCCCTCGGCTGTCTAATTTTGTCACCTGTCTAGCTATGCACAAATCTGGAATGTATTTCTAAAATAGATTCTAAAAATGAATTTATCATATGAGATCAATGTATTTTCCGATCTTTGCAACTTTTGCAAATAGTTTGCTAGTGAGACACTACAGATGAAGTTTTTGCTGCAATAATCATCTGAACCAGAAATCCTCACTCACCGTGAATATCCGACGGCCGGTGCGGTCAAAGGCTACACAGTAGACTGAAGAAAGGTGGCCAAGGATACGTTTGTGTATCTTCATGTGTTGGTAGGAGGAAGACGGCAAGGTCTGGCTGAAACGAGCAGTGCCTGTGGCCTGGCGAGCACCCATGATGGACACTTGATATAAAGAAACACGACGATGATTAGTGGAAGCAGCAGACTGCTAAATCAGACTTAATTGGCCTCGGGGCTTTGGGTCCTCCTAATGGGTATAAATAAATAAATAAAACAGTTTCACACACCGACACTGGGATGATGCCCATTGCTGACTGGAGGTTCTGGTGGACGCCCTCGGTGGAGTGCAGCAACAGCTGAGCCACTGCATACTTTGTGGCTACAACCTAAATTATACAGGTAGTGATTAAAAAAAAAAAAAAAACGGGAGAAATGATGAGCATGGTTATTGATTTGGAAACAGATATATTGCCAACAAACCACGCAATAAAATTGTATTGATATGTAAACTTCTTAAATACAGAAGAAATAACATCCTTGGCAAAGGTAAAGACATGGATGGGAGAATTGCTCACTTTTGGTGGAACGAAGCAATGACTGTCTTCCCAGCCCCAGAAGTGTTTGGACTCCAGGAACACTAGGTGGGATCTCCTTCTCTATAAGTGGGCCGATCCGCTGACAAACATGGAGCAGATAGTCTGCAGGAATGTGCTGATTCAAAATCACCTGCAGGAGTCACAGACAGCTATTACAAAGTAATACAACAAACATTTAAGTAGCCTATATTAACAAAACATTACCATATCTGTTACATTCTCAAACAGTGCTAAAACTAAAACAAAGTTTGAAGTAATTCAATAAAACTCCAGCTTTGGTGAACAGATTAAAACAAGACAGCCCCACAATTATTTAAACTGACCGATATGAAGATTTGAGACCATGATGTGTACCAATTGGAACATTTTAAATACAAAAATGTTGTCACATTTTCACATACTACTATACTAAGCCTCTGGTTGCTTCACATCTATATGTAGCCTCTTTTGGTGTAAAAGTCACACAACATCCTCAAAGTCACGATTAAAAACTAGACAATACAATGAAAAAAAAACACCAATCTTTCTGTAATTAAAGTTAATCACATAATACATTTTTATATTCACTACAAACATACATTTTGGTAAAATGCAAACAGCTGTGTAGTAACACATACACATTTAACTATCAAATTCCTCAAAAATTACAAACTAACTTATTTTTTTCACTTCCTGTTTATACTTGTCATAATTTTCAGCATGGTTTTGTAATGCAGCTAGTTGAAAAACAATCGAGAGAGGGAGGGAAATGGAAAGAAAGGAGGAGGGGCAAAGAAGCTCACAGCCAATCAAAAGAGTCTCTTACGATTTTTCCGGTTCACTCGCAAATACATTTGGGATTTCATTGGCTCCAACAGAAGACTGACAGCCCTGTGGCTCTGGCTCAGCCTATCACTACCTGTCCTTGTCTCTCTTCTCCTCCTACTAGCCCACACAATAGCAAAGCCTATAAATAGTTATTTACCAACGGGCCTATATTAATAAAAATGTTAAATGTGTTCTAATAAACATAAACACATTATCACCGCATCTATTTTGGGTGGTTAATTAAATTAAAAATAAACACATCCGCTAAGAGGCGATTGACGATTAAAATAGAAGATATACGCTTCATTTGATTAAAAAGTTAATTCTGACAATTCACACTCACCCAGTCTTGGAAGGTCCGTTTGTATTTCTTCCCGTCCCAACTCCATCGTTGAGGGATCAACTAAAGTTAAAAGACAAGCGGTTAGAGATGGCACAAAACTGCCAGGATCGTCCCGGCTCGGCAACACGCTACTTTATCTAACACTAGCCCAAATTACTGAAAATTTGCCCAAAAGCGGCCAGATAGGCAACAGTACGGAAGCCACACACGAGAATAAAAACAGAAAGGTCCAGCTGAACCTACCTCATACTCCTCCAGCTCCTCAACCAGAATCTAACAACAGACAGACACAGTTAGCGTTAGCTGCTAGCACCACACACTTTTAGACGTTTAACAACCGGTATGAGTTAATATCTTTTTACCTGTGATGCTTTTTTACAAGGTCCAGACTGCAGAAATCTGGCAATGAGGTAATATAGTTCTGAAAAGAAAGAGAGGTGAATTAGCTTGGTACTAACTAATGTTGCTATTGAGCCGAGCTAGCGTTAGCTCTATAGCTTTGGGTTGCAGTCGGTTACTTAGCGCGCTAGCAGACACACAACTGTAAACTGTGTGCATGCAAAATGTTTGTCGCGGATCAAAGGGACGCTCAGCACTCACCAGCTTCGGTTTGTGAACACTGTTCTCTTGCCATCACTTGATAAGACAGGCGACATTAAAACAAACTGGTGTTTTAGCTTGCTCGTTAGCCGCCGGCTAGCTAACCGTAGCTAGGCGTGTATAGCTAGGCTAAAACAGGCTAGTGAATGGCCTCCTCCTTTCTCAAGTTGTTCTCATAGACCCTGACCACCTGGTGCTTTGTGTTAGCGCCCTCCAGTGAAACAGTGCGATATTGGTTTGTTGAAAAGGAATACATGCTTCTTTTTTTTTTAATATACAAATGTACAACTTTCAATCCAACAATTTCAGACATAAATTAGTTTATATATTTCTGTATAACGGTCAGATAAATATTTACATCTTTTCAAATTCAAAAGAGGTAAAATATTTATATTTATAAGAAGCTTTTCATAGGTGGTCATGTGTCATCTTTACAACATGTTGCTGTCAAATACATATAAATACACAGTACATTTATCAAGTTGAAATTATTGAAAGCTTTATCATCTTTACGTATTTGGACACACTGTGTTGTGGCCATTTTCTATCATACAAAGTCTGCATTCCTTTTTGATAATAGGGCAGGATTTGGATCCTGTCACTCACTCACTAGGGATAGCATCTGGGTTACATTTTGGAAGAGGCCTCCTTGACCTTAATGGAAACCAATTGGTGCATGTTATATTGTAAAGGGTAAAATAATACATTTCCAAGCTTAACAGCTGGAACCAAATCCCCCCCTGCAATAACTGCCTTTACTGTTGTAAGTTATGAGGAATTGAACATTATGGGCCTTCTACATTTTAGATTAATTGCACATCAGGTATTGAACTCTGATGCTAAGCCATGTAGTGTTTGTTTAGGCTGATGTAATTTAAACAAAGGTGAGGAGCAGACACTTAGCTTGAAACATTTATGCACAATTTGACTCCTCATACAATAAAAATCAGAAGCCATACAGCTAATTTGAAGCATTGACACACAACAAAACATTTCAAAGCACATGCAGTTTACCACTAAAACCTGTATACTAAACTATAGCATGTCAGAGTTGCTGTTTAGTCACAACATTTCATCTTTCATTGAGTATGTGTGGTATGTCAACAATGGGAGCCCAACGTCGTTCACCCAGACTATTGTGGAAGACTTAAAGGTCATCCAGCTTGAGCCACGCTATAAAGGTGTATATTGAGGGTGGGTGGAACAATTGATTTGGACTGGTAACTGGTTGCTTGTTCTTTTCTAAATTATTTACATAAAGTGTTCATCCAGAGAGATGTGGGCTTTTTCATTTAGTGGTTAAATAATTTGCCATTTGAGTAGGTTCTGCTCTTTCAGGTCCGCCTCAAGATATGACTAAAGTTAATTGGAATTCGGCAGCTCATTGCTGAATACTGACTTTAAAAAAAAAAAAAATCGCTCTAGTAATGGAAAGTAACCAAGTAGGCCTACTTAATCATGCACTGCACTTTAGTACAGTTTTGAGGTACTTTGCTTGAATATTACTGTTATATGCTACTTTATACGTTCTACTCTACATTTCAGACTATGTATGTCAAATTGTAAAATTTGTATCAACAAAACACATGCATTTGTAACATATAAGGCAATATTATAGATTTTGAATAAACTACCCAATATAAAAACTACCTCCACCTTGACCAGTTACAACACTACAATGTTACTTATAATATGTAATGTAATATGATAATATAACTTTCACAGGGGCATTTATTTTTCTGCATGAGTAGGCCTACTTTACTTTACTTTAAGTGCTAATAAAAGTTTTACTTAAGTAATGCAGGACGTTTTACATGTAATGGAGCATGGTATAACAAGTCGAGTAAGGATCTGAAAACCTCAAGCACTGAATTGCACTGATTGATAAGAGGGGGGCGCTACAGCATCTGTTGATTTGTCAATGATCTGATCAACCCATGTAGCCCATGTAGACCAATATGTGATGATTAGCTCGGCCTATATAATAGCTTTTGAAAGTATGACTCAGAGAGAAGAAGACATGACTCACACCAATCACAGTACATCAGTGTACTGTACATATATGGAACACCGGTAGCCTATATTCAGTGCTTTTTAAAATACATAATTTTTGTTTTTTAACTCCATCTTTGGAGTGCATTCGATCATCGTCATTTACTATCTATTCATTTAAAGGGTATCTTTAAAGCCCACCACCGCTACACAACACACCCCTGTGCGCGCTCACTCGTTAGTCCAGGGGCGGGACTTGGGTCATCAAGTGCGGACGAACTCTGGCTGCAGAAAAACTCTTCATTCAGCCTTCATCTGTGCGGACGGGAGATGTTTTGATCAGCGCTCTGTTGAATGAGAATATTTAAAGTGTGAGGTGTGTGGGCTAGCTCAGGAGGATCTCCCCCCCATGCTCAGTACACCGCCGGTGCAGTTTTCTCTCTGGGCAGCCTTTTGGAATATAGGACGCCGGGGCTTTTGGTCGGTTAAAGCCCCCTTTCCCACATGCTTCCGTTTGGATTCGTCTGACCCTTGTTGTCGCACAGAATAAGGTACATTACCAGCTTTGTGTCGTAACGTTACGTGCTGACGGTTCTGTCCACAGTGTAACGTCACGGTTGTTAAATCTAGTTTAACGTAGAAAAGGAAACCGGGCTCATAGGTTTCTCTTTCCTTCAAGTCTTTACTTACCTTATTTGGCTTTACAATATGTAAAACTTTTTTTTTTCCCATCAGTGGATGACAATCTAAAAAGTCTGTTTCACACTAGCTAAAGTATGGAGGCAGTGAGGGCTTTACATGACTGTGGTACTAACATTGTGTGAAGGGATCCTATTAATGAAGTGCTGTCTAACTAATTAAGTTTTGTATGTGTTTACATACGTTACCTGGACACCAGCTGTTGGTTTTGGGCAAATAGACATTATTAGCCTACATCTGAAGAATTATAACACATTGTATGATTTGAGGAGAATGACATGTTAGCCTGACAATGACATACATTTAAAAGGGTAGAGGTTGCATTTGTGTATTAAGAGACACATATGCTACTTAGATTAGAATTAATGCTAGATTATGTGATTGGGAAAGACACCAAATTCACAGGAGTTTGATAAGGCAAGGCTCATGTCTCGCTTGTTCGTCTCAATGATGCCAAGTCGATCAGTCACTTTGAGGGACCTGATACAAAAAAAATGCCCTGGCTATGTTGTAAAGGAAAGTAGCCATTGCGCAAATTATGTCAGGGTCCAAATGATTGTTCTGTGTCTTCATCCACGTATACTCCCATTGAGGCTTGAACTATTTTGCCAGCTTCCTGCGTCAGTGCTGAGCTTGGCCCAGCAGACATGAATAGTGATGAGTATGTGTGCCGACAGCTGAGTAGGACAGGACAGGGCTGTTCCAGGACTGAATGAACTAGGGTGTTCACTACACCATATGCTCCTTTTTACATCATGCTGCTAAACATTTGGGCCAGCCTCATGACTCATGCTATCTTCCCTTCCCTTCAGCTAATTTTTAGTTCCGTCACTGAATCCAACAACCTGAATTGACATTGTGAACTAGATAAATTGGTGTATTACATTTTGGCAAAAGGTCGCCCCTTATGCAATCCCTATCCTTTCTGTACCATGGCTGCCTTCTGCTGACAGCTGTCTCACTCACTCACTCACTCACTCACTCACTCACTCACTCACTCACTCACTCACCTTGTGAAAATAATACACTTCTCATAATTATGGGGTACAAATTAAGGAACTGGAGACGTTGTCAATCTTTTACCAATCCACATTTACTCATATTGCATTTTCAGATAAATTGCCTTCATCCCATATTTGCCTAAACAAACTGATAAGATGCAACAACCAGTTTATTATAACCACAAATTCAGTCCAGTCCAGAATCTCTTAAGTGGTCATACTGTATCACCAGTGTCATCTGTTGTCACATCAGAATTATATATCTGTTGAGCAGAGTGATCACACATCAGCTGTGTCAGTGGCTAACTGTCAGTATGTTAGCCTGTGCAGTCACTGTGGGTGTTTGAGTTTTACGTTAACCTATACTCGTTAATATACTAGTTTGAGGGTATCAGGTTGTAGAGATCTACAGTTTATAGTGCCGTTCACCTGACACATGGACTGTAATGTGATAGGATGTACACAGAGGGAGCACTGTCCTAGTGCCGCTCAGCAGTCCTGACAGTTCGGTAGGTATAAAGACTTAATGTTTCCTTGGCAAGCTCTAAACATTGTTTGAATAAAATAGTTTGATGTTTATGCAGCAGGCAATACTATAAATTACTACAATTATGATATTCAGTTTCATAAATATGTTTGAGTATGTCATATTTTTGTGAAGCTTTCTCATAATATGAGATTTAAAAAAGAAACATTTTTATAACTACGATTGATACAATTATTACTTATTACCCCATTACCGTGACTTAACATTTTCATCCTTTTCATAATTAGTTTGCCCCATACTCACTGTATAACAAACTCTGACAATTTTCATTCCTCTTTCCCTTTGTTTTTGTGCCATATTATTCATGTCCCTACTCCCTGTATTTGTCTCTCCTCTTCTTCTGCCTTTTTTCACCTTTTAAGAGTAAGAGCAAGAGGCCTAATGGACATTTACCCTTTTGTGAGACATAACTATGCTTCGGTTTTTGCGTCAGCAGTGCTGTGTTTTACGTCTCTTTGCTGAAACTATGCTGTGGTGAAGGTTAGTTAACTGATGACAAACAGCCTTGTCTCTGATCTTACAGAGCGTGTTGTGGGGAAAGTAGGTTACTGGGCCATGTCCTGCAAGCTTAAACTGAACGCTAGTCGTAATATTGTTAGAGCCGCTTAGTGTGACTGGGCATGCACAAATGGTGTAGGTCTGTGCAACAGCAAAGAGATAATTCCTACCCTCTGTCTCTTTAAGAAAACAGAGCGGCGCGGGAATGTTGAATGTTAAACCCATGTTGATTCATCTAAAAACACATGAAATGGAGTGCAATCTGACTACAGGCTGACTAATGTCACATGTTGCAAATTACTAAACCCTGTTAACCTTAAACATCAGTGGTTTTATCCCTTTGTGCGTGAGCAACCTATTTTTAGTATTTGCATTGTATTTATGTATACATTTTACTTACTCATATTGACACCATTGTTTTTCTCTTTTGAGAAATAAAAATGAAATGCTATCGCTGAAACTAAAGAGACATATATGGATAAGTGCTAAATTGTGTCTGTAAGGAAGTCCGATAAATTAATCTTAGATTTGCTTCCTCTAAATATATTTCAAACCTTTGGAATCATGGTGCAAAAGTTAATTCAGTATTAAATCGAAACTCTCATACTTAAACTCACTTCCTGTTTGGTACCTATACGTGTGTGTGTGTGTGTGTGTGTGTGTGTTTGTTGTTGTTTTACAATTTGCTGTAACAATAGTTTCCCTTAGGTAAAAAACAAACTTGGTTTTATCACAGTGTTTTGCAATTTTCTTTTTTAAAATATGTGTCTTTCATAAAGCTCAGTGTGAAACCAATGTTAAGCTTGTATTTATCCAGGTCAGTTCCAAAGTCATTCCATATACGTGAAATATATGACCTAAACACCAGAGGCATCAGAGCAGCAGTGAAATAATTTCATCTATAAATCGGGATGCGATATTACGAATCCCACTATGGCCACGCCAAGACCCGCCCTTCAATAGCATTTATTGGCCAGGTGTCCATGCTTATGCAAGGTAACGTAACCCCATTTGTTCAGGTCCTATCCCCTGACCAATCGGCTATCCTAACCTTAACCACTCGAGGTCAAATGCCAAACCCCAACCAATCGAGCTGTTTCGTAGGGCGGGTCTTGGCGTGGCCATAGTGGGATTCGTAATTTGGGCGTGTGCGATTGTCCCCACACATGCGCAGTACAGCAGCGGGGGGCGGGGACTTGCTGAATCCCTACAAGGCATTGATTGCAGTTCACTGGCTACAGGTGTCTTGCCATAAACTGATCATCTGTCTTCAAAAAGTCATTGCTACGTGCAAATGATGAAATAGGGAGCATGCTGCCTCTCTTGATGAGCCGCAGCCGAGCCGCAACTGATTGAGCCGCGCTGCAACATGTGTTTACATGTTGGGGCTCTCCAGCACGTTTTTTTGTTGCTCAGCTTAATTTTTTTGATTTCTTTTTAGGGTGCCTTGAACTAGAAGCTCTGAGGGAAGCGATGTGCCTAAAGAGACAGACCTGCTGATTAACATCATACATACATGGACATTCCTTTTGAACTCAGCCAGTAAAACTATGTTGCACATGACGCTTGAGACTATGACTGGTATTCATGCCACCCTCTTTAACCTTGTTACTATGACAGACAAAATGTTCAGCTCCAGTTATATAACTGCTTCTACCGACGTCATCATCCTTGCTGCTTTCGCTGATCTCTTGCTCCAAAGCACACAGTCATTGTCCTCAGTAGCTTCAGGCTCAGATCCACCGGGGCATGATTAAGACATTTAACTGCTTAAAAAAAAAAAAAGTTCCCTTCTTCGGGCTCTAAGACTTATCACATTATGCGAATTTGCTTCTTCTCTTTATATTCATGGCATGAAATGAATGGGCGAGATGAATATCTGATCGTAATGTGTGAAACCTTTTCAAAGACGCTGCAGTAGTACACTAAGATCTTTATTAGGCAAAATGTACACCGGTGACCTGAAGTTAACTTCAAATGAGGTTTATTAATTATCAGGTGAATTTAATTCAGCCACTGTTTGAGTGATACACTGTCTGCTGCACTGTCTTTTTTTTTTTTTTTTTCGTTTTTTTTGGAGACCCTTGTCTATTTTATACAGCTGATTCACTTACATGACTTGAGCTTTTATTGGTCTATTACGACAAAAGATCACTTTTAAGAATCAGGTGTGGCTACACTTTGTATTTCAGATGGAGAAAAAAAAAGAAAAGAGAAGGGTTTCACAATATGGGGCCCAGCCCCTGTGTGTGACCTACATGTGAGTCAGATCTTTAGCTCAGGGTGTTGGCTGCATGGGCATTACGGTACAATGCAGTTTGTTTTTGTAGAGTAAAATACACGACACAGCAGAAGACCATAAACGAGCATGTCAGCTCTGATGCTGAATTGAAAAGAGCACTCCCAGGCTGGGTTGCTCATTCCTTTCGATGGTGGCCTTGACCAACTGCCACTTTGCTTGTCTCTCTCTCATGGGTTGGCCAAATTCTCTGGGCGGGCAAAGCAGAGAAAGGGGAGGTAACCTTGCTTGTTATGACCTCATAACAAGCAAGATTCCAGAACGGATGAGCTTACTTTTTCTCAAAGGCAGAGCAGGATACCCAGGGCTCGGTTCACACCTATCACCATTCCAAGCCAATTGGGGACCATCGGCAGGCTAGGGGAACTCATATTAATGTTAAAAAAACCTCATAAAGGGGCGGCCTCTAGCTCACTCAGTAAGAGTGTTCGCCCCATGTTGGCTGAGTCCTGCAGCGGCGCAGGTTCGAATCCGACCTGCTGCCCTTTGCTGCGTGTCGTCCCCCATCTCTCTCCCCCTTTCATGTCTATCCACTGTCCAATAAAGGGAAAAAGCCCCAAAAAAATAATCTTTAAAAAAAAAAAAAAAAAACCTCATAAAGTGACATTTTCATGCCATGGGACCTTTTAAAAAGAAACGAAGAAAAGAAATGTAATGAGAGAGATTTATGTGCTTTCAGGAGGAAGCTTTGGAAATATGGACGGCAGCATTTCATAACAAGTAAAGGAAATAGCGATAGAAATGGAGACATAAGGTCATTTTTTCCATGGACTGTTTGTGAAAGGCTACTTGAGTTCACAGAAAAAGAGTCTGTGCATAAGAGAGTGGCCGGTTGCGGTTCTACAAACATTCACTTTTGAATTAATTACAATGATAATATTCATTATCGGCTCAAAACGTTTCTTTGAGAGCGTTGTAAAAGAATCAGCCCACTTCCACAGCCAGGAATTTAATCAAAGATGTAACCTACCATCTCAACTTCAGACAGCGTTACAAAGAAAGAGCTGCATTGCCCTTTCCACCCGTGTCCTAGAATTGTGACCCACATATTAACTCACACACTGCCTCTGGTAATAGCATATTTTTTTTCCTGAGCAGCAGCATACAATATCAGGCCTGGAATAATTTGGTGATTCATTTCAAATTATTGAAAGAATATAATTATAAGGACATTTTTGAGAGTAGAGACCTGGTGAAAGGAGGTTTGTTTTAAAGGTCCACTTTCTCATTGAAAGGATGCAGCCACCCACAGTGAGGCTGCTGTGTGGGAATGTGTAATTACAAGGCCCATACCGATTGGGTAAAGTATCACCAAAATCATTGACAAATGTTGTACAAGCATGAAAAGAAAACACAGAGAAAGTGAAAAATACTCTATAAGCTAGTTATATCTAGCAAATGTTATGTCAGTTGTTTTTTTGCTTGCAAATGTACTTACATGATTAACAGAATATTCAAAAAGTCATTTTTGAGAGACTAATTGATTATTTGACTTATAATTTCAGCACAAAAAAAAAATACAAGCACATCATGGTCGTTTACTTATGTGCAGTTGCAGCACGGGGAAAGAGCATGTGTTTTCTTCTTAGTGCACAGCAGGTGAGGATGTGTACTGCACTGTGACAGGATTGTCCAGTGGGTAAAGCTCAGTGAATGCTGAGGGTTCAGCTGCTGCCCGGGGGAGGATTAGTGTGAAGCTGCTGTGTGGTTGAGACAGACATCGCTCATAAGAAAGCACTGCTGAGGAGGGGCATGATGATTTGTATCTTTACCAGCTGGTGCCTTTTTCCATGTGGTACTCGCTGGAAGAAAATGCTGGTTTGGTCGAGAATGTCGCAAATAGTCCCTTTTTGTGATTATTCCCAATTTCCCTGCTCTGCTGCTGGATGACGTCTGAAGTTGTCGGTGCTGCTCCAACTCCACTGAATGTCAAAAATGTCCTTGACCTGAACATTGCGTACTGTCAAACCAGCCAACAGTGAGAATGGACTGAAGAATGGTTATGTAGAAATGAGACACCATTTCCAGTATCAGGTGATTTTCTTCAGTTGCTGCAAGAAAACATCTTCCGCAGATGTGATGCTCTTATCTTCTGACAAAGCTCAGGAGTGTGAAGCATTCATAACAAATGTCTTTCACAGTTTGTTTTTATTGTGCACTTATTGCCAGTTATCTAAAATAAGGCTTTAGTTATATCTTACCTCATCTAACCATGACATTTTATACTGCGAATTACAGTACTTATTCTTCTTTTACCTCTTCAGATTTTCAGACCTCCCTGCTGCATTTCATGTCCTTATGATTTCTTCTTTTATTAATGTCATTACAGACATTATTTATATAAAATACAATTATACAACAGGGAAATAATATTCAAAGCTTCAGAAGTAAATCATCATAGAGTAAATCAGAGTAAATCTTTATAGGATACATTCCTTATACCGCAAATAGAGAAATTCTTCTTCTTCTTCTTCTTCTTCTTCTTCTTCTTCTTCTTCTTCTTCTTCTTCTTCTTCTTCTTCTTCTTCTTCTTCTTCTTCTTCTTCTTCTTCTTCTTCTTCTTCTTCTTCTTCTTCTTCTTCTTCTTATTATTATTATTATTATTATATCTGTGAAGCCCAGTAATAAATCATGTATCACTGCAGTGCACAATGTGTTATGAGAAACAAAAGGTTACAGTGAGAAAAGTTGCCTGCCACTTTATTTATATTAATTAGACTAACAAGTGGGCTTCTGAGGTGTGCATGAAAAATCTCCTGGACCTGAAGAAAACGGAAACCAGTGGCTTGATGGACATAACACATTGTTACCATGGGAACACCGAGCGAACAGCAGTGCCACAGTCTAATTAATGACAGTCAGTGCTACAGCAGAGGGCCACGATGACATCATCAATTCCAGTATTACAGATTCAGCTCGAGGCAATGTGGTTTAACGTCTAAGTAATTATTTAAATCACTGATGTAAAGGCAAGCAGTCTGGACAAAGGTGTAGGATGTAAAGCACCCAGTGCTGAACATGTATTATGTAGTGAGGCCTGCTTATGAGCACTAAATGTCATCATCCAATAGCATGACCTACATAAAAGAGCAGAACTAATCTCTATGTAGGCGGATGGTGAATAATGCAGTAAGAAGTGGGAGATCTTTATGAATCTTAGATGTATTACACTTGTTGGTCATTGGGATAGCAACAATTTAGTTTGAATGATTCTATATCATAACTCTGGCATTGTTCACTTATCTTATAGTTTTGTGCATACAGTGTGTAAGTTACCATATGGCCGAGTAGATGACACAGATTTTCTGATGTTTTTTGAACATCATTTAATTAAAACAGCCTTGATTAGTTGACTTTGTCATGTTGCATAACAAGTGTCAGCTGTTCCTGCATTAATATGCCATTACACCTTTTTAAATTATTATTAGACATCACTTTAGAGGTACCACATATTCATTAGGTGAGATATTTATGTAACTAGACGAAGAGTCTATAGCCATGCATATGAGGCTGCACTTTGAGCTATATATCAGCATGCTAATATGTTCACATTGACAATGCTAATGTGCTTGTAATGTTCACAATGGTTACTATCTTAGCTTAAGTGTGTTAGTGTGCTAATATTTGCTAAATAGCACTAAACACAAAGTACAGCTGAGGCTGATGGGAATGCCATTTAATTTATATATCACGTAGTTGGTCATGATGAAACTATTTGACAAATTACATTTTTTAATGACGAAAAGTAATTTTGGCACATTTCACTAACTATTACAATTTTTCCTTAAAGGGACATGAATGTCTGTACTCAATTTCATGGCAATCCATCCAGTATAGGCTAGTTGTTGTGACACTTCACTTTAAATTTGTTCTATTATATCGGCCCAAAGAAAATTGTTTGTCAGGTGTAGACACTTCTTTATGGAGTCACTGTAGGACGTCTTTGTACTGTAAAATGTCCTTGTTAGAGCTTGAGATATCATTGAAGAACACTAATCTTTTTTATGGCAGCCCAAGTGTCATGTATGCGTTGTTGGAGCTTGCAGGAAAAAGAGTAGGGGAACGGAAAGATTATGAAGAGACATTATGCAAATGTATTACAATTACTACTGTTGGGAAGGAATCCTAAAATGACGCATGTTGAGCATGTTTTGCCTTTTTCGTCCCTTTTTAGTATGGTTTGGTGTAAAGCAATCAGACTAGACAGATTGGTAAATACAAGTGTGCTGTGTCCAGTTTATTGACATCATGTTGCATGATTTCTGGGTGTTGAAGGTCAGACTTTTTAGACAGTTAACCTCTCATCACCCAATGGAGCCACCATGTCTCTGTGGTCTATGTTCTTTTACATCACTTATTCATCATCTGTCTTTTGTTTTTGATTATCATTTCTGTGAACAACATTGGATTGCGTCCATCTGTATCAAATGTCTTTAATTAAGTGTATTATTACATGTCTAGCTTTTGTAAATGTCAGTACTTTCATGTCAGCTTTTGGTTTTCAAAATCTGACAGCAATATAAATCAAGTCAGATCTCTCTATCTGGCTTCTTACTTCATGCATCCTTACATTTGATGTTATGTACAGTATGCTATGATGGTAGAATTGCAAACATGGGTTTATGTTATGAAACAAAAACAAATTTGCTTGTAAGTTTCAATGTATGTAAAGAAAAATCTTTATTACTTATAATCAGCATTTAACTCTGCAAGCATGGCATTCAAATGAGGCCACAACCAAGGTTGTTGTTTTGCTGGAGCCCCTGGGTTGCTGCTGAGAGTAGAAAAAGTGTTAATAGTAACACATTTGACACTAGTTGCAGGCACCGACACATGCATGGGGAGTAATTTCATACCCGATGAGTATTCATTAGGACAGCAACACCACTGCTGATGATTGAATGGAATATTTTTGTTTCAGGTCTTGGCTTACACTGGCTGACAGTGTATTTTGTATAGTGGCTTATATAGTGGCTTTGCACGGGTTGAGTCACCACTACCATATAATTGAGGTTTGATTTTTTGACAAGTCCTTTCCTTTGCCGTCCACCTGACTTTCATGTCTTTCACACATGAGAGAAACTGGGACAACCAGTGTGATCACACAGTGGGAGCTCCACACAGAAAGGGCCTGCGTTGGGAAATGAATGTGGCCAATGTAGCGGGGGGGCCTCAGTGTTGCCTGGTGGCCTCGCTGCTGGCTAAACTGTAATATGCTAGGAAGTAGGGCTGGGCGATATGGCTGAAAACTGTATCACGATATAAGTGTTTCATATCAGTCGATATCGATAATTATTGATATTTTTTATGACCTATTTAAAATAAGGACCAGGGGAAAAAAATGTATTCAATTTAAACGTTTTTATTTTAAGCTTAACCTTCCTCCGATTATAATCCTCTCAGTTATAAAAGCAGAAATGTCAACACAACCATGGAAAACACTCAAATAATTCAAATGTAAACATAAGTCTAAAATCACAATGAACACTTCTGGTGAATGAAGTGTTTTAAAATATGTGCAGTGTTTTGTAAACATAGGAGAAATTGAAATAAAACTGAGGTAGACTTTACATCGTTAACATAAAAAACTAACGTGATACAGCACAGTAACAGTTATTATTTTTCTCCGTCTAACAGTCACGGTACAGCCTAAACCGTACATGGTGGGGGGGTGCTCAGCGGAAGCATGTCTTTGCCTATATGATATGCCACTGCCTCCGTTATTTATTTGTACCGTTTAGCTTTTACAGTCATAAGGCACTGAGAGTACCTCTCCGTGGTGCTCTGCTGCTTGTGCGGAGTTCCAGCTGCAGATGTTGTTGGACGTTGCTGGCGAATACGGCTGTGCTCCAAACGGTGAACGCGGCTAAAGTGGTAAAACAGGTTTGCGGTGGGGACGGCGGTCTTGCATAATTTGCAGACGACATTGGTCTGACTACGGTCAGACTTATAAAATCCAAAAAACTGCCATATTGGCGAGCTGACGTTTCCCGTTTCATCAAGAACTTCCGCGCTCGCTGCAGCACTCATTTTCCACTTATCACTCCACGGCAGTTCTGTTATTGAAGAATCCAACACGAGACAACGATATGGCGCAACCAAACACAATACTGTTACATGATTGGCTGTTAGCGTGTCACTCCCTACGTTGCTAGGCTACCAGAGAGCGAGTGCCTTTGTGCATGCAACCAAACTTGCTTTGAAACCTCTGGTATCTTCCGACGAAGAAAAAAAAAAAAAAAAAAAAAAAATTATCGAACTTTTATCGAGCGCATTTTTTATTGATATTGATTACATGTCTATCGCGATACATATCGTTATCGTTTTATCGCCCAGCCCTACTAGGAAGTTTCAACACATACATCGCAGTGGAATAATGATTTAGCTATCCTATGTGATGTACTGTTATTTTGTTCATAAACTCCAATATAAATAATAGTCTACTTTTACGTCAATATGAGAAGCATTCATTGGTTACTTGGTTAGAAGTTAAGCAGACACCCTACTTGACTTCCATATACTAAGTGCATTACTAAGTGTACTTCACAAGTTAGGTGTCATAGACTGTTTGCAAGAAAGGCCTTAAACTCTGTAGACTGATTATGACTGACTGTCATGTGATGCTGATGCTGGACTGTGATTCGGTGGCTCACAAGCTGATACTGGTACCACATCACAAGCCAGATCAGCTGCAGTCTGAATCAACTGTGGGAAAGGGACCCGCAGGGACCCAAAAATATAGAACACAAATTAAAGCTTGCTGTGTCCCCTGTGCAGCTCACATTAAACTGTGCACACAGTATTTAATATTACATCGTATGATTATTATTGATATTTGATTGCATGTGCTTGAAGGGGATACAGAATATTTCAATCTTTAAAATGATTTGATGAACATGTTCAAAGAGCCAGCTCATACTCACGGGACCAACGCCGAAGCTCCATTATCTGTACTCATGTGACGATTGGCCTTTATCACACTTCATCATTTTTTTACTGATGCTTCGTGCTATTGCACTATCCCCTTTGCTGCTGTAACACTGCAAATGTCTAATAAATGACCAATAAAGGATTATCTTATTATCTTATCTTAAGACCATCTATTATTAGGGGAACTTTTCTATGCAACCTAAACATCCAGATTCAAAAGTTATGGAAGATGTGAGAATATATCACAAATGGCCGCATCAAAGTAGAAGTTCAAAAATGTCTTGTAACATACGGCATTAAGTTTTTATCTAAATATCAACGATCCTGACAGAAGTACACCTTTTCTTATCAGAAGTTTGTCAGACATAACTAAGTCAATACAGGCCAGAGGGGAAAATCCTTTTGTGTGATTATCAAGATGTACAAACAGCTTAGCAGGTGGGGTCCTGGCGGATCAGTGTCTTAAGAGTTATAGCATGAACAGTGATGTTCTCGGTTTGAATCAGACTCTGGACCCTTGTTGCATGTCACCCCCCACACTCAGAGTGCTTTTAGAGATGCTAAGGGTGTGGTTATATGAATGACAAAGCTGCTAGTATGGCTATAGACTCTTAGTATTGTTCTACTGTAAACTATTTTACTAAAAAAAGAAAAAGAAAATGGCTTTAAAATGACCTACCAGTGTCAGCTAGTGTGAAAATGCTCTTCTGTTTTTGCTAAGAAGCACACTAGACTTTGATAATTCAGACTGTGAAAAGACTTGGACTGTCCAAGATTGCAATTGCTTCTGTTCAGATTTAGTTCTTTTATCAGCAAAAAACACCAGATCACATTCTGGTCCATCATAAAAATAACAAAATAGCCTAGTAATTAACGTCTTCCATTTACCTAATGAAAATAAGTTATCACAGCCAAATGACGGCTGGCTTTAAGACAACTGGTGTTAATCCAATTCAGAATTTGTCTACAACCTACTCTGTAGACTCTGTGCAGACTGAACAATTAACTGCGGAATGACTAACTTATTGATTGATTGATTGATTATGACATTCAAATACTGATAGGGTTGTTCAGAGTCTAAAGTTGCACCTCCTTGTTAATGTATCAAAATAGTGTCTTGAAAAGTAAACAGGCTGTCTTAAATGCTCACCTAGTTTTTTTCTTCTTTTCCCAGATTGAAATAAATGGTTTAAACGTACAACCAGCGTCAGGCAGGCTAATCTGCTCTGTCTTGCAGGCAGGGAGGATACACCATTCCGCCTCTACATGTGATTGGTCCTCATACTGTAGACTGACAGTATCTGACAGGTCAATGTACATTTCTCATCATGTCAGTTCCTCACTTTTACGAGTTTAGTTTACACCGGGCTGAATACATGTGGGCCTATAGCCTAATAGATTAAAGGTATGTAAAGGCCACTTGTCATGCTTCCATGGCTAACTTTCGGCTACACTTCAGACCGTATAGCCTACCACTCACACACCCGAAGTTGCGCACACACACACACACACATTAGGCTACACATATGGCTCATTCTCCCTTAGGGGACTCAAAATGGCATTTAGTGGGATGCTGTTCTACGCATTTAGCACGTGTTAAAGATTACAAACAGCCCCCTCCTCCTGGTCACTAGGTGTCTTTCGGTTATGTTGCTTATGCCGCCGTCGTTAGTCGAGTATTGAGCTACCAGCTGACCTACTTTCTCTGGTCCTGTTTACAAGCCACTGCCAGCGGAGGATGTGGAGTACAGTGCCTGGAAAATAGACGAGCACAGCCCGCAACTAGCAAACGCCACACATGGGAAATTTGCTCGTGTGTTGATATATTGGGACTGCCAAAGCAACAGACCGCTCGCCGGCGATTAATAACAGCACGTTATTAACTTAGGCGCTGTTATGCAATTTAACGCATTCAGTGCTGCTGTCTCCTGGTCAGTCAGGCGCTGGTAGTTGCGCTCGAGCTCGCTACGCTTTAGTTTAAAAAAAAAAAAATGACGACATGGATTAAAGTTATGTGTGGATTTGTATATAGGCTGGAGACCCGTTTTCAAGGTACGTGCGATTTAATCAAAGCTTACACTTTCGCGTCACGAGCGCAGAATGTTTTCATATTGCTGCCAGCCAAGTACAATGTCTATAACATCAAAGTTCACGAGTGGCCTCTTTCCAAATTAAAGGAGAGGTGGTCGGCAGCATGATTAGCCCCTTTCAGCTGGTCAAGATGTTCTACGAGACCCAGACTGCGAAGGCCGAAGACATATTGATCAAATATTACATTAGTCTATATTAGCAATACCCACCGCACTTGAATGCTGCTTTCACGTTTACAGATCACAGCCATATATCAAGTGCCCTGGTTACAAGGTTGGAATAACCTATTTTTTTCCCCCCGTTGTTGTACTACTACTGCTGATGACATTCATGGTCAACACTAAAGGGATTTTTGTTATTGTCTGCTCTAAGACGTCAAATAGCAAAATGTTAAATGTCACAGGAAAAGAAATCCTTAAATAATTTCTCAGCAGGCTTAGGTCAGGCTGATGTTACCCAACCTGGCAGCTTTAAGTCGACTGGAGTTCACATTTCTCTGACTAACCCAGTTTTCTTATTAACAAGGTATTTTGGGCTTCTCATTTGCAGTTGCAGTTTGTTTGTTTGTTTTTCATAGTAAGAGATTTTTTCTGTTTGACCCTGGGATGACATGTGACAGAATTAGGCTACTTATTTACGACATACTAGAGTATAGGGGTCATTGAGTGGACTCGTTGGCCTTCCCACTGTTTTTCATGTGTAGGTGTGTAACCAATAGAAGTATTTCCTGATTCCTTATAACATAACACCAGATATCCCAACTGAAAACTTAAAAACTGTGACCTTACATGTTATTAGAACTTAAATAGATTTTTAAACCTTTTCTTTATTTTTTTTATTTATGTTCACACCACTGCATATGAAAATATTTATATAAGCTAATATGCTGACAAGCAAATGACCAGCCGATACATTTGTGATCACATAGATGTTTGACATTGGTGAGGTTATCAAGTTTGTGCCTGTATTTTAATATTTAACCATAATAACCATATCATGGGGAAATTAAGCAAATTAGTTAAGGGTAATTTGTTATGAATATGATTTCAGATTATATGCAATGTGAGATAGTAACGCAGACCTAGATACATGTCAAACCAAACATTTTGAGTTTGACTGACACTAAGCTTGTCCAGGCCGAGTTAACGTTTACCTGGCCTCTCAAAACCAGATGCTGATTGAGGTGGTCAGGCAATGTAAACTTTTACACAAGCAGACAGTAGCAGTCACTACCCCAGAGTCTGCGTGTGGATTAACAATAGCTTAAAGTAATCTATCAGCACAAGAGCAGCGCAACTCTGTGAGCTCTCCAGCTGGAATACCACAGTATTTTTGAGCAATGTTGTCGGCTCTCAGAAAGCTGGCAGGTAGCCTTTTCTCACGAGCAGTCTATTACCTGATTAATTTTCTTGTGTGTGTGTGTGTGTGTGTGAGAGCAGGTTAAACATTAGCATGATAAATCATGTGAAAGGGTCCTCTAGACTAAAGACTAAACACTTTACAAACAGCTTTTTTTTACCTTAGCCATCAAGACTCGAAACTCCTCCATTTAGCCCCCTCCTCACATACCACTGGCATGCATTAACCCTCATTGTCTGATGTGTCCATTTATATATTTGTGCCGCAGAGAATAACATACTGTACCACAAACAAATTCCACCGGCATTGGTCGTGTGGCTAATTATCTATCTATCTATCTATCTATCTATCTATCTATCTATCTATCTATCTATCTATCTATCTATCTATCTATCTATCTATCTATCTATCTATCTATCTATCTATCTATCTATCTATCTATCTATCTATCTTGATCATTTTTGCTGCTGTCACTTGATAGTCAAAAGGGCCTGTGACATTTCAAGTTTTACATGATCAAGAAATTGGAAATTGCTGCCAATGGATGAGATTGATATGGATTCTGTATTGATATATATTGATATATATTATGATTTATTGTGATACGGTTTCTGTTCTCAGCAGATTCAGCTGACTAAACACCAAACAAATCAAAGTTGATTCATCTCATTGATTAAGAAATCCAGTCCTGCTCCTGGATTTGCTACATTGCCTATGATGGCCTATCCCAGAGATATTAAGAGGGCCTTACTAGATGCAGTGCAATTATGCAAGTCTTAATTCTAATTTGTGAGTTGTAGAATAAACTATTGGCATTACACAGAGCTTGTCCAAATGGACAAAGTAGGTTTTTTTGGTCTTACATTAGATTAAAGATAAACTGCACTGTTATATGAATTACCCAGTAAACATCATCTATGCTAGCATTATTAGGTAAAAAGTCTGGGTTCTCTTACCTGCTTCAGTGCAATGGGCTAAGCTGTCTGTGTGATACCGTGTGTCAGATCGGAATATAATGCTCAGTATGTAGAGGCTGTGCATCAAATGAAAGTATGTGCATGCCATCTCTATGGGAAAATCTATACTAAATCACATGTGGCAGAAAATCATTGCAGCTGCAATCCATACATGCTGAAGCTGACAGGCTTGCCAGCCACACCCCAATCCCTCATGTCAAACAGGAATTTTATCTTTGACAGCTCTAGGGAAAAATCTGCTGTCAAGATCTTTCAGTGCTACAAGCCATTATTATTACCGATTTAAAGTTACAGATGGTATAAAAAAAACCAACCTGTGTGCTCGAGGGGGAATATTCAAACATTAATTAAGAGCCACACACAGGCGACGATAACTATGCATGAAACTAAAATTAAAAGTGAAAAGATGTTCTTTTTCGCAGTAGAGGATTTAATCTTCAGCAGCGAGCTGAAGGTGGCAACGTTGAAAATACTGGAAGTAACGTTTAAAAAACCTGCAGTATGATAGTGCTGTTTGTCTCAGGAAACCTAGTGTGTACAATTAAATAAAATAAACAAAGGGACAACATTATATCCCACAGCAAGCTTTAGGTTCAGTTGTGGCAGCAAGAAAAACACTGTTATTCTTACATTGTGTTTCCTCTTTGGTAGATTATGTGCAATAATAAAGTATTTCTTGTCAGAGTAATGGTCTCCATCCCTTTTATAGCCTGTTTACTTACAGAGTTTATTCATGGCCTTGAATGTCAGTGTACAGACTTCTGTCATGAGTTCAGGTTGCTGGTTAAAGTCTTTAAATACCCCAGGGCACACGTGTAACACAACTCTGTTGTTTTTTTTTAGCTGTTTGTAACTGTGCAAGGTGTGGTTTAACCTCAATACATTAAGATAATGCAGGTTGTTGTGTCAGGTTTTGTTTTACACAGCCTTGCAGAGTGAAGACATAAACATTGTAGCTGCGTACGGTGATTCTTGATGCACCCAAAATGGCATTTTATTTTAGTATATTTTCCAAATAGACATTTTCACAGTAGTTTAAATTGAATGATCAGTATTGAATCATTTGTTTGATATTGCTTATATAGAATATTTGGCTGTTCTTGTTTAGTAAACATGCACCTCAGGCAAAAGTTTTAAATTTTTGTTACTGTATCAACATTTGAGAAACTACTGGAGGTTTCACACTGTAATAAACAGTAATTTGGCAATAGATGAGGACAGCACTGCAGTGAATGCAGAAGTTATGTCTCTGATTAAGGATTAGTGTTTCCCCCAGCAATAGCAAATGTTTTTTCTTGCTGATTTTAAAAAGAACGTCATGATCAATTTGAGAAACATTAAAATCTTAGTGGCCCAATTAAATAATAGCTTGAATTGTCTGTAACCATTTAGAATTTCAGTCGCCGGCAGTCTAACATCCATGAGTGCAACATTTCTCCCTGCTGCTTTTCCTGCTTTCTTTTCTAATGGGTGTGTGTGTGCGTTTGTGTGTGTGCGTTTGTGTGGACATGGGAGGAAAGGAGGAGATGTTGGTTTGTTTACATTAATTAAGACTCTAATGGAAAAGTGTGTTTTAATTGAATTGGTTGTTGCAATTGTGCAAGTCTAACTAGCTAAGACTGAATGTGCGGGGACAACAGGGATATGACAACTACAGAACAATTAAAGTATGGTTAAGGTTAGACAATATAAAACACTTTAAAATGTTTAGGTAAAGACTGTATCCATGGTTCAAGATTGCTGACTTGAAGTAGGAGACGGGATGGGAAAACGGGCCTCCTGTGTTGAAGTCGGACACTTTGTATGTCCGTCCACGCCACTTCCTGCATTGGAACTATCAGCTGTCAGTCAAAAGTAAATCCCATTTTGTTATTAGCTGTATATGAAGAGAATCTATTGAAGAAATCCATGCTTGCTGCTTGCACACTGAAAGCCTCAGGAACGTCTACGTTTGATTTCTTTATATTCGTAGCTGTATCTGACCCATTTGATTGTGGTGTGTAACAGAGAACATCTGAATTAACATATATGCTCAAATTACAGAGTAATGAGAGCAACCAAAAAGAAATTGTAGCAAAATAATTAAATGTGCCTGCTGAACAGGATCCTGGAAGGATTTTATTGTGAAGCGCTTACATTTAGCGTGGGAAGTAGAGGGTTTGTGATGTGAAAAAAGGGAAGCAACTCCGAAAACAGTTGATGCTACTATCTGTTGAATCAAAAGTGAGAACAAGGAACATACTTTATGCACATAACAAAGGTGTGAACAGCAGGACCAGGGTTTGAAAGTCCCATATTGTAAAACGTGAGATTTCCATGTCTTTTTTTGATCAGCAGTTACAAAGGGAAAGAAATCCCTGCGCTGATTTAAATCACTTTGCCAGTAGTAAACCGACCAATGAGGTTCTAAAATCAGCTGGCTGTTTGAGTCCTGCTTTTTCACATGAAATGTATCTCTTTCTTCAATAAGTCTGCACATGCTTTGATCCATTAGCTACGTATACCTGCTTATCCATTAGAGGATTGCGGGTGGGGGGTGGGGGGGGGGGCAGACAACCATTCCCGCTGACATTCACATATTTACATTTGCTGCATACAGTTGTATGTTCATACATGCTATGGGAATAGAGAAGAATATTGAAACCTCAGATAATACCTCCATTTTAGTACTCTTTTTTTTCCATTACAAAAGGGCATAGGACTGCACTCTAAAGTGCATGATTCATTTTTTCTTTACACAAAGATGTGTTTTGTTTTGAGTAGTTAATTATTCATGGTTGCACCACATCAATCTTAACTAAGTATTCCTCCTCTGACAATGGGTGTCATTTTGATTTGAAATTATGGAAAATGCAATTATGGTAGTTTCCCCTGAGGCTTCTTGTGTACATCACTGAATTCCCATTACCCACCAACTGTAATAATAACCTGGCTATAATTGATATATAATGTCAAATATTTCGAGATACTTATGTCGTTTCATTGCAGCTGACCTAGGCTCCAGTGTGTGAGTTCTTAGTTTGGTTTATAATAGAGGTGTCCGCTCCATGTTATACAGAGGGTGTGAAGGAGGTGGCTGTTACACTCTTTCTCTTTTTTATGATGGGTTATCAAAAAAGGTTTCTGCCTCAGACATTTTTCTAGGTCAGGGGAGCTCCTACTGTTCAAAAACACTTGTTTAGTGATGAAGTACTGTACCCATGGAGTACCGGAAGATTGCTCATGCACTTTACATTGTATTATGAATGTTCAGCAAAACACATTAAGTCCTCATAGTAAAAAAGGACTTTTTTTACGGATGAATGGAGGATCTTTCTATATTTTCCTTAATGCAGGTCCCAAAGAAAATACTTTCTTACGTTACACAATTTTCATCCTCAACAAAATGGCCACTTACAGGATGCTGTAATCAGTTTTGTCTGTTTTCCACAGGATTTAGTGTTTCTTTGGTGGACTCGAGGAGGCGGTGGGCAACTGGTCCGCGGTAGTTTTCTTTCCAAAAGAGTGTTCAGACGAGGTCAGCACGGATGGGACTTCAGGAAAGGCTTGGTTGGGAAAAGGAGTGAGTATGGACAACCTTTCCGACTTTGGGGGCACCTGTCCATCCACCTGCAGGGAATGGGAGTGAGTATCACAACTAGACAACTCACTTTGTGATCTTCATTGTATTTTTGCTGCAGTATACAGTACATTACATACACATTCTATATTGTGCAAATAGTTCTCCAGTTCTCATGATGATGAACCAAACCTCAGTATAATTATAATTTATACTTTATTGATCCCCGGGGGGGGGGGGGGATTACAATTTTTTTTTTGTTAGAACACACTACACACAGGCCTGAAATACACACACATGCACAAATGGAGAGATGTTAGAGTGAGGGGGCACTACTACCATGGAAGTATTGTCTTATTGCTATTAATAAATAAAAACCTGCATCATTGCAATCTGTAAATGCAATATGTTCAGAGTTCTATGCAGGCCTGACACTAAAACCTGAACAAGAAGCTATATTTTGGCTCTCTTTTTTTTTTTTTTTTTTTACTATTACTGAACGTTAGCAGGCCAGGCTAATGCTACAGTCTTTCTATTGCATTCATCTTGTTTACTTGCAACACATGGCATGCATTAATGCAGACAACTGGCACAATTAGAGAGAAAAAGAGAGATTTCTTAATAGATTAAATTAGAAAAAATAACCACCCCAGCCTGAAGCTTTACACAACAAAACTCTCTGAACCTGTCTCAAACCCAACAGAACAAAGTGTCAGATTCAGGAAGCAGAAGTCTGATGGCACTCCTTGAAATTGCTTATCTGTTGCTGTAGTAACATGCACAGAGTAACTTGCTACTGGCCGTAATCAGGTTAAAGTCTTATTTGGATGAGGCTGTTTATATATACCTCTATGCTTTATGACTCTATGATTATGTCTAATGCCCTTGATGAACTTGTTACAGTTTATTAAAGTCCACACGTGCCGTTCTGGCCTCAGATAGTAAATATCTGCTATGATAACACTGGCTGCTGGCTTAGCCCTGTCTGAGTGTGACAGAGCAGAAGGCATCATACATAAAATGTGATTCACTTGCCGCAATATTTCTTGTTATTATCGAACTGTGTGAGCCTGAGTGTGCGCAGACAGCACAAACCAAAAATAGAGGAGGACGTTTACATGCCACGGTGACCTGTTAAATGCTGGGGGAAAACAAGGCACTTCACCTGGGTTACTGGGTTATTCGAACACAATCATGGCGGTAACAGTAAAGTGAACATAGATGTAGCCACAGTGGCTGTTAACCTCCTGACTTGGTCTGACTCGCAGAAGACATTTTGACACCGCAAAGCTGCTTCAGTTTCAGGGTCCTGAGGGCTATATCACAAAAACAAGATAAGGGATTAAGCCGGGATTTCTCAGTTATCCTGGCTCAATTTAGCCTTGACTCGGTTTCACAAAAGCAGAGGCACCTAAGTTACCATGGAGATTTATTCTGTACAGCTAGCCTGCTCCTGACCAGGCTAACAGCCATGATTTATATATCCTGAAGCCTTTTCTGTTCACTCAGCAGTGGTTTTACCTTATTGTTATCAGCCTGCATTAAAGTACAACAGGTGCATATTGCTATTCATTTAAGTACTGTTATTATTTAAAGCTTTGACCATTATTTTTCATAATTAGTAAAGTGACAGTCGTTGTTACTGTTATATTGCTGTATGAAGACTGCTGTTCATATTGTTGTTAGAAGTTGAATATATATATATGGTGAATATATTATGACAGTTGAGATAATTAGAAAAGGCTGATAAAGTTGCCAAATGTGTTTTAAATGAAGTCAGTTACTAAGGGCAATATTTAAAGTGCTGTACATGTGTGTTTCTATAGTGGACCAATGCACCTTAAATATTTTTAGTTGATTCATTTGTTTGTATTCTTTAACAATAAAGGATTCAATAAAATGGCATTCTTAGCACACAATTTGTATTGTCCAGTAAACTGGGACTATAATTTGGGAGGATTTTACAATTATAAAAACCTATCCTAATTGTACAATCGTGCCAAATTATAGTCTTAGTTCACTGCACCAATAACTATATAGTGTAGACTACTGTACATTCATGTAACAACAGGGAGAGGACACCCCAATGTTTTTAGACCTTATATTTTGCTGGGGGGCAATATATGAATATACTCTGTTACAATTATGTTTACAGTGTGCATTATATTTATCACTTAATTATCTTTATAGTTTCTAGAGTCCAATTTCTTCAGTGTCTTTCTTTTCTATCGCCATATACAGTATATGAGGGAGCAAAGCATATAATATGTAAAGAAGGAAACTCAGCCTCTATAAAAAAACATGAGAAAAAGCGTGGCAGATAACAGCTGACCGACTGAATGATAGTCTAAAAACATGCATTTACGAACTACCGCTCTTAACTGAAACCATTCAATTAGTTACTTGTCATTTGCAAAAACAAACAGTTGTATACTTTGCATTAAAAGCGAGCAGTGGAAGTTAATATGACTTATTACATTTATATTTTAGCCCATGGGAGAGAGGGAGAAACAGAGTGAGAGAGATATTATGCATCATATTCTAGCGTTGTAGAAAATGGATCTTCATGGTAAATTTACTGAGGAACATTATCTTCTGCTTACTTTTAAGACAAAGAGTACAACGGTTAATTTGTGCAAATGATTAGTAGCCTAATCCTTGAATGGTATGATTATGACCGTTTCAATTCAGAGCAGTGGTCAGTTAATGTATATATTTAGGCTACTTACGCATTCAGTCGGTCCGCCATCGTCTTTCGTGTTTCTTTTTTTACGTTATCATACTTCCACAAGAAGCTGCTGCTCACTCTGTATCAAGTATGAACAATGCATATTCTCCATTGTAGCATCAGTAAATCTGTGATCGACCTCGCAGTCTGTTAAGGAAATCCGTGAACGTGCATCTATCCGAATTACTTCAACCCGGCTCGACCTAGTCGCTCCTCCTCAGTCTGGCTTGGCACCAAGCCAGGCTGCACAGATTAGACTAGGTCAAGTCTCGCTTTATCGGTTATCCTGGATTTATATATTCTATTTTTGTGAAACAGCCCCCTGGTATTGTGCATGCTGGCATTGCGCATGCATGCTGGCTCCCTGTTACACGGTCATGGCTTACTGGGATACTTAAACAGAACAGAGTCATTGTTAATGTTATTAGTAACATGTAGTTTTCCTACTATGACCAGTCAAAACGTCTGCTGTGAAAAAAGTCTGATGACTCTGTTAAATCATCACAGAAACTACATTTACTTTGTGCCCCTCTGTTTTCCAGCACCAACAGCTGCGTGGACGATTTAATGGACGAAGATGAGAAAGACAGGGCAAAAAGGTACTCAGTCTTTTCGTATATGTTTATATGTCTTTTCAGTTTGGACTTGTATCTGAACATATAGTATGTATTACACCTGGAGCTCTTCCTTTGAGTAAGCATTTAACTCTAAAAAGGTGTGAATCATTAGCTGTTAAAAAAATAACTATATTTATAAGATGACAGCTGAAAAACCTAAACAAATTTACAACTTATTTCTCAGTTTTCATATTTGCTGAAAGGAAGCAGGAGCAAGAGGTGACAAAAAAAGTAATCATCGCTTGTGGATGCATTTTTTCCTGATTATGTCTATCTTTTAATCTAAAGTTATGCTCGGATAGACCCTTCAAGGTTCTTTTAAAATGATGAACTACCACCAAGGATGCATGTTTTGTGTTTTCCACCCCCATCACTGAGAGAGTAGAGAGAGAAAGTACAAATGAATTGAGTATAGTTGTAACTAAATGAGTTAAAGCTTCCATGCTCTATACATATACTTGTCACTGGTGTCTGACTACGGAAACGTTTTTTTTTTTTTGTCATACATAAAAAAATCAAAAAGGCCATCTTTTGTGTGATGGCTGACCTTAATGTTGGGGACACTATGTCAAATCTCTACGAATTTCCTTGAATCCACTGAAAGCCTCGATATTAAAAGAGCCATCTCAAATCACAAACTTAATCCTTTCTTTTATTATGCTGCATTAATCTCTTTTGGGCACAGAGGAAATCCAAAGCAAGCTGACTGACACACAGCTGTAAGTTGTTAAGGCTAACGTGCTTGCCTACACATTTAACAGCTAAAGCATCGCTTACGTTTTCTGTTTGCTGTTTGGTGTGCAGCAGGTAGCGCACGGTGGCTTTATCAGCATGTTTGCTGAAAACGGTATCAATCAGTGCCATCAGTAAATGTGTGGGTCGTGTATCCGAAGCAGTGAGCTTAAAGAGGCTAAACTGCAATGTCAGACTGCACAGCTGGTTAATAAATTCTCTGTGGGTTCATCACTAAGAGCGACCACTTTCACACTACACTTGTTGTCCTGTGTTGACTGATGTAGGGCATCTCGTAACAAATCGGAAAAGAAAAGAAGAGACCAATTCAATGTGCTCATCAAGGAGCTATGCACCATGCTGCAGAGTCAAGGCCATCCGCGCAAGATGGACAAGTCCACCATACTGCAGAGAACTATTGACTTCCTGCAGAAACAGAAAGGTAGGGAAATGGAACTTATTCTATATACAAGCATTCTTCATATTTTATATATATATATATATATATATATATACACACACTTCTCAGAAGTTTATTACACTTAATCCTTGTCTTTTTCAGACATCACTGCACAGAACGAAACTTGTGATGTGAGGCAGGACTGGAAGCCTTCGTTCCTCAGTAATGAGGAGTTTACTCAGCTAATGCTGGAGGTAAAGCTCAGGAGGATGTGTTTGTGGAACGCCTTCACACCTTATATCCTCATTGTCAAAAGTGCCCAATTTCTCCCTTTTCTTACAGGCCCTAGATGGTTTCTTGGTTGCATTAACTACAGATGGCAACATCATATACGTATCTGACAGTGTGTCTTCACTCATTGGCCATTTACCGGTATGTGAGGAAGCTGAAAAAAAAGTGACTTTTCTCTCGTTAACACGGCAATGTTTTGTTGTTGTCTTTTTTATAAAGTATAAATGGCTGCTGCTTGATTACAAACAGACCAATTACATGTTTACAGATATTAATTGGCCAATATTTGACTTGCACTGAGAAATTGATATCTGCAATTCACCTGATCTGGTGCAAGACATTTATGTTTGCTTTGGTATTTATTTAATTTTTGTTCCAAAAACACATTTTCAAGTGATAGTTTGAATACATAGCGTTTTCCGTTTATGGCTCTTACTTCATTTATGGTTATGCAATGAAAGCAAAAGATGCTTAAAGGTCAGACATCGAGATACCTTCCAGTGTGTCATGATTATGTCACCTGTAATGTTACATTGTTGCATATGACTGACCATCGCACATCTATCCTTTTGCACCAGTCAGATATGGTGGACCAAAATATCTTGAATTTCCTCCCGGAGCGGGAACACGGGGAGGTGTATAAGCTGCTATCATCCCACATGCTGATGACTGACCCCATTGCTGCTGACTTCCTTGACAGTGAGTATCCTACCGAGCAGCGCCTCTGCACGCGTCTGAGCTCCTGTTGCTTTCCAACACTATGTTGCGTCTGCTTGCCTCTCATGTCAGGAGGTCAAAAGTTTGTTAAGTGGGAGAAATAAAAACTCATTAACTCATTAAATATAGAGCAAGTTGCCAGATTGGGGTCTAAGGTTTATTGGATTGCTGATTAGTGGATCTATGATTAGCCTTTTTCGCTAATAATAGGAGCTAGCTTAGTATCATAGCTGATTAGTGGATCTATGATTAGCCTTTTTCGCTAATAATAGGAGCTATCTTAGTATCATAGTTAAGACTCTAAATCCCTGTTATGTTAGCACAGTAATCCAAAGCAATGTAGTACCTGGGGCTCAAGACACTGACCTTAATCCTGTGTTACTATTGGGATTTACTCAGAAAGGGAGATGGTGAGGAGCTAGTGTCTCGCTCTGTACTTTGAAGCCTAAATAGCAAACTGTCACAGAGCCATGTCTGGAGCCATCGGAAGATGAGATAAGATAAGATACACCTTTATTGATCCCCAGTGGGGAAATTCAGTTGTTGCAGCAGTACAACAGAAACAACATGAATGAATACAGTTAAGTATAGAAAGTAACAGAAGTAAATAATGAGAGGTATATGAACTGAACTGCAATAGAATAAACAAATAGAAACTATTTGACACTGGTCCCACGATTTAATTACGATTATCCTGTCACCGATTCAAATCAATATCACGATGCGTCACCTCACCAATATTATTATATATTACTACACGTGGTTCATCAACAAATTCAAGCAGTCAGATATGGTTTTTTTTTATTATTTTTTTTTTATTGTACCTGCTCTTTAAAAAAGAAGCTTCCTAAATGGAGCGGAGTCTGAACACAGCAGACAACAGACAAAAGGCAAAAACAAGTAGCGACCGGAAAATCAACAAGCAACATCAGTAGGCTATAATCGATTATGGTTTGTCTCTGCATTGATGTCATCTCTTTGGCACATTTCAAAGGGTTAGACATCCATCTTTTGTCTTTCTTGTATGTGAATAATTGCCTGGCTTCCAAGCAAAATCATTGCTGATTTGCTGTGAAACAAGATGTGGATTTTAAAATGATTTTGTTTTTATCCATTGACTGCATTTACTTTAAAGACATCTTCAAGTGGTGCCCAAACTACCTTAACCTGTCCACTTAAAACCTTTAAATGTTTGAGCTTCTGTGGAATAATCACCTGCCTGTAGCTGCTAGCAGATTATGCACACGTCCATCGTACATTCGCAGGAAATTCAAATCCTTATCGAGGTCAAAGTGTTCCATTAGTAACTTTCTCCATTAGAGAGCGACCGAAACTTAAAGTGCATTTGTTATGTATGCTGTCAAACCATAAATCTGCTTCGTTGACTCTCCCAATAGATGTACGAAATACATTAATGACTGTATTAAAATATTACATAAGCATTATGCCATAGCCCTTTAGTTGATGTGAACCCTCTTTTAATAGCGAACATCATCTATTGTCAGATCTATTGGAAGTATGATGAATACATTAGATCTTTCTTTCCACAATGCAGATCTTTAACTACTGTGCTGTTCGTGTCATACAAAAAAACACAGACATGATCAAGAAGCACCTCATTAACAGACAATTTGTTATAAAGATGCTGTATTATGAATAGATTGTTAACCTTGAAAATACTGTTTTTCAGGTGATGCACATATTGAATTTTGCTGTCATCTAGCCAGAGGTAACATTGACCCAAAGGAGCCGCCTGTATACGAGTACGTCAAGTTTGTTGGAGATTTCAAGTTTCATAACAGTGGTAAGGATTTTTATTTTCTTGTTTTAAAGCTTTAGCGCGTAACTTTTTGATATTAAGAGCGTCCGTTACATTCAAGCCATTGCCAAATGAGTCGCTACAAAGCTAATTAAGACTATCAGCTCCACACAACTTTCTCTGTATTTCGCAGCATGGCTACGTTCAGAAGATGGTGTCATTCGGCGAAGATAATTACCTCTTCTGAAGAGTCCGTCATGTTTTTTTTTTAATCCTCCGTGTCCTCCTTGGCTACTAGTAACTGCGTGGAAGAGGGGTGGGGGCGCGATCACGGAAGGCTTGTATCATGCGGACGCGCCGACAGTTTTGTTGTCAATTAGAATTCCTCATGGGGGAGACAGAAACTACGCACTATAGCTTTAAAGACTTAAGATCCAGGTCCATAAATCCTCTTTATTTTGCATTCATTTAACAAACTGAATGGGAAAAAAGTAAGATAGATGTCACAACCAACTGTATGCCCCTCCATGTACCCTGTCTTCTGTCATATAGTGCCTACATCTTGTAACGGGCTGGATCTGACGTTACCAAGAAGCCTGCAGTCATCGCTGGAGGAGCAGGTCTGCCTCATTGCTACTGTACGATTAGTCACTCCACAGTTTCTAAAGGTAAGACCAGCCCGGATCTTAAATCTTGTGCCTTTCTTTCTCAGTTCATGTTGCACGTGTGTGGCGTCATTACTCTCAAAAGGAATAAAACAGATGTAGCCTGAAGCCATTCATAATCATAATGAGTTATGGTGTATGGCACCAGGAGGGGTTTTGTTTGAGGGATCTCACATTTTGATCCATGCAAACTCCCATCGTATCACGGACTCTCTGGAGTTGTCTTTTTGCACACTGTGTACCTTCCAACTGATTACATCATGCATCTGATCCCAAAGGTGCTCTCTGAGTTCCAATCTGGACACTTGGCAAGTTGTTTAAGTAAAGTCCTGTAACCTCTCTAGGATCTTGTAATGTTGAGATCAACTCAGATGACGGTAACAGTTTTATACTTACCTCTACCGTTTCCAAACGTAAAAGGAAAGTGAGATGAAGCTAAGGGTCCAAAAAAAATGGTCTTTTTTATTATGCCTTTTTTTCTGCCTTTAAATATGCTGGAGCTCAGAGAGCAAAAGTGCCAGAAGATCTATTGGACAGGCTTCAGCTCTCCCCCCTCTCTCTCTCTCCCCCGTCTGATTTGCCAGATGGAATGACTGTAACACTAAAGTCTGGACCATATGACACATGGAATATTTTTTTCCCGTCAGATTCTCAGACAAGACAAATCCACTGCAAATGTTGGTTTTAATCTGTTTTTTTGAGAACCCTACACTTGACATATGTCTCACAACTTCTCCCACAGACTTCTTTCAGTTTACAATATACTTGAATGTTTAATGACCCAGCTCAGTTCAGAACATGCAAACTGTTTAACCGTGATGCAAACAAATATGATTACATGTAAACTAAATTGTCAGGCACTATTGGCAAATGCTTGACGTTAGAGTAGCAAAACATACTGTACATTTCTGAGATATCAGTTTGGCTGTTATGTACGAACAAAGTTGGCGATTTAAAAAAACAAAACAAAACGTGAGGCACAACTTAACATTAGAGTAGCTGCATTTTGTGGATTACCTAGGCAAAAATTACATATAAGAATTGTAATTCCCTATGTTGCTGTGAAATATATCCAAATAGTGACTTTCTCACTCTATTATTTTTACTTAGGATTTGTGTAATGTGGAAGATCCTTGTGATGAATTCACATCCAGACACAGCCTTGAATGGAAGTTCCTGTTTTTAGATCAAAGGTAAAAGATTTGAATGCTTCCTTCTCGTATCAATCAGCAGTGTAGCTTTTTTATTATATATTTTTTTTAAATCAGAATATGTCTTTTTTACATTTTAATAATCTTCTTTTTTTGGTTCCAGGGCTTCACCAATCATAGGATATTTACCCTTTGAGGTTCTTGGAACCTCTGGCTATGATTACTATCATGTGGACGACTTGGAGCTTATTGCTCAGTGTCATAAGCAGCGTAAGTAACTCTGTTGCTTCTCTCTTATCAGCCACCTTCCCCACCATCAGATCCAGGAAAAATAGGTTTACGTTCTTTTTTTCTCTCCTCAGTAATGCAGTTTGGAAAGGGTAAATCCTGCTACTATCGCTTCCTGACCAAAGGTCAGCAGTGGATTTGGTTGCAGACTCACTACTACATCACGTACCACCAGTGGAACTCCAAACCGGAGTTCATTGTCTGTACTCACACTGTTGTCAGGTAAGCCTGATTGTTGCACCTTGGGGTACTCCTGTAAAATCAAATTTAAAAAACCATGTGTTGAGATTAAGGTTAAATTAGATGTACACGCTTGTCAAACATACTGTTTCTGTGTTGTTTTTCAGTTACGCTGAAGTGCGAGATGAAAGGAGGAGAGCGTTTAGCTTTGAAGAACTGTCTCCACCTGAGATAGCTCCCTCCTCAGTGAAGGTAAGTGCCCTTTTACATACGGTCTGTGGCGATTACAAGGTCAGTCTTTATTTCAGCCTAGATCTGATCCTTGTTGTTGAACATCACTCTGTGTTCCAGGCTCAGGAGCTGTACTTGGACATCTGCTCCACACTGGACCCGCCGCGGGACAGAGACAGCGGTGCACGTTCAGTATCCTCCCACAGTTCGCGCAAGTCCTCCCACACAGCGATGTCAGACTCTGCATGTGAGTCATCCTCTGCTCCCTGAAGTGCTAACTCACTCAACAGCAGTTCAATATGTACGGAATATCCTGCTCCTACATGGCTGGAGGAACAGTTGTGTTATTTAAATTTAGCTAAAAACAAAATGGAATTGATGAGAAATAATAGATGGTGAGCCTTTCCAAGGCTTTAAATAATCTTCTCTCCTCCGAGTGCTGCTGTTATTCACTGCAGCTTCAGTGACAACGTTAAGGCGTTCATTGGGTCAAAATAATGGAGATGGTCCTTTTTTAAAATGTTTTATTTATTTTTTAATAAAATCATTCAAATAAATTCAAACCTGACAAATTCTACAGCTGATCTGTTAAGATCGGAGGTAAAAACTGCTGTAACTACGCAGACCAGAAGTCAATAAAACACCTACCTTGATATATGTGGGTGACAATGCATCTGTGATGAAATGTTTCCGAGGCTTACTTTAGCGTGCCCTGTTTGTTTGAGCCTCCGGTCTCTCTGACTTTAGCTGTTCTTCCACCCACCGTCTAAACTATTACAACACTTCACTTCCATCTGCATGTTTATGAACAATACACAGTGGCAGACTCATTACAGTTGCTGCTCATAAACATAGCTGCTGCTGCGGTCTTTCCACACATATTACTCTATACACTTTCACTATTTCCAACGACACATTCATAAAACTGTATCTGTCTGAAAAATACGTTGGCTACGCTAAAAAAAAAAAAAAAAAGCATCCCCCGAATGCATCACTGTTTGTGGGTTTAAGTCAGAGGCTGAATAAGGTGGCAATCAATGGCTAGTGAATCAGCAGTTTTGTTATAAAACCAGAAAGGAAATGCATAACATAAGTTGTTGTTGGAAGAATTTACAATCCCCCTTTTAAAGAGGACACGTAATATGTGCAACAAAAATGCTATGTTCATTGAGGTATTATTAATACACTAATGGCAATTAAAATCAATTTAAATCACATTTGATTATTTGTTTTTTTGTCAATAAATAATTTTGTCGATAAATAATGTATGTGTATCATCACGACAACGGGCACAAGGACAGTACAGTACTGTCCTTTACTACGTTATCTTTGAGATCAGTGAATACAAACAAAATGTAGATTGAATGACCGACCAGCACAGCACTGATGGGGGAATTAAAGCAGGTTAAAGAAATTGTATCCCACTCCTAAAATGAGCAGAACATCAAGGATTTTGAATGTATCTCAACTTTGTTGCGGTTATCAGCTGTCATTTGACAGAAAAACCGTGATAATGACCTCACTGACCAATCTACTATTATTGAAGTGTGTGTGTTTAGAAGTGACCTGTCTCTCTTGCAGCAGCTAACTCCTACACAGAGGCATGCACACCATCATGGCAGTCTGCTTCCATTGGGACAGAGAAGACATCTGCCAGACTCCAACCTAGAAGTTCAAAGGTCAGTTTCCAACGTTACGTCTAACATGGTCAGTGGGAAACAACTGCACAAATTTGACACAATATCATGCCACAGATTGTGCTTACTTGTAAAACTTTGTCATTTTCCCTGTAGAATTTGGCACAAAGACAAAATTCCTTTGACCTCGTTCCCCAACTGAGCCTCCCCCTTCCTCCTACCTGCAGCAAGCACTCCGCAATGGTTAGTGTTTAGACTTCTCCTCCTGCCTGTTGCCTTCCTCTCCTCTGTTTGTGTACAATATCTTATTGTTTTGACTGTTGCCGCTGTACAGTTTGTGTTCATATCATCTTGCGTTGTGTGTGCCTCCAGTGCTTCCAGGCCCAGTTATAAGATTGTGTTATAAAAAACCAAGTGAGAAAGACAAAAAAAAAAAGAGCTTGATGGTGTTTTAAGCCCCCAACGCCTCCTTCCAGGCAGCGCTGCGACCGTTGACTTCAAGGCACCTAACCCTAACCATAACCATTGCCTAAACCTAGTGCCTGGGGGCTGCGATGGGGGCTTAAAACACCGATAAACGTTAAAAAAAGAAAGAAATAAGCATCAAGATTATATCTGAAATGTGTTTATTTTATTGTAGCTTTCCGCATATTGTTTTTTCTCAAAGAAATCACTCATCCATGCCTGGGTATCTCACCTGGTTAAGCGTGCGCCCCGTTGTACGACGGCTCAGTCCTTACTACAGCGGCCGCAGGTTCGACTCCGACTGCGGCCACTTTGCTGCATGTCGTTCCCCCTCTCTCCCCCTATTCCTGTCTTAAGCTGTCCTGTCAATGAAAGCCTAAAAATGCTCAAACAAACAAAACAATTTTACGGACAAAAGTCGGAGGAATCACAATTATGTGACTCATGCTAACTGATTATCTCCTCATATGCTACGTTTACTGAAAAACTGCTTTTCTCATGTCTCATCCAAACTGCTCTTTTGGATCATGTCTTTGCAGCAACAGCAAACACAGCAGCAGCAGCAGCAGCAGCCGTCATCGCCCATGTATCCGCTGCAGCAGCCGCAGCTCTGTGTAATGAGCCAGCTGAAGGAACAGCTGGAGGAGAGGACGCGCATTCTGCAAGCTGACATTAAGACGCAGCAGCAGGAGCTGCACGACATCAAGGAGAAGCTTCAACTCGCTAATCTCCAGGTAACACTCCCACAAAGATTAAAGACGCAACAACAACAAAATCTACCCATGGCATGCAGCACCAAATTTGGCAAAAAAAAAAAAAAAAAAGATAGTCGCAGACTTCAATCCAGACATAAATTATTAAGCATTTACGCATCAGCTGTTAAACTTACAATATGATGTCAACATCGTATTGTAAGTTTACATTCCCTAACCCCTCACAGTAATGGTGGAAGGGCCCCACCAAGAGACTAACACAAACCAGTTCAGCCACAAGTACTCTCTGACCTTCATGACCCCCAGAACACACATTTCCGTGCAACAGATTAACAGTTAAAGTAAACCGGAACTGACTGGCCGTCCCTTTTTGCCATTGTTACCTCACATACATATGAATACATCTAATGATTTACAGACATACTGCTGTGATTTAACATAATAAACACTGAATAGAATAAATGAAGATATGCAGAATAGCATTTGAGCCACATTTTTTGCAGGTATTGTCAGGAATTTATAAGAAAATTAAAAGTTTTTTTCAAGTAAATGAAGGGTAGTTAAATATTTCCTGTTTATGTGTGTGTAAGATGTTGTTACAGCAGCCTGTCCACAATGACTTTGGCCAGGCCCAGCAGCAGCAGCAGCAGCAGCAGCAGGGCTCGGGCAGGCCGGCCCCACAGAGCCAGTCAGGGGTGATCAGGCAGCTCTCAGGCCACCCTAAACCACCATCCTGCGGGGCCCTCAGTTCATCCCCTCACTCACTCCTGACAGAGAACAGCTCACCCTCGACACAGGTACAGAGCTGCACAAGTGGAACATCCAAATCTGAAAACTGTCCAAACACAGCTGTTTGGAAACATATCCTCTGTTCATGTTAAGAGGATAATATTCAAATATTGAAATTACCTCCAGTCATTAGCAACTAAGGACTCGTAGCATACGTCAGTGCTCACAACACAACAGGAGGCATGTTATGGATTCCGTCGTTAATATCAGTCAATTATTGAAAGATACAACCATCACAACAACAGGTGGCAGGGTTCTATAGTTTTTACATGCTGTGTGTGTGTGTGTGTGTGTGTGTGTGTGTGTGTGTTTCCTTCGTTTCATCTTGGGTCCAGCAGAGAATTGCACGGAGCGGGCAGGCACAGTCGGTGAGCGTGCCCATGCAGACGAACACGAGTGTGACGATGCCCTTCTACAGCAACCCCATGATGTTCTCTCAGACCAACACGAGGTCTCTGCAGGATGCAAACCAAAGACAGACAGACAGCGAGTTCAACCAAGAGGGGCAACTACGGTGAGAGACAAAAATATGTTTCACGTCATGAAATCGTGAAATTCAGCCACTCAAAAACGCGACATTGGCAGTATGGCAGACACTACGGAAAGTTACTAATATGCAGTCAGTTTTATGAAGCACACAGTCCTTTTTTCACAGTACAAATCATGGATGTATAAAAAAAAAAACTGGATACAGCGTTCGAGGCAGAGCCCACGTTTGTACCGAAGCAAAGTAAGTTAAACTTTCTCGTATTAAATTACCCGGCTGATCAGCGCTGCTTCCACACTATGGGGCCCATAGAGCAGATGCACTAGAGACCTCCACCGGCCGAGCTGGCTACTTCCGGTTTAGCGCTACGCTAATTTAAATGGAGATTCAAATATTTAATCGTGCATAGACTTTCCACGCGTTATTAGACAGAATGGATCAAATTCTGATAGTGAAAGGAGTTGTTTCGCGGGGGTTGTGACGCTAAAAAAACTGTATCCACTGGTTTACAGACGTCTCTTTCGCCATGCAAGTCTATGAGGAAAAAGTATTGTTGGGCCAGACATGGAAGTTGTAATTTCACCGTTTGGCCGCTACGTCAAATTGACTTCAAAGCCCGGCGCACTTCCTGGAGGCCTGGCTGGTACAAATTGAGTTCTTCCAGTAACCGATTGTATTTCCTGCAGCATGCTCCTCAACCAGCCAATGCAGACGCTGGTTCCCACTAGCAGTGTCACCACGCAGCCTTCCCAGTGCAACATGGGCATCTCCCAAACCATGTGAGAACTGTTCAATTACACTGCACGCACACACACACACACACACACACACACACACACACACACACACACACACACACACACACACACACACACACACACACACACACACGCACACCCGTCTGTTTGCGTGGTGCCATTTCATATTGTGCCTAAGTTCTTCGTTGCGCCCTCCAAACAGATACACCTTGGAGCAGCAGATCATCGGCCCTTCATTCTCCATGCAACAGGTCAACTGCAACGCCGTCCTGGTGCCCTCCTTCACGTCTCCCATTGTGATCCCACACAACAGTTTCATCACGAACCAGTCCCAGTCGGCCTACCACACTCAGCCTCAGGCTTCTCAGCACTCTCTGCAGCTACAGCAGCCCCAGCAGTTCTTTCAGGTACCACGCCGATCTGCATGTGTCCAGATGCTTCAGTTTAAATCACTGTGTGTAAATTGGTTTCTGGACTACATGTGATATATCATGGCTTTGTGCATAATGCTGCTCGGTGTAATTACCCAAAGCTTTATATTTACTGATTTATGATAATTATAGGCATTACACTGCATCTGAATCCTTAGTTACCACAGCAACAAGCTACTGTGTAGTTCTCACAGGCTGTTCGAGATCCGTGTTATTTGCAATCATTCTAAAACCTCGGCTTTGTGGCAAAGCTGGGATGCAATCTAAAATTCATTAGGTCAGAAAAAGTATTTCTGCAGACTTGTTAATCATCTTTGTCCAAAATGCACAGCATAAGTCACTAGCCGTTAAAAAAAAAAAAAACTACAATAGATGAATAATGTTAGTCTACTGGAAAAACACAGTTCATAAGTAGCTTACCTAAATCCTTCTACGCACCAAAGACAATATTGCATCAGTTTATTTAGAGAGTCACACTGTGATCACAGATGCTTTAGTCTCTGACATGATCCCTTTTACTTTTATTAAATATTGTTTAAGTCATAGCGGCATAAGAGACTGTACAAAAATGATTTGAGGTATGTTTTTGCCTAAAATCTTTAGGAAGGGTCTTGAGTAGGGCTGCACAATATAGATATAAATATCTAATTGCGATTATTTTTGACTGATATTGCGATTGCGATATGATTCACGATATTGGAGGGAATGATCCTTTTCGTATCATTATTCTCATTTTCACTGAAAAATATATTTAAAAAAAAATGATTGAAGTGTGATTTTTTTTTTTGCGAGGATCTGTACCAAACAAAGATTATTTTTTTTCTTTAGTCTGTAGGATACTATTTGTAGGCCGGGACGTCTCAGCAGCACCACAATACTTTATTTTACAATGGTTTGACACATATTTTGCCTTTAACAAATATCGCGCCCCCCTGTGATTTGGATATTGCACTAGTTCATATTGCTATTTTGATAAAATTGCGATTAATTGTGCAGCCCTAGTCTTGAGTTTCTCCATACCCCAGATTTGTATTTTATTTCATTTTCTTGTGAGATCTACTGTAAATCATAGATTGAATGGTAACATCAAAAACATTTCTTTTGTGTGCCGCCGACAACAATCACATTTCTGTGTCAAGGCTTTATTTTCTAGGCAAGGCAAGTTTATTTATAAGCCCATTTCAGACACAGAGGCGATCCAGAGAGCTTTACATAAGCGTAAACATGCAGAAATGAACAGTAGATGTGGATATTTTATTTGCATTATAAAAGAACTACGGTAAAGTTACTGTAAATGTCATATTGAGATAAAAGATAAAGATTCATATTCTCGTGTCCACAGATGGCTCAAGGACTTGTGCACGGTGGATCTACTCCAGCATTCTTACACACCGCTAACGTCCCACAGCAAAGCACCGTGGGATACATCCAGCAGCAAACGCAGCAACTGCCGCAAGCGCAGCAGCAACAAAGGCAATACCAACATTCCCAAAACCAGACGGGCGGTGTTTCAGACTTTCGAAATATGCTGACTCGGTAGCGCTGTGGACTGTTAGAGCGCTGACATCTCTCTCTGTGCTGTCGCTGTGCAGGCGGCAGCGCGTTGTGGCATCTGGAAGTCAAACCTGACGTCGAGTTCTGCTGCGGAAATGCCTGAAAGTGGAAAATTGCTTCTAGTGACCTAACTGTTGATGTGAAGCAGCACGTTCAGAAGAAGCCGGCCTGTACATCACGGGAGTGAAAACCAAGAACAGAGGCGGCACTGACCTGACGTCACCAGCAGGATCCGAGGAGGGTCGGAGGCGCTGGGCAGTGGGCCCTCATCGCCAGCCCGCATCACACTCAGGCAACAGGCAAACTGCAACAAATGGATTATCAAAGCTATCAGGAAGATGCCACATGTTTACGTGTGGACGTTTTTTCATCTGAGTTTCCCTCTAAGTGTCTGTTTGCACTTTGGTACCGCCCCCTACCCAAAAGTTAAATATTTATTTTTGCCTATAAATTAATATTCTATTTTTCTCACTAATAATGGCCTACAGCTCGACACCACGGGGAGACGAGGAGAGAATGTGTGCCTTTTAACCATGGTGCGTCCATGGTGCGGTTTGATGGTTGTGTCTGATTACGGCTTTAAAAATCCAGTCCATTTGGATCACAAAGTGATATTTTCATAGGTCATAATTCATTATTTTCAGCATCGGGTTCAAACAAATGACGTCCAGATTTTTTTTAAAGGATGTTTTACAAATGCATGATTGCTTTTGGCAACCTTTACATCAGTAAGTCCAACCTCTTTTTGAACGCTTTCTATAATGATAGTAGCCAATAAGATTGCTTTAACTATTTACTAAAACCCTAAATCGCTTCACGTTTATTTACGCCGTATATACATTTGAAAAGAATATATTGGATTAAGGAACTAGTTTTATACACAAAGGTTGTAACTGATTTTTTTTTTATATGTTCATTTAGACATTGAAAGGTCAAGGCTGGTCTTAACGTCTTACCTGGGTTAATGCAGGAGCAGTCCACTGACGTGCATGTGACTCATAGCAGTTTTCCATACCACAGTACAACAAAGTGCTGCAGAAGTTTAGGCTTGGCGATTTTAAATAACTTCGAAAAACTGAGAAATGCTCTAATGACCAAATGAGCTCATTTATTGCTTCCTACTATGGATGTGATCTCATCCAAAAACAAAAAAAATACTGCCAGCAGATATAATTTCCCCTGAAAATATAGAAACCTCTTATGCATTATTGTGTAGAATATCATGCAACCGAAAACAAAAACACTACATTTGACATTATTTCAACGGCGATTCTTCATTACGTCTGAAAGTTGCTTGCAGAGTCAGTCCTGTCGGTATGTCAAGATTTTAATACTGTGCTTTTTGTATGACAATCTCTGCAGCCCATTACACTTTGAGAGACTCTTTGGTAAAGGTAATCTTGCTGCGATATGTGTAACTGCACTCCTATTTCTAAGTCAGTCATTTTGAATATAAAAGGTAAGCGGACGTTAACATATTTGTTGGCTCAAGTTGTGATGCTTTATTTTGCGTTCTTCGAAAAACAGCGTTGTCAGACTGCAGCACCGCGATAACGGCTCGATAACAGTTGGAACAAAAAGAGTTTTGCAGCCGAACGACGTCCTCCAGCTTGTCACAGTATACTGAACAGAAACTGACTTTATCATTTAATGTGTTCCTGGATTACATATTTTGTTTTCAGCTCAGCAGGAGAAACACGTTTCTGGTGACTCTGTTTCCTGAAAGTCTCACCCTGGAACCCGTGCTACACTTTATAATAAGCAGTATTTTATGCTCAATATGACAGTTGAGTCTCGGCTCACATTGAAGTTAGCTGTGTCATGGTCCCTTTCAAGACTGGTGCTGTTCTTAGTGGACGACAGGACTCAACTGTCAGATCACTCTTAACATGTACGTTCAGTGCCGATTTACACTTTCCTATGTGCAATGTCAATTTAGAAAAAGAAGAATGTTAATTTATACGGTTTTAAATGTTTCACAACAGATGTACAATGTATATAGAGGTGTATAATAAGCCATTGTACCATGTAAATTATATGGAAGTATTTTTTTAAAGAAATCGTCCAAACATTCCTCCAACCGTTGATATCAGCAGCATCCTTTTTTTGTTACGTTGTAGATGTGTCCAGTGGGAACGTGGTGCAGAGTGGTAGTTTTCCCAAACATGATAACAAAACACAGAAACTGTGGAGGAAAGGGTCACATGTTCACCGTGGTCATGAAAAAAAAAAAAAAAACCTTCTCATCACGCAGAATGTCAGACATTTTAAGAGTTCACATCAGGGTGCAGGAACAGCTGTGTGGTCTTTAAAGTGCAGTTCAGCCAAAAATGACTGAAGTTAACCAGTCATTTTCCTTTTTTTTTTTTTCCTTCAGTTCAATAATTGTATATCATCAAAATCTGTTTCAGACAGCTGAGGGAAATCTCAGTCTCCCTTTAGGTATTTCTATACATCTACATACATAAGGTCAGCTCAGCCAGGAACCGTAGATGACCAGATTCCTTTATTCCTCAATTTTATTTCGATTCCAGAAAGAAATCTAAAAGACATTTTATGAAAACTCATAATTTTTAACCCCTTCAGTCAATCCCAGCGAAATTTCCCCATGAGGTTGTTCAGAGAAGATTTCACTCCATTTTTGTCTACAAAACATTTGTGGCTGAGGGAAATTCTGCTCATTAAACTTGACTCTTAATGAATCATGTTATGTTGATATAGATAACGCATTGTGCTCCAGATATGGCTTAAAGCCCTAAATTATTTAGCTTTGGAATCAAATCACCCAGTGTTTGGAAGCAAGATGATTTTTATTTATTTTTTAGGTGTGTATTGCTTCACAGATGTTATTCTAAATAATCCATCTGCTCTGTCGGTACCGTTTTTTTTTTTTTTCTTCTTATTCTCCCCGCACTTTTTTTCTTTTCTTCTTCTTCAACTTTCAGAGTGCTTTTCTTCTTCATGGGGTTTTTCACGGACTGTCATTGTTTTTGATGGCATGTGATTTTAAATCACATTTACCTTGTACTTTCTGATTTGTAAAATAGTGACTGACACCTTAAATGTAAGCGTGGGCAGTCAGATAAATGCTTTCTGTGCACGATTTGCCTGGACATGAACAAAACAAACCTGGTGCACAGCCATTTCTGCAGTTTCAGTGCAGAAACAAATATTGAATATATTGTATAATAGAATGTAAAAAAAAAAAAAAAAGTTTAGACTATATATATAGTTGTTTATTTTATATGTCTACTAGATTACATATATATGTTACATGATTTTAAAATTAAAGTTATTTTGTAACATAATGAAGTGTCTTATTAGAGGAGGTAAGGCTTTTGTCTGCGTTTTAATTTGGTGTTGCACAGTCACTTGTATGGCTTGTTTTCTTTCTGTATTTACCATCAAAATAAGCTTTAAAAAAAAATATCGTTATTGTTTTAAAAGAAATTAACAAATTAAGTTTACATTCTAAAAATCTTGATATTAATTATGTTACATTGAATTATTTATAAATCAACCTGGATATTGTGAAATATTTGAAAATAAATATTTTTAAACAGATGTATTGTTATTCCGAACAAAAATGATTTATGTACGAGACTGTGTGTTCTTAATGCAAAAAATGCTGATTTTCACATCTGAAAGCCAGGCTAGTATCAGTCTATGAAACAGATAGTAGACAGTCACAGTAAATACACAGTTGAATTCTGATGGTGATACAAATTTGCAATCTTATGCATTTTAGTATTTTAATCGTTTGCATTAACATTTTCCTCTCTTTGAAAGCATTATTTAAAGAACTATGTGACATTTGCTGTACATGTGTAACAGGTTATCAGAGAATTTACAAGTATCAAATTGAGCTTTGGTCTAAAACCTTCGCTCTTACTATCCAAAATAACTTTGGAATGACATGATTAATGTATGCTGATAATAATTACAAGGTATTCTCACAGAGCGGAACGCTTGCTCTTCTGTACCTCCTAGCCGAGAGAAACCTCCGTCACTCTGTACACCTTGCTGATCACGACTTCCATCTCGTCTCCGCCCAGATGGCAAAGGTCCAAGATGCACACGACATGCGCGTCCTCCAGCTCACTGGCAGTCGCCAAGACCTCCTCTGCAAGACAAACATTTCCGCTGTCACATTGATTCTTAATTTGATGCTATGGATTAGTGATAAAAGACCTCCCAGGCCTGTTGGAAAAGCATGCGTGGAGGCCAAACTGAATGGGGTCGTCCCCTCCACCAGTGTGGTGGCTACCTGGCTCGGGAAGTGTTGACTCGCTGTGGCCGGCGGCGTCACTGAGCGGACAGAAGAAGCCTGATGAAAGGCAGGACAGCACTGTGTTGCCATGGGGATCCTGAGGAAGGCCTACAGCCCTGGGCTCATCTGAGCTCACGACAGGAAAATATGCAGCGTCAACGGCTATCTGCTTGTTTATGCCTGTCACAGAGACAAAACAAAGACGATTGGCAAACTGATTTTGACGGTCATCGTCATCATCAATGTTTGAGGCATAAAAACACACAAGTCATATTTAAAAGATGCTTTTTGTCTTTAGCTAATTTTGGTCATCTTTTAAGATGCTGGTTTTCAGCCCTAACTGCAGGCAGGTAGTTAGTTAGTCTGAAGGCGGACCATAGGGATGTAGTGCTATATTCAGAAGGTAACAGACAAAAGTGTTACGTTTCTAAATGCTGCTGTTCGAAAGACAACGCCATGTTTAACTACACAACAGAAAAAAAAGTAGTGGATCCACCTTAATAATACATAGTTTAGTTTTAGTTTTAGTTTTTTGTGACTCTGACCTCTGAGTGTGCAACTTCCGCTGAAATCAGGTCTCAACCTCAAAGTGACTCATTGATGACGTGAACAGTAAAAACATCTAGACTAACAAACACCTATTCAGGACCAACCGATTTAGACAGAATTTTTTTTGTCCATTTGAGAGAGCTATTCATAAAGAAAGAGGAAACCAAGGCCTACATCCTCTGAATAATTCAGACAGATTATTATTTAAGGAACAAGAGGATGTTCACACCGCCCACAGGTTGGACAACAGAGGCTGAAATGAACTTGTGCGTCACAGATCAGAGTAATTCTTACAATACAACTTTACCTAATATTGTTACTTGGTAGTATCCTGGACAAACCACAGGAGGGATGGTGGCGGCGCTTTGCTCTGGTGTCCATCGCGTTGGCTGAAGGTTACTCTGCTGCAAGAGGACGTTCTTCTCGTCAAAATTGAACCTCCGAGACACGCTCTCCGGGTACAGACCGCCTTGGCACAGGTGTTCAGACACTTCTTGCTGTTGCTTCAGCCAACTGCTGCTTTCCCAAGATATTACGCCAGCGTCTGGTAGAAACAAAAACATTAGTGGGATAAGGGGCACCGCAGTGAAGCTGTAGCTCAAGTAACGCACCTTGATTTCGATTTTGCAGTTGTCGGCGGCATTCCACATCCTGAGCCTCCTCAGATCCAGAGTCGCTCTCTTCTTCTTCCTCCTGCTCTTGTCCTTCCTCTGCATCTTTATGTCTCCTGTAGGAGCAGAAACAAATGAGTACAGAATGACTGAAGTGGACTACTGATGAATACTACCAGCTCGATCTTCAGTACCTTTTTGCTGACACGCTACCAAGATTCAAGGAGGACTCCATGGCTACTCTGGAAAACAGATATTTTTCATTTCATTTACTGGATTAAAACTCTCCTGTATATGTGCTCCTTCTAGCTAAGAAACGTACGTTATTGATTCACTATAAAGCTCGCAAATCGGTACCTCGTTTGAATTCTTCTTTTCCTTCCGCTTGCTGAGATTTTCTCAGCAGAAGCAGATGTTAAACTGGCCGCCAAAGTCTGCTCAGCTGTTGACGGATGCTTGTGTGCGTCTGGTACAGCTTGTTTACACGCATCAGTAGAAACATCTGGAAGCTGCAGGAAAATCTGTTGGCTTATTTTATGTTTTAATGGCCACCACTCTTGGGAAGATGCTTTGAAATAAGGTCTATTACCTCTTTCTCTTGTGTTCCTCGAGCCTCTGTGGTCTTTGGCTCTTTCACGTACCGCACTGCCGTGATCTGTCCTTGAATTGCAACTTTTTTGTGTTCCCTATATTGCAGGGTCTCAAACTCCTTCTTCAAGTCAGCCGCGGCAACCAGAGGAGCTTGAGCTAAAGATCGGATAGAAAGGTTTTAAAATAACAAAAGTCTGTGGGATGCAAGATTTTAGATGAAGGGTATACTGTACTCTTCTTATGAACTGATATATAAATTGCCTTCTCATGGGCAGCTTGAACAAAAATAGCTTTTGAAAATTCAAATAACATGTATAAAGATCAACTCCCTTGCAACCTAGCATTACGACACAGATAGAGCAGGTGTACAGTGAAAATGATTGATCTGGACCGTACACTGCGCTCTCTTGTGGCAGAACTGCAGGAAAATGCTGACCCAGACCAGTGTTGTGCGTGAACGAGTTCAAAAGAACGCGTTCATTGAACACGCTCATTTTTTCGTGAACGTTGAACTGAACGCAACACATTTTTTAATAAAGAACTTGAACGTGAATTAGTTCACATTATGTGTCATGAACGGCAGACATCACTGTAAATGAACGTTGGAATTTGTTTTCCATTGAAAACTGAGTGACATCTGTTTTCTCTTTTGAAACGCAACGAGAGAAAGTTCCTCCCTCCTGTATTCTCGCTGGTGCCGCTTAAATCATGTATCACCAGACAGAAATGGTTTTGACATTGTGTGCGCAATGCATTGCGAGCAACGTAGTGTCCGGCAGAGAATAGTTGAATAGCATACTGGCTTCCGCACAACGTTACCCGTGATGAATTGCAGCAGAGCGGGGTAGGCATAGCAACGCCGCGTAGCAGGCAACGACGAGAGCGCGGAGGGCTAGAGGAGCGAGAGAGAGAGAGAGACAGACCAAAGACGAGAGTGAGAGAAAGCGCTGCAATTTTCATCACCTGGTAAGAAACCCACAATTGCAGTGTCATGAGCAAATGTCTACAATGAGCAGCTTCAAAGAACGTATAGTGATTTCTAGCTCGTAGTGTGAAAAAAAGTATTTATTTGAATATCTCACGAAAAAAGTAAAATGAACTGAACTTTGAACTAGTTCAGAATTAAAATTGTGAACTTTGAACGTGAACTGTTCACTTTGAGCATGTATGAACTGAACTTGAACTAGTTCAGAAAAGCTGTGAACTGGCACAACACTGACCCAGACTGTATTTGATTCCTGCCACCCACAAGAGAATCAAGTTCAGTACTGAAGTTCATAATTTCCGGCCCTGAAATTATTCAAATTAGACTGGACTTTTATTCTGAGACATGTTCAAAAAACAAGAACTTCAAAAAAAAGAAGAAATAAAACCATGTTGTGTTTTTTTCTGTTTCACCTGAGGCATCTGCCATTGACTGGGTAAATTTCTGTGGGGGAGGAGGGTAGCAATAATAACCACCAACAGCTGTCTTTTGGAGGACAACGTTGTCCTTCAGAGTTTTGGTCCACTGGATGAAGCTCTTCACTCTGGGGTCACTCACATACGGCTGACCTTTGTGGTAGCCTAACAGGAGACAGGATAATACAGTGACCAACACCGTCACCACGTGTGTGTGTGTGTGTGTGTGTGTGTGTGTGTGTGTGTGTGTGTGTGTGTGTGTGTGTGTGTGTGTGTGTGTGTGTGTACGTGTACTTCATCAGGTACTTATTGTTACAGCCGTGCTGACCTGTGATGAACGTCTCTGTCTCGCAGCTGCTTGTGAGGTAGGGCAACGAGCCTTCCACTTGACAAACTCTCATCTGAGTGCACACCAGGTAGGTCACTGTGGAGGAGAGGATGAGGAGCAAAACTAAGTGACAAACTAAGTGAAGAATGTGTGGCAGCGGAGCCATTAGATAGGACAGCTGACTTACTTGGGCATATACGACTGAAGACTTCTGGTTGGGAAGAGGAAAAAACCTCCAGGATAAAAGGACGGTCAGATGTTCCATCCACCGCGTGGATCCAGCGATACGTCCAGTATTTCTCTGGACCTAAAGGGCGAACATAATCACAAATAACAAGGAAATTCAGCAGCTTTACTTTCGTTTACATTTTCTTTTCTTTTTTTACTCCAGTCTATAGAATATGAACATTTCTTACCCGTGTTCCCTTTACTCTTGACTCTTTCAATTCGACCAACAAATGTCACCAGACCAATGACATCACATGCAGAGTTGTTGGACACATTTCCCAACTCGGAGCTGTTAAGATACACACATAACAAAGCAGTTTATTTTAACAAAACTGAAATCAGTCAGTATGTATAGAAACCAAAGCGGTAACTAATAGCGTGGCGCGCCCACCTCAAGAACTAGATGAAGACAGGCAAATGTGAAACCTTGGATGCCAATTCATTACCTGGTGGTGAACTGGTAGGAAACCTCAGGCAATCCCCACTGAGGCAGTACGCTCTTTGGTGAAACCACAGTGACGACTGAAGTAGGGTTGCGAGGGTTCAGGCAGATTTCTTTGAAAAATACATAATGAAGATATTACATTTAAGCTACGGGTACACTGTGGTTCCCCAGCGCTTTTCAGGCAACCCAAATAGAATTCTTTACATACCTACAGAGTTAAAGGTCTTCATTCTGTGATGGTCCATTTGTGGGTGTGAGCGGTTTGAATAACTCTGCTTCAAGGTGTAATTTTGGATGTACAACACGGTGCCTACGTTCAGTCTCTGGTAAAACTCTGGACAAAGTTCGTTCCAAAGCACAAGGGACATTGTCCCACTCTGGTCAGCAACTTCAAAGTATGCCTGAAATGTGACAAAAGCATGAGGTGAAAAACAAGAAGACTACACTCTGTCACAACAAATGAATGTGAGATCTTGTTACTGAGTCTCCAAATTCTTGGGAAGTTCAAACTCACCTGGTAGGGGTAATCAATCTTAAGCCCAAACTTGCCATAATACCGTAATCTGGATTTGTGTAGTATCCTCACTAGGAGAGGGAGAGGTGTCCATGTCTTTCTAAAGCATGACTCCAGACTACAAAGAAGAGTAATCTTGGACACTGTTGGGGAAAAAAAAGACATTGCAGACAACACATCTTTAGGATTTTCTGCAATTTAGTGCCCCAAAGGTCATGCAAAAATAAATCTTAAATAGATGTTGTAAGGAGAAGCGTTAGAGTGACTGGATGCACATGTATTCAAGTCGACAACTGTGTTCATGTATAGTTTAGACTGTTAATTATGCAACTAGTCCATGTGGACGATAAATATGTATATTAATATTACCATGTGGATTTTTTGATGCAGGATATGTCTAGAAAATACAGCTTAAAATGTAATACCTACATTAGTTTCAATTATTTTCTCAACATATTAGATTGTTATAGCTGAGTGAAGTGAACAATGATGTCTCTGGCTTGCTTGGTCATCAGAATTGTGCTGAAATTCAAGTCAAGTGATCCATCGACAGAAAATGACAACAGGCAACAATGAAGTCACTTATCCAGCAAAAAAAACCAACACTATCTAGTTTCACATTTGCAAATTTGAGGATTCGCTGCCTTTTTATGTTTTACATCATTATATAAATGTATTAGTTTTGTTGATCGGACAAAGCAAGCAGTTTGAAGACATCACCCGGAGTGTGTTATGAGAAACTGTGACGGGTATTTTTCACTATTTTGTGAGGCTAAAGTCTTGTTACTCAGGAGATAAGTGGAAAAAAAATGATCAAGAAATTTATGAAAATAATTGTTAGTTGCAGCTACGCATTACATCCACCTTACTGAATTCACTAAATTGTCTTGTGGGTAAACTGGACTAATATTCTCATTGTTGCAATTGCCACAATATTACAGGTAGCCTATTGGGTCAATATTGTGATATTTGGCGCGATGGGTTTCGTCCAGCCATGCAGCTGAAGAGCCAAGTAAGTAAACTTTACTGATAAAGCACCTTTCAAACCTATGGTAACACGGTGCTGTGCAGTCAGCCAACTAGTAAAGTCCACCTAAATGTAAGCCATGGAATAAGTTTGTTTTAAAACGGTTGTCTTTTTTTCTGATTGTACAGCACTTTGGTCAACTGTTGTTGTTTTTTAAAATGTGCTTTATAAATACATTTGGATTGGATGTAGCTAAAGAGATCAGTGTGTGACAGAGGGACCATCAGAGTATCTCACCGTCCAGCACTGTGTCAGACGAGGGACACCCCGAGGTCCAGATGTCTCCCTCTGGGTCTTCGTTGTTCCACAGTGACAGGTAATGTTTGCGGCTCACCTGAAGGGGAACATCACTTTGAAGCACCACACTCCTCTCCATGCCATGCTTGACCAGCATGGGCAGTGAACTGGCATCTTTTATACGGGGCAGGAAAGCTGACCTCTCTGCACCACATCGGAGCTTTTCAATGCAAATGTAACCGTGTCCCAGTCTCCTCTCGTTGTAAACAAAAGAGCACTGCGTGATGTTGATGTCAGTCCCAGTCCTCAGGGTGTTTGTGTGCACCAGGTGATTTAAACTAGGGTGAACGAAGCATTTGGCTCGCCAGACTCCGTCAGTGACGGTAACGTCGTAGCTGTAGCTGTCGAGCTGCTGCCCCTCGGTTTTCTCAGATAAATACCGCTGAAGTGCAATTACAGCAACAGGAGCCGCCCCCTCCTCCCCAGAGTTTACTTTCAGACACTGTATGGAGGATAACCGCTCCAACGTCCTCTGGAGGAAAGACGCTTGACAAAGACCAGTCACCACCGAAGAACAGGACGAGTTATCCTCCATTATGGACAGGTAACCTTAGGTCAACTAGCTAGCTAGCTAGTTAACTATGAACCTGTCAGATAGCCAGTGACGTTAACGGTATGTCGCTGCTGTCATCAACTGATCTCATGTTAGCTTATTGGCTAACTTCTTCCTGCCAGTATTAGCAGCAATGGCATAACGTTACACGCGTTTAGGTTTAAACTTAACGCTGCGCAGATAACCCAGTGGTATCTGAATGAGTAGACTTATCTTAATACAACTAGTTTAATATACAAGACTTACTAACATTTATCGGTGAGGGACACCTCGCCAACGACTTTAACGTTACCACTGGCTGACGTTACAAACAACAACGCGGGTGCTGTTTGATTGCGTCACTATACACCAAAAAGTGCACACGTTAACATACTTGATTCATATGCGTAGCGTTACCTTGCCTTGTACTTTAGTCTGACCTAAAACTATCCGGTTAATGCATAAACGGCATGTCTATGGGCTAATGTAAACAGGAAACTCTTATTTTTAAATTTCGCGCTGAGCTGTATGGCTGAGCTTGACCTGACGTCATTAACGCGACGAGTGGGCGAGTGGATTGCGTAGGTGGATTGTCTGTGGATTGTAAACGAAAAAGAAGGATTGTCTGATCTGGCCTATGGATCTGGCCATGTATTAATCTGGTATAATCAGAGACGGTTTAGTTATAGAGAATCTTTCGTATGATCATACATTCATGATGTATAATAAGACATAGACTGTCATAAAATGTCAAATTTTCAAACAGGATATCACACAATGTAATTAGTAAATTGTTAGGATATGTGTTAAAATCATTCATGCTCCCTCCCCAGAACGATTCCTCTTGATTGTGGTGTCCCTATTACATTTCTTCTCGCTAAATGTGATGAGTGAAATTACCAAATTGTGTGCTGAGCACATCATGCTTCCCAGGGAATGAGTTGTGTGATCGTTACCTTTCCTTTAGCGCCACCCTCAGGCCAACATGTACAAGGCCCATTCTCCCACATGCATCTCTCTCTCCTCTTCATCCGGGACATCGTCCAGAGGCGATGTGCATGCAGAGGCTCTTCGTACTTCCACCCTGAATGACTCCTCCCACATACTGTTTGCTCCTCTGCAGTTAAGCAGCAGATTTCACATCATCAGGACCAGCTCTGCGAGGTTCTGCAACAGCTTTATTCCCCAAGCTGTCAGACTCCCCACCACGTAAGCACCTCACCCCCACAATGAAAAGGCACATTCTTCACGACTACTTTTTACTTTTCACAATGACCTAGTTTGACTTAAAATACTGCTGTACTTTTACAGATGGAACATTTAAAATGCAGGACTACTTTTAATGGATGATATTTGTTTTACATTATGGAATTAATACTTGTATGTTACTATTATATGCAAATGTTTAGTTAATGCAAACTAGGCCTACTACATGCAAAACTCAAATGTTTGCGTTTTTGTTTATTAATACAATAGACCTTTCGAAATATTACAGCAGGTGTTCTTGATGACAGCTGGAGGAGCAGTAACATCAAATAGACATAGACAGTAGAATAAAGTGAATTATTGCTACAATCTATAGTCACTGTTAAATCAACAACAAAGTAGTGCTGGTAAATCCATGTTTAAGTGTTATTCAGTGTATACAGTATTCAATGTTATTCAGTGTATATTCATACCTTTTTTTATTGTCACTTGTATGCATTACAAAATAAACAAAAAATCATTGCACAAATTATATTTAAAAAAAACAACTCACTTAAATTTACTATTTACCTTTTTCTAAATCAGAACAGTTGGTGAATATTTACTTTTGATTACCTCTCTTCAAGGGTTTAAAGTATTACTTTAAATGCATATTACATGGTCTACATTAGACACCACATACAGTATGTATGTGTATGTATATATATATATATACAAATACAAATTCACACATTTGGAAATTTTGTGTACCCCAAAAAGTAGTAGTAATAGGGGTATGTGTGTATGAAATAGCTGTCTGAGAACCACTGTGCTACACAAGCTCCTTTGCCCAAGATTTCACAAGTGGTCCATTTTCAAAGTTTATAGGGAAGCATGTGACAGTGTACAGCTGGTTAATGTTGGCAAACATCTTTAGTGGTATCGCAGTGTCAAATAACGTGTGTTCCTTCAGTCTGCGGATGAGTGCAATGTGTGCAATGGCCTGCGTCTCTCTGACTTCCAGGTTCTGGAAGTCCAATGGCGTCACAGAACATCATAGACTTCGGACTGGTGACATCATCTGTGACGTCAACCCTCAACTCACAGATAGCCCCATATGGAGAGAGAGAGAGAGAGAGAGAGAGAGAGAGAGAGAGAGAGAGAGAGAGAGAGAGAGAGAGAGAGAGAGAGAGAGAGAGAGAGAGAGAGAGAGAGAGAGAGAGAGAGAGAGAGAGAGAGAGAGAGAGAGAGAGAGACCTGCCACCATCAGAGCTGTCCACCTCTCCTCAATGGGAGTGGAGGTTACAAGAATAACGAAATGAGGTCCATTTACAAACTCGATTCGGGAAGTTCAATGACATCACTAGTGACATCACAGAACATCATGGACATCACAGAGCATCCTGGACTTCAGACTGGTTACATCATCTCCGAAGTACGAGAGGGGACTGGTAGCTGGAGAGGTGCCAGTTCACCTCCTGGGCACTGCCCTGTTTACTAGAAAAGATGAGACAGAAGCGTTTGATGAGGTCGCTCTCGGCAGCATGACGAGAAGCCAGCAGTCCGCGGGTAAAGGCTTACTGCCCCCTGCTGGTCAGGACAGGATCCAACACTGATCCACTCAAAACAGACAAAGATAATACTACTCCCAAATACAAATTTAATTTGACGTCAATTTAAAAATATAAACAACAATGTGTGACTCGCCTACATTCTGTGTAGATCTTCCAAGGACAAAATATACTCTCCCCTAAATATTAGTATAGCAACACATTTGTTACACAGCAATTATGTTTTCCAAGGCAGATCTGAGTTTCTGTTTCAGGAGATTCCTGTCATTGCATTGCAGTGTGCACATTTTGTAGTGGACAATTATATGTTTGTGGGCTACATGTTGTAGCCTAGTACAAACATGAGTCTTTTTTTATATATATAGGCCTATCTACTGTAAATACTGTGTGCAGTCTGGTTGCTTATCCTATATGATGCATTAAGTGCATGGACTGCTTGTAATAAGCCTGCTGACATCACAGAATAATTTTTTTCTGAAGTCATGAGATGTTTGATAGAGTTCAGGAAACATCTCGAGGACGGCCCCTTTACTCCAAATAATCAGACTCTATCAACTTGGAATGTGTACGGATCAACTCACCCATGTGTAGAAAATGCACAGAGGGTCAAAATACCGTTAAATCCTGCAGCCTGTTAAATCTGTTATCAGTTAAACATGGAAATAGGCAAAATTAGAGATGCATTGCACTTCCACTGTATTATAACTGACGTGTTTAATCAATAAATAAAGGACTTTATACATTTTGGGATGTCAGTAATGGTAAATGTGGTAGTTGTGTCACTTTTGACACAGTGAACCTCATGGCTGACAAATGAAAGTTTTTTTGGAATAATAAGGCTGCCATTCTGTCAGGTAGCATACAACCAAGGTTGTAGACTCAACAGATCTGAAACATGCAAAAATGAATTCTTTGGCCACTTGGGTGCAGCAAAAATCAGAGTGTATCAATAACATGTTATAAAGTTCATATGGTATATTGATATATAACGGTATCTGTTAGAGGGACATGAGAAAGGACCAAATGTGTTTTGTTAAATAACACTTTTCCAGCTTTTAATGCAATTCATTTGAATGACTTTTTACAGTTTGATCTCACTTTCCTCTAACTATGTTGACTGCTGATTCATAGTATCCAGTCGTCAGTGTAGTTGAATGCTTAGTACTTTGAGTTCATCCTTTGGTTTTAGGTTTGTGATGGGTAAACAGATGAATACTGTTAAACAAATACTACTGAGTTGCATTAATATAAAGTTTTTACTGTATTTCTACAACAGTATATATATATTTCTACATCACAGTAATCTGATCAACCGATGACTGTGACTGTGAATTCAATTTAAATTGAAATCTGACAGTAACTTGCTGTGAAAGTAATGCAACTAAATATTTGACAGTAAAACAGCACAAAACACAGTAATGAAAAAACAAAGTTACCATAAAACTCGATGACAAGCATCATCATTATTGACTACGTGACTGATCCCTCTTTAAAAGCTGTTTCAACATGAGGATACAATTATGATCCATAATGAATTCCACATATTGATCAGAGGTGGAGGATTTAGGAAAGGCCACCTCACAGCTCCACACAGATGCACCCTGAGTTACTGAGTCAGAAACCCTGAGAGGTACCAACATATCAGCACCTTAGAAGCCTGTTTATTTATAGGCATTAATGGATATGTTTATTATAATATAACATAATAACTTTTTTCACAAATATGGCAGTGCTGCGATCTTATCGGCTTCCTATGCAAATTTTAATTGCATGGTAGTTTATGATCTTAAAAGGCTCGATTGTTGTAGAAGCTGCTTGTGACTAAGAAGTTACAAAATAGCTTAAATGTGAAAAGATCATGGAATGCATGAAACTATTTGCAGCATAAAATGGTACACAGCCTCCATAGAGTATAAATTATGTAAGTTTGCTTTTGCAACTTTTCTTACCATGTTTGTCAAAAAGTAAAGTGGGAATCTAACATACTTTCTAAACTGGTTAATCCTTAAATTCACCTTATTCACTTTTAGATAGATATATATTTTATTGATCCCCAAGGGGAAATTCAAGGTCCCAGTAGCCTTTTGACAAAGGCTGAGCACTGGAAGAAGAGAAACTGATACTGCCACTACTACTATTAATATTATATTTGCACCGAGACCTTCCTGACAGCTCATATGGAAATTAGTCCTCATTAGTTTATCATTTAGCATCAAAGAGGTGCAGCAGGTCGATGTTTGAATCAGTTACCCTGATTCAAACAGCGACCTAACTGCTTTCTGAAGAGCTCAGAAACCACACTGGACAAACAAACTAATAAACAACATAATAACAGCAATATGGAATCAACATGCTTTTTAAAAATGTTGAACCTTAAAATAAGACCTTTTAAAAGCATGTGACTCAGCTCCTGCACGTTCAGGAATCAATACAACTTAATCCTCAAACCTGTCAAACCTCATTATGTGTATTTAGCCCAACAGTTCAATCCACTTGCCCCGAGCACATGAGAAATAAACGCATAATGCTCTCCCTCTCCCCTGCCCTCACTCTCTCTCTCTCTCTCTCTCTCTGTCAGTGTGATCAATTTTTCGACTTCCTCCTTTTGGAGTGGCTAGGCTGAATACCAGAACACAGGATATGCTTCACAGTGCTCTCAGTTTCTACAGCAGCAGCAGCAACAGCAGCAACCGTGAGGACGACTCGCTCTGCAGTCAAGATGAGTGCTGGGGATGTGGTCTGCACCGGCTGGCTCATTAAATCCCCCCCTGAGAAGAAATTAAAGAGATTTGTGAGTAGTAGTACATACCGGACACTTGTATATGTCCTCTGCCAGTAGGACTGCCAGGTTGTGCTGCTGAGCCTGTGTGTGTGTGTGTGTGTGTGTGCGCGTGTGTGTGTGTGTGTGTGTTACGGTGTGGAATGATGATTTAGAAACACTGTGGGTTTGTACGCTTCTGTTAAACTGAGGACTGTTTCTTCTTTTCTTTCTTTTCTTTTGGCTTGTGGATGCAGTATAATTATACCAACAATGAATCATGACAATAACAATATGTCACAAACTGCAGATGCACTTGACAGCCATAGACAGCACTGTTTTGTGGTTGTTGGGGTCATGTGATAATGCTCCGTGTATATGTGTTTATGTGATGAGCGTGTGCATTGCGAAACATGGGAAGTAATGCCAGACAGACTTAAGTGACAAGCAGAAATAGTCCAGCTTTAATGACGGCTGTTTGCACTTCCTCTGTACAAATGCAAGAGGAGGGGGGCCATTTGTCAACACCAGTGCAGGGAAAGGGTGGGTGGAGGTGTGCATTGATGGGGTTAGAGAGGGAAATAGAAACTTATTTTGGCACACTATGCAAATCCTGTTGATGCCAGAGAACAAAGTAAATACATGTTTTTCAGACTGTTGTTAGGGCAGGGACACTATCTGACTCAGTATTCAAATGTCAAGCACATGCTGTTATGAAAATTTAAATTTTCCGTGGTCAAATTTATCTTGCATTCATCTTGCACGATGGTGTTCTCAAATAAAAAAGAAAAAAAAAATGAAAGCATACTTTGAGAAAACTTCAACGTAGAGTGCTGTGTGGTGTTTGTTTAGTTGCAGCTTCTTGATTGTCACCTTGTATAGAAACAGAAATATCATCACTCTTATTTTCTGCAATGATAAATGTGCATTTAACGGTTGTCTGCTGTGTCCAGTTCACCACAGTGTGTGGTGAAGCTGGCCCTTACTCACAAGAGCTTGTAATGCTTGTATCGAGACATATACATTATTGTAATAGCCCTTGATTACTACCTTTGATGACATGTTGTATTATAAAAGCCCGTTGTAATTGTTTCTCTTAACTAGAATTACATAAAACGACTAATTTTCACTCCTCAAGATCATGAAAAGGAAAATATTGAAAGAGAAGCTATTGCAAATGTCATTAATAAGATACTGTATATAAACCTCTAATATCCCATGCTAAGCATTATCAATACTATAATTTTAAGACTTTTTTAGAATGGATATTGGCAACATTTTAACCTGTCATACGCCTTTTCATTCAACACATTTTGACATGTCACAGTAGGAAAGGCACAGGTGTAAATAATCAAATCAATGATGGCCAAATTCCAGTTTCAGGGTCCTGGTATTGTTCATTCTGGCTCACTGTCACACTGTCTTACTGGAACACTTAAATAGAACGCAGCCATTGTTAATGTTGTGAGTAGCGTCTGTGTTTTCCCTACTATGACGAGACAAACATGTTTTAGAGTTATGTAAATATAAACCTTAGCTTGAGCGTTCATTTTTTGCCCCCACAAAGTCCAGTTACCAGCATTTTCCAGAGCGTTCAAGCACATCACACAGTCCTCCTCAGTGGATTATGTTTACTCAGTTGCCACCATCACTGAACACCTGTGTGCCATACTTTGGTCCCATAACTTAAAAATGAAAAACAATGAAAATGAAGCAGTTTTATATCCCAAACAACTTAAGTTCAGAGCTCAAACTTTCCATATTCAAAACATCTATAGGATTAAGCCATCTGTCTAGTTATGGTTTCCTCTCAACTTGACAGTGTTATTGGCGTAAGTGTGGCGTGTCTAACCATTTCCTGGTACAAACACATTACCAACTGACTTGTGCAGGAGCTGATTACCCACATGCAGAACAAAAGGTTTTCACACCACAACAGTACCGGACGAGGCCCCATCCCTATAATGCACACGAAGTCACAAAACCAAGTGTGAAAGAGATTTCCTACATCTAGCATTACTATTCTTATAATTTCTTTTAATCATTGCTATTTCTAAATATAAAATCTGACACCCCCGCATGGCTAGGATGACAACTGGCACCCTGTATGCAGCGAGGGCTCAGGCGTTACATATTACAAGTAGATCTATGGAGCTATAAATACCTGTTTCAGTATTACATTTTCAGTAAGTCCTCAGTAGACCAAGTACTGTATAAATACCTCTTTCGTTGTGTTTGACATTTCCTACTAAATACAGTGAACTTCCTCTTCTCTGTACTTCTGGGAAATTTGAGTTAAGGTTCCGCTTATTGACCATATCAAAAGCACACAAAAAAAAGAGTTTAAAGTTGCTAAGTTAGCTGTTGTGAGCAGGAGCTGTGATCTAATACCCATGACTGGTCATGACTAATAAAATGGTGATGGTGGGGGAAAGGGAGAGGTTACTCTTAGAATTATGCAGTACTGTCAACACCATTATACAGTAAGGATAAAGTTAAAACTTAAAAGTAACTCCACGATGAACTTTTTGCTCCCTTTCTCCTGCAGGCGTGGAGGAAACGCTGGTTTGTGCTTCGAAGGGGTCGTATGAGCGGCAATCCTGATGTGCTGGAATACTATCAAAGTAAGAACTCCAAAAAGCCAATCCGCACCATCGACTTGAAAGAGTGTGAGGTCGAAATGCTGAACGGGCAGCTCAGGATAAAGCGAGACTTCCATGGAAAGCACCTTTTTGTGGTAAAGACCTCATCTCGTGTGTTCTACCTGGTGGCCAAAACTGAGGAAGAGATGAACAGCTGGATCAGTAGCATCAGTCAAATCTGCCAGTTTGGGAGCCTGGAGGATGCAGGTAAATACACACTATGTGGTCGTGTTAAAGCTGCACTTGGCAAGACCTTTAAAACGTGCCTCTTATTGAAAGTCACATAGTAATGGTGTAAAACAGAAGATCATCCCATTCACCAGATGCAGTAGATTCACCCTGCTGATCCAGAAGAAATTGGTGTCACTTGACCCCACACAGGAAGTGGTGAACTGAAAATAAGAATAAGAATAAGGTCAAAATAAGAATAAGAATAAGGTCAAACTGTTTATTTAGTGCTGTGTGGTTCACAGACCAGTGATGGTTCAAACATAAGGGTGCAGTTTATGACAACATCCTTCTTCAGCTTCTTCATGTGTTAATTACTACAAACTCATGCTGTGCACACTTTGTCAAAACTAAAGTACTTCATTTTTAATTCTAATGGAATTCACATAGATTCAAGTGTCAGGCAACATTTTAAAAAATGATGCTAAACAACATCTGGAATATTTCCATGGTGTCCTAGTATTTTGCATTATTTTCACAAAGCGGTATAGTATGGAGTGTTTTTCTCTACATTTAAAAACACAAGGGAAAAAAAATAAAGATCTGAAGAGGTAATTTCCCATCCATTGAAGTGGCAGACTTGAAAAACATTCAATCAGCTGAAGACTAAAACTTTGTGGGCTTGATGCAGAGCTGTGGTCTTTTCAGATACATTTCTCAATAAATGCAACTCCTAAACCCACACACAGTGTCACATCATCGCATTGTGGTTAAAACCTTTTATCCAAATCATATGTGGTCTTCTTTCTACATTGGTAGCAGCAACAACAAGTAAATGTTGCATTATTTTTTAAAATTGTAACTGTTAGAAATATAGACATATTTTTCTTTAATCTTTCTGGAATGGAGATGAATTCAGATGAGTGCTCAAGTCAAGCAAAGTACATGGTTAAATGACTCGAAGATAACACGTGGCCGCATATTTTGTCATACATCTGGCAGTTGTCTGTGTGCACAAGATGTTTCCAACAGTTCAAAATGTTGTAGTTGCTACTTGCCTGTCACACAGCCTAATGTTGCAACTGTATTAGAGGAGATAACAGCAGATCAACAGGGAGCTGAGGTCCCATTCAAACTAACAGATAAATAATGAGATTTTCCCATCACCGTGAACGTGCTTTGGAGCTGCACAGAATGAAATATCATCTTTTGTGGGGTGATTCTTTTTTTTTATGCATCACTAAGTGCTGCTTTCATTTGACTTTTATTCCTATATATACACTTCCTCTGTTAACATATGATCACTCTCTACAATGTATTGCGAGAGTGAGGCTGTTTTGACCCTTGCTTTACTGTTGCTTCCAATATTTTGTGAGGAGATGTGGAGACATGTCTGTTAGAACACTGTCATCTGTGTGAAGAAGATAGAGCAATGTTGCTGATATGCCGCCCTGCATATTACCGTAAATCTCATATGCTCTTAGAAAAACACACACACACACACACACGCACACACACGCACACACACACACACACACACAGTCAATTATAATGCAAACTTATATTCCACACTAAACACTGTGATACAGATTGTTGCCGTAGTTTTTGTAGAATTTTAGAATGTTACGTTGCTTAAATTACGTTTTTCTTTTTAGAAAATAGGACTGCCTGGATCTCAAAAGACTTCTGTGCGATGGCACCTCATAACTTTTGCAAAGGAATATAAAAGGTTGTTCTGCACCCACAAGAGAATGCAAACGTCTATTAAGGGTAGCAAATGTTTCATGAGAACATGCAAAGACTTTTGGATGTTTTCGCCTACATGGTTCTGCAGGGAGAGCCTTGACTTAGCGGCCTTGAGTGAAATGGAATGAAACAAATTTCTGAACGAGAGCCAATCTGACTAAAAGATTGGGAGGATATATAAACAAAAGAGGGAACAGGGCTCACATGTGTCTACTTTTAAGGTGCTTGCAAAAAAATGTGATTTCTCTTTTCAAATTCACCTGCTCCATTTACAGTATATGTTCGAATTCGATTTGAATACGGGCTGCATGGGAGAAACCTGCATGTGTGTGTGTGTGTTTGTGTATGGTTTGCGATGGCAGTTTTCTTGTCACTTCTTAGTGGTTGTAACGTTTCGGAAACTACATGCTCTCTGTCTCTGCTTGTTCTCAACAGAGAGTTCGGAAGAAGGCTTTCCTCACACCCCCACCTCCCTTCATCCGTCCCCTGACAGCTCTGACCGAGTGTCTGTATCAAGCCAACCAGATTCCAGTCACCCACTGGACTACCTGTTTCTCTCACAGTGTGAGACGGGGAGTGTAAGCACTAGTAGGTATGTACTGTACAATCTGCAAAACCTTTGACACAAGACAAAATGATTGCAGTAGTTCATGTTTAACAAATATAATGCTTTCCTTCCCCCCCACCCCCATATATGTAGACATGACAGCTTTTCAAACTCTGAGATCTCTCTGGAGCAGAAGTCATCAGACGATGCCGTCAGGGACATTGTCCCCTCACCTCTTTACACCGATTCCTCTTCCTCCTCCTTCTTTCATGCCAGCCCCAGTCCATCTCTTTTCCTCCATGGGAGGTTGACTAACCCTCCTTTCAGCGCTCCATGCACCTCCATGCCACTACCGTCGTCCTCTTCCTCTCCACAATGCCACTGTGCCACAAATGTCTTCCAGTTTGACAAACCTTATTCTTCTGCATCGTTTGAGGCAACGAGTGACAGGCAAACACCTCCTCCGCTGCCACCCAAGTCTAATCTCCTGTCAGAGCAGCTAAGTGATGATTTAGCTCACAGGCCGAGGGCAAACCACGCTGCATTATGTCTCCGGAGGACCTCTTTGTCAAGCCTGGACCATTTCAGAACAGGTACGTCCTCATTAGGAAAGAGTCTCACAGTATGCAGAATACAAAAAACTGAGCAAGCTGGGCGCAACAAAATGATTCATAATCCTGGCGTGGCAGCATACAGATTCATGTCGACAACATCTGATTGTAAGGGATGAGATTGTAAACTAATTTTCCAATCATATGTCTTTTTTTTAGGAGGGGCTGATAGCAGATTGATGAGGAACAGGAGGCAGAGTCTTAATCTGGTAAGAGAATCATTAACCAAAACATTTCTCATGAGATCTTGCTGAAGAAACCCTGCATGATTAATGAAATAGCTTGACATTTTGGGAAGTATGCTTTACGCAAGTTAGATGAAAGGATATAGCACTCTCATGGCCGTTAAATATGAAGCTACTGCCAGGAGACGGTTAGCTTAGCGTAGAACAAAGACTGGGAACAGTATATATCTCATTTGTTTAATCTGTAACATGAACTGCCTGGAGTTTCTCCCGCAACTAACGCTACAGCTTGGGATATGGTTAGCTTAGCCTACCATATCTGGGGTATTCGCTGATTACCAAGGCAACCCCACAGTGACTCCAGGAATTTTTTAAGCTTTGGTTTTTGTATGGATTAAACAAACAATATATAACATGTTAATTAGTGAGCTTCAGAGGTTCTGGTAGATGGATTTTGTTACCGTTAGACAGAGCCTGGCTAGCTGTTTCCCCCTGTTTCCAGTATTTGTGCTAAGCTGAGCTAACAGGCTGCATCATATTCATATTCATACCTACGGTGGCCAAAAAGGGGCAAACGCACTGCAACTAAAAAAAAAACACACATGCAAATAGACAAAACACAAGCAAATTAAGAAAACATCTTCACTGATTTGACAACACACTCGCAGCATTTAGCATACGCGCTTTAAATACACACAACACAACCAAATACAGAAACGATGCAAAATGAAAAGCATAAAAAAACCTAAAAGCTGCAAGCTAACACTAGCTAAAAGCCCATATATGTTACTGAAAAGTAGAACACATAGAAAATATAATAAAAATGATCCACTCTCTCTGACATAACCTCGCCTTCCGTTGTGTAAACTGGATGCAGCAGTTTTTCTGTTGCATTTGTTTTTGGGGTTTGTGTGCTTTTCATTTTGCATCGCTTCTGTATTTGCAGCGCATTTGTGTATTTGGTTGTATTGTGTGTATTTGCAGTGTGTTTTGCTAAATGCTGCACATGTGTTGTCAAATTATTGAAGATTTTTTTGTTTTTCTTAATTTGCTTGCGTTTGTCTATTTGCATGTGTTTTCTTAAGTTGCAGTGTACGTTTGCCCCTGTCGGCCGCCGTACATACCAGACATGAGAGTGGTATCAATCTTCTCATCTAACTCATCAAAATGCCAAACTATTCTTTTAAAAAAAAGAATGGATTGGAACTGTAGGATTGGAAAATGTACAACTTTAGCACCCGAGGGGTAGTATAATTTATCTAAGAATAAAAACACATGCCGTCAGAGTAATTTAAAAGATGCAATAAGCACGTAAAGATTCAGTGTCTTTAACAAATGTGTACCAAAATGACAATAAAGTGCACTTGTCTGACCTCGTGATGCGTTGTCGTTCAGCAGCCTTGTTTAAATACCACACAAGTTCAAAGCTACCAGGATGAGTCATATGTCCCCATGGCTTCCCCGTCTCCCTCTGTTACCACCATTGAATGTGATGGCTACATCCCCATGAGCCCTGCGACATTCAGTTTCCACAATACAAACTGCAACTTTGAGTCCTCCACGACTCTCAGCACACCAATGCGTCAACCTGGAGATGTTGCGCCGCCTCCAATCCACCGGCATCTCAAGCCTCGCCTGAGGAGAGGTGAGAGTCATAACAGCCCGGATTGGTTCATGTGACATTTTTTGACATTGTGTAGAAAACTGAGCTTTTATTTCTACTCAGCTAATCCACTCCGTGGCTGGGGGTCTTCGTGATGTTTTTGAGTATGTGGTCTTTGTTATACTTTAAACAGGGTTTACAAATGTAAACGTAAATGACAGGATTCATGCAGATATCAGATACACAGATTTTTCCACACAATGATCTTGTGATCATCGTTACTACTTGTCTACTTGTCATCGTTTGAAAGCTGGCCCTTCTGTGGCACATTAGAGAATTACAGTCAGTCCAATAACTTTGCCCTTTCTGGGTTCACAGCTCGACCTCCACCTCTTGACTTGAGAGGCCTCTCTACAATCACAGAATGTCCCACTCATCTTCCTTTGAGCAGAGCAATGACTGAATCATGGTGAGGGAAAAAGTCTTTATCCACAAAGTGTAATAGGAGGTTCCAGTCATGTGTTTTGGTTATGGGACTGCCATTTTGTTTACGACTAGATCTCATTATATCTTTAAAGGTTAAATCTCATTTTTACCTTGGTTCTAAATAGGCTCACCCAGCTTAAGGCTAATGTCCTGCTTCTCCGTTGGTTGCTAATCTGACATAATTCTTCCTATTTTTTTTGTTTTTATTGTGTAATTGCAGCTTTGCAGTGAACTGTTTACCTCTTGATAGAAGACTTGAAAATATGGACAATCCAAGAGATGAAGACACACACTGCACTGCAATGGTAACTACTTACAGTAGTGAAAACACATTTTAAACAATACATATATAGTGTATAGACTGACTCGATGCAATTAATGCTATCAGAGACTTGAAGAGGACTTTGACTCTGCATTTCTATGATTCTTTTCATGCACCAAAAAGATACTGAGTAATGTGACCCGATTTGGCTTTCCTGGCTAGAAAATGGATCACATTTTCCTTAGTTAAACGCCCTAACATTATTGGAACAGTGATGATTCAACAAGGTCTTCCTTTCTTTCTTTCTCTGACAGGAGTCAAGGCAACATTTCTGTCTCAACTTTGATGGAGCGGTTCAACCCTGGGCGAGAAGATCAAACCTTGACTATTTGTCACTGGATTTCAATTCTGCATCCCCCTCTCCTGTGCAGAAGGTATGTTATGATCAGATAAATGCGATAGATCAGATTAATCTCTAAGTACAGACTCAGTGTTTTGCACCATTGTGCAACTGTAGCCTCTGTAGACAGTAACAGACATGGACTGGCCAAGACTCTGACAGTGATGATGTTACTTTGCTATTGCTATTACATTTTCTGTTTCCTACCTTCACTATGCTACAAGCTTTGGGTGTTGGTGAGGCATTCTGGGAAACAAATTAAGTCACTGAAATGGAGAGAGAACAGCTAACACCACACATGAATGATTTCTGACATTGTAAAATGTATTGTCTTAAAATTTAAACACACACTCAGCAGTATTATTGTTATTATTATTATTATTATTATTATTATTTGTAAGTAAAAAGTAAAAAAAAAAACACACCAACAACTTGTCTGTAAGCAGTGACAAAAAAAACTGCATCTTTGAAGACTTGTTACTTGTGATATGTTGAAACAGTTGACGCAAGACTGCTACTATTATAGTACTCATGAATTTGATGTTGTACACATGCAATGAGAAATGCATGATCCAAGAGATTTGTACTTTAATAGTTCAGCACACTCAGGACCATCACTAGTTCAAATACAATACATGCAACATGATTGTTTGTTACAAGTAAAGCAGAACCATGTTTATTTTGGAAATATATCACTCACTGTCTCCTCATCTCTCCCGCTTTATGTCCAGCAGAAGTCCTTTCTGCCTGATGATCACAGAGTGGATTACGTGCAGGTGGATGAGAAGAAGACTCAGGCGCTGCAAAACACCAAAATGGAGTGGACAGATGTCAGGCAGTCAAAAACATAAATGGAACATACCTGCTAAAAAGAAATCACTTGGTTTCAAGCAATAACACCAGCGAGGAGGACAGACGAGGACCAAAAACAATTTAAAAGCACTTTGAAAAACAGTATTAAAATAAAAGTACAAGAGTAAATAAGCATTTAGATGGTTGTTTATGTAGTGGAAACACAAAACTGCACTGTAAAACTTTCACTCTCAGAAGATCAATTTTGTAAATAATACCAGATTGTGCACTGTGTATCACAACGATCTTTACCGTAGCATAATGTTTTACCAAATTTTGAAAAGGGCATAATATTGTTTCATTGTAAAAACAACGCATGTGAGATTTGCTGTAAATGTATGTAGTAATTGTGATTGTAAATAAGACAACTATTTTAATGATAATAATTATTAAACATATTAAACATTATAATGTTTTTATATATTTCTTTCCCTAATTATGTATCATAGACCAAAATGATCCATCCTGATTATTCTCCCGCTCCTTCTGTGACCTTCATATTGAAGATGTTTTCACTTGTTGCGGTACTGTGATTACTCTAAGAGATTCTGGAAACATGTCATAGAAATTGTTTCCTGTACATCCACATAAACTCCCTTGAGGTTTGAAAATGCTATCTTCTGGTTTTAAGAGAGAGGACTCAGATTATTGTTTGTGTGTGACAAACCTTATCTTGCTTCAAGCTAAATATCACATCCAGGACTACAAATTCAATAGAAGCTAAATCTTTTTTTAAATTTTTTTTTTATTTATTGTGTTTTGTTTATTTATTTAATTATATTATGTATTTTGTCTCATGCACCTGTCTTCCCCCACCAGCATTTTCTAATTGTTATGCTCCGATAAATATGTAACTATAAATAAAGTTTATATATATTTTTTAAACTTTCTAAAGGTGTTTTCTTTAATTCACAAATTACACACCAGCATTTCATTAACCCTGTTCCAAGCAAATGAAAAAAAAATATCCTACCTCATCAAGGTTCCCTTAACTGCACAGGAACATGTACCATGCATGGATGTATTAAGAGAACAGTACCATGGACCAAACAATATTTTGGAAATATGCAATTATGCGTTTTTCAAGATTAAATACTTTATTATTAGTTTTAGTATAATTACTATTATATCGTTTTTTTAACTTAAGTTAAAGAACACATGAGCATGGGCCTATAAAGAAAATATAATATATTAAATAAGAATAATAGAAAACGTAATACAAATTTAAATGTATAATCAGTCCGTGCGAAATTTATCCAACACAAAATAAGTCTTTATTGACTTATAATTTTTAAGGTATTTTACTATTGCAATATTGATGAAGTTCGTGAGAAGTATATTGTGTGAATGTGGAATGTTCCTAATAAAATAACACCTACACACATGTTGCGTCACTAGCATGCGCCCAGGATGGTCACGAAAGGAGTTTTGGGTAAATTACCTGAGAAATCGGTCATCATTCAGCATTTAAACGCTGATCATCGGCGTCCCGTGCGTGGCTAAACTAGACACATTAATCCAATACCTGTGAAGTTGGTCTGCGTATTTATACCACACTGTTTTGCTGCGATGAGGTTTAACGTTACCCACTGTCGGTCTCACATTACAGCCGCAAACTGCAGGACACACTGGTGAGTGGGATTAACGCTGTTAGCAAGCACCCCTGTGCTAGCGTTAGCTAACGGTAGCTGCAAACAAATGAAACCTGGTGAAAAGCGACCCCCGGGCCCAAGTCGACTGCGGTAACCCAAAGTTAAAGTAAGCGTTAGCAGAAACCATGCACTGAGATGTAACTCCGTCTCCTGGCCGAGAAACCGACACCAGCTCCGTGCTGCTGCACCATTTTGGCTTTACGTTAGTTGGTAAGTTTGTTTACCTTACGACTCAGTTAGCTCTATCGCTTGAATGCGCTAATATGTCATTTAGTTTGGTTTTACATGAACACATGAACAACCGTTATAACTAGGTCTGTTAGTTGGACTGAATTCAACGATAGCTACACGTCTATTGTCTTTGCAACGGCTCTAATTTAAAGTACATTTTGGAGATTTTGTGACCCACCTTTCACCGCTGGTCTTCATAAAAGTAGTGACTGTACAGCTGTAGCATCTGTAGCCTGCTGCTTTATCACCTAGGCTTTTAGTTCCAAATTGAAGTCACCAGCTTACGTTTTTTATTTTATCTTTGATTAACCTTCAGTCAGTTATAGATAATTGTGTAACTAAACATAAATGCACTCAATAGTTTAATCTTGGTCAGTCTTTCTCTGGCATGCACGCACGTTTAGATGTCTAAGGTTATATTTATTGGTTTAGTTTAATTGTATTCTCCCACAAAACAATGTAGCCTACATAACATACTTGCAGAAATATATACAAAACAAAACAGAAATATTCCATACAAAGACAATAGATTCAGTATGAGTATAGGGTATATATGCATATGTAATTAATGCACTAAGTTCCTTATGCCTGCCTTATTTCACTGGTCTGTAGTTTTGCAGTTGGGGCAGTTTTTATTTTTGTTTTTCCCATTAACCAAAGTCCTAGCAAAGTGGCCCCACAATAATATTGCAGACACATTCTTACATTTATTGATGTGGCTTTCTTGACAAAAGATTGGCTCAAATAACTTAATGGAGAGTGGGCCCCTCTCGATCTAAGTCAGCAACAAAGAATGCAAAAAAAAAAAAGAAGAAAAAAAGCTGCAAAATAACACAAGACATATGAGACACAAAATGACAGAAATGATTACTAGTCACCAGTAGGGAAGACAGGCACACATGGCCATACAAAGCCATAACCCACACACTGGAACGAGCCATACAGACATCAAGAGAGAATACAGGGGCAAAGACTCTAGCTCGTGCAAATCCACACTAAATCTGAGAACATGTTTCTGTATATAGGGTTGAGTAATTTTAACTGACCAAAAAGTGACTCATAGGTACCCGGTAGGCTAAACCAATTGCACACACCTCAGGAAAAGACTTGTCTTCTCACATCTTGGTATGTCATAATACACTAGTAGATGGCAAAAGTAAAAAAAAAATAAAAAAATAAAAAAGGCTGATGGCCACAGTGATATAGAGGACACTGGTGAGTATTACAAATTCTAACCGTCTAATGGAGGTGATGTTTAAAGTCTGCAATGTGAATGTTTCACATCAGTGTGGCAGAAATTTGAATTGAACATTGATTGTGGTCTTAACTATCTCAATACAGGGCTCATACCAGATGGACACATTCACTGCAGCGATCCTATCAGCGGATTTAGAAAATTCAGCTGCTATGCCTTCTGTTGGACTGCTTTTGTAAACGTGGTCGCCATGGCTTCTCGTAAGGTAGACGAGCTACCAAGTGACACCAAGGATTTGGCTTCGGTCTCTGCGCAGATTTCCCGGCGCGGCCACGACGACATCGCGGAAGAGCCTCAGCCAGATGCCATGAGTGCTACGGTGAAATCCCAGAAATCTGGAAAATTTAGGAGGACTGCCTTGACCTTTTTTGGAGTTCGGAAAGGTATCTGTATTTTACCTAGCTTCTTTGGAGGAAGGAGTAAAAATCAGAACAAGTGGTCTTCTAAGAAAGGAATCCACAAAAGCAGAACACATGATGGGCTAAGTAAGATTAGTCATGATGACAATCTGAGAAGTGGGTACACCTCAGCAGGAGATTTTGAGTACCACGGCCAGAGGGACTCTGCTGGAGAGCTCCACAGCAGCTGTCACAATGAATGTAGTCACCACGCCGCTGACCAGAAATCACTGACTCTTACCCGGCAGAAGAGGGGTTTTAGGAGTCTTTTTCAAAGTTTTAAGTATCACAGAAACCATAGAGATGTTGGGTTGGATAAAACTGAAATGATTGCAATGTCCTCTCCTCGCTGCAAGGAAGAGGTGCCTGTTGTCCAGGACAACACTAGCCAGTATGTCACAGAGTGCCTGGGATCGGAACCCGATGTGCCTGATTTAGCAGATGTTATATGTGATATTTCCATTGGTCCTGAATGTATTGATGCGGATGAGGTGCCATCCGAGAAGAGTGTGGAGCAAGACATCCCAAAGTCTGAGCTCAATGATGAGACACGTGATGAAGAAAGGGAGGAAATGAAATTGATGGCCGTAGTTTCCAGTGAATTGAAGGAGAGTTCTAGAGGACGGAGCGAGCCTTGTCTGAAACTCGAGATGATGCCTGAGCCCATGTTGAAGTCCGAAACGCCTGCTGGCTCATCGGATCAGCTAAACCTGATTTACGGAGACGTTGCATCATTAAAGAGCTTTGATTCACTCACTGGCTGCGGGGACATCATTGCAGATCAAGAAGACGAAAGCATCACGGAGAGCACAGTGTCTGGAGAAAGGAGCCGGAATGGAGGAAAGAGGGCCTCGTGTTATCTTACTTATCAGGGTGGCGGTGAAGAAATGGCCTCACCCGAAGATTTGGATGAGGAGTGTCTACATGATTTCTGGGGAAATAATGAGTCAGAGGAAATTTGCTGTACTTGCAGCCAAGATCACACTGATTTGACCACTGACTTGACAAGTTCTCACAATATGGACTTACTGAACAGTAACAGTGCACAGCAAGCCAGTGGCATGGACGTTTCTTCAATTGCTGATGTGTTAACTCCTCAAAGTGAGCATCAAGAATCAGTTCCAAATAGTGACGAGGGCTACTATGATTCAACTACCCCGGGGCCAGATGACGGACAAGAAAAAACTGACAGACTAAGGGCAGAGAGATTACCCAGGGACAGTTACAGCGGTGATGCCCTCTATGAGCTTTTTGCACCTGATGAGAGTCTCATCAGTCCACATTATGAAAACAAATCAAAACTGCCCAGTTCAAAACCCTGCGAGTATTTAAGCGAGCCAGTTGATGTGACAGATTCCGCCTTTGTTCCAGACATGAATCGGTTAAAACTAAGTGCTGAACTGTATAAAGTTCACGATGGCCGAGAGACGCCGAGCACATGCAGTAAGTCCTCGGAGTTGGCACAAAACATGGTTGGTCGTCAGGAAATCGGTATGAATAAAAACCGTAATTTGAATTCAAAAGCCCAAGCATCAGTCAACAAGAATGATGTAGAACCAGATGTAGTTGACAAAAAGGGAATTGCGCCTGCTTCAACTGAGAAAAGAACAAAATCCCTGAATGCTGACTGTGAGAAAAGGCACAGCAGCGTGTCATTCGGAAGCACGTCTGACCCAGATTTTGAAACATTTTGTGAACCCAAAGAGCAACATCTCGAGGAAAACAAGCCCGTAGCTTTGCCATACAAAAATATCAATTCTCAGTCTCCAGACGATAACAATGACTTGGATGATGGGCAAACTGTGTGTTTCTCTCAAGCACTTGTGGACTACACGAAACACTCTCAGATGCTGAGTAACCTGCACAACAATGTGGATGATTTGGAGACAAACTCTGCCTTCACTCCAAATATGCAGGCCTTACCTACCATAGTCACATTTGATGTAGTGGATATGCATAATGAGGGTGAATACGATGAGCAGATTCACATGGAACTGGAGGAGGACATCTCATCGCCCTATCAGGAATTTGAAGAAAGCTACCTACAAAAAGATGCATTTGCTGAATGTGACTATCAAATGTTAGATCTGTATGAACAGAACCTGATCAGTAATACATGGGCAATTGCTAGTCTCCCGCGGCACCTAGGCCTTACAAGAGTCAGTCAGTCCATGCCTAATCCGTTGTCTCTAGACAGGAGAAGTAGGTCTCTGGACACAAAAAGCCTTGAGTTGAAGATGCCTGACGCATGCAGAGAGAACAGAGCTGCTATCGTTTCTTGTCCTCAAACTGAAAAGGACTCTGAAAGAGATTCCTCACCATATTACAAAAAGAATGTACTCGTGTCTGTGTCGGAGGTTAGAGACAGTAGTAGCATTATGGCCTTATCGTGGCAAACGAGGTCAGAAATGGCTTTAAGCCTTCCTCCGACAGATGGGCAATTCACCGAGAAAGTACAGAGTCTCAGTCAAACTCAAGTAAAACGCAAAATATTTTCTAGTTCATCCAGCAGTGATTGTCCCAACAGCACACCGCAACTTTGCTCTGAGGTGTCCGACAGAGTGTCCTGTGATTTAATTGCACAGAACACAGAGCTGTACAACAGGCAGTATCGCCTTCCTTCGCAGTCTGATTCTTGTTTACCTCATAGCACCTTTGTTTATTCTGGAATGATGGATGATGAATCAGATGATGTTGATGAGGATGTTTTTTGTAAAGCTGCCAGTAATTTGCAATCCTATAATCAGTGTGGTGAAAGCAGACCAGTGGCAGGTAGAGAAGGAATATCTCGTACTGGGAGTCCTCTGAATGCAGGTGTGTCTAAAGATAAAATGGCCGTCCTCCGTGAAACAAGAACACCCAGGGATGTGGCCTGCAACACGCTCCCCGACGCAACCTTTAACTGAAACGCTCTTGGCATTGAGATCACATGTATATGTGTTAAAGAGTGCTTTTACGTTGCATCCAAAGGACTAATTGTTGCTTAATTTTTTTTACTTGCACAACATATTCATTTGAAAACATGTTGTACACTGTGAGAGACAGGACATGAATTGAAATTTTAAATTCTGAAATGTGGGGTCTGTGCCATCATGCTGCGTCAAGTACATGGCTGTCTCATTGGGAAGTAAAAGGGGATTTTTCTGCATTTGCACAGTAACAGCTGCTTGTTTCACACAGGCCACACACGTCAGTCTATTCAAGGTGTTTAAGCAAGTTATAGTTTAATTTGCATTGCAAATGCTGACAGATTCATCTCATTAAGCTATTGAATTTCACTAGAAGGAGTATACCCATATGTAGCCTCAGTGTCCAGGTCTCAGTAGTAATGCCACACTGTTTAATGGGTATATATTAGCCTGGTCTCCATAGCACAGCCAAACGGGGGCTAGCCAAGTCTTGCTTTCCTTGCCAATCGCCCCGAAACATTTGTAGGCTTATGCTTTAACTGCCAGCTTATGTTTGTGTTTAATGTTTTTTTCACAGCCTCTCTTTACTCCAGTAAGCTTTATGTTGGCCTGTCATGATGCTCAAATTGACTGTTTTTAGCTGTTTTTAGGGTTTACCTCATTTCAGGACAGATTGGGTTTAGGAAACAAACAACAGAATATCTCAATTTGCAGCGAGTAATAGCTCAATCCACAATATAAAACATGTCTCTTGTTATGCTGTTATTGTATTTGGCTTAATCTCAAAACATCAGCTAGTTCTTCCCCTGAACCCAGAACAAGATAAGCATGTATAGGAAATGTCAGATGGAGTGATAGTTTTTGCAACTTAACTTCAGCTGCCACTTCATTTACATACTGTAGATAGCTATGCAAGGCCTATCGACTTGTTCTCAACTATAGCACATTTTACGTGCAGTTACCCTGTGTGTGTGAAAGTGCTTTAGATAAGACGTTGAAGAAACTGCCAGAGTAAAATATATATAAAATGGTGGAGGAAAACAAATTGAGGGGAAAAAAACTAGTAGTACCTACTGGTCTCAAATTTACTGTTTGCTTTTGGCCTGAGAAGATTTGGCCTTACTGTGTCTGTTTTTTTGTTGTTCCCATTTTCGAACAGCTTGATCACCTGTGAAGTTTAATAATCTTACTGAAATGATGCACTCCATTATTGCATTACTGTAAGCTTGTGGAATGAAAACGTAGTTTGATTTTGTTTGGATTTTAAAATATGTCAAAAGATAAACCTTTTTTTTTTTTTTAACCTTGTATCATTTCTTGTGCATTTTGTGTTTGATAGGGTCAGGTTAAACTGTCAGATGATGTAGTTTTTTTTTATAGTGTAATCTTGAACAAATTTGTATTTATATTCTCAACTATTTGTACACTGTAACATTGTATTCAGAATGGTTCTTACAAATTGGCACTATTCTTTTTGATAGTTTTTCTTTTATAATTTTGGATTTTGTTTATTGTCAAATTATACCCATGTTACATAAGGGGGATTCCTCTTGAAAATCTGTTACTGTTTTTTTGTCAGAGTAGAACACTGCCTTACACTAAAATAAACACAACAAGACATACATTTTTCCATTTTTATTTTCTGTCACTTGTCCATATTCAAGGTCATGCAGGAGCTGAAGTTTATTCCAGCATCCATGGAGCCAAAGACAGGGACACCTTGTCAGATCTTTTGCATTGGTTACACGTTGGCAAACACATTTACATGGACACGTATAAGCAGTTTATTGTTTCAAGTTCACCTGAGTATGCATGTACACCATATACATAATTTATTTATAAACATACATGATTACAATGATCTGCTAGATCAGTGTTTCTCAACTTTGGAGTATACCTACAGCAGGTCTGTGTATGATTTAAAAAAAAAAGTGTGCATATGAATGCCTAATTCCTAATATAATTATACTAATTAATTAATTGATACATTCTAAACATTTTTACATTTAGCATTTAAGAGTTTTTGTTCTTCAGTAAATCAGACACTGATGGCGCAGCGCTGGAATGTACTTCTTTATTAAAGCATTTGTTTTTCTCCAAAATTGTTCTGCGCTTGTCAAGGGGTACTTGGCTAAAAACTTATTTCAAAGGGGGAAGGTACGTTATTGAAAGCAGTATTGAAGAACCGCTGTGCTAGATCACGCCTCTGTATTCAAACCATCAACCTGCTAGGGACTGCCAATGAAAATTAGCCTGCATGACTAAATCTTGCACAATTACATGTTGGAATGTGCGTTGTCCCTTTTTTTAAACAAACCTAAATGTTAAAGTTATTACGTTGTCAACTACCCCCAAGTTGCAATCTATGACAAATCTGTCCTTGGTTGTTTGCAATGCTCAGTGTTCTGGTAAATGTTCCTACAAAAGCCACAAAAAAAGTATCACCAAAGCCCTGCCTTGATGAAACATCTGATTAGGTAGCATGGGGCACAAATCAAGTCCGTAGCGGTGGAATGACCCCGGTGTCTTTTCACCGCTTAGATTACTTGTTTCCCTTGCGTTATCTGGCAACCCTGACCAAACTGCGACAGCGCCAATGGCAGCAAAACATAACTGTTAAGGCGAGGAGGATGACAGCAACAAGGTAAAATGAGCACCGCCTGAAGTCAACGATAGCAGCGGTATATGTGTAGATTATGTAGAGAATAGTGTTGTGTTGCTGTGGTTTTACCCCTGTTGAAAATGTTAAATGATCGTCAACTTTATCTCAAGTTACAGTAGTATTCCGGCAAAAAATGTTAGCACACGCTAGGCAGCTAAAGCTAATGTTAGCAACCAGACGTTTAAGTTAGCCTGTGGAGCCACTGTACGTTAGCTAACTAAACGGAGACCGGGTTGACTGACAAGCTTGGTAGTTAGCGTTAGCTTGCAGTAATAGTTATCTAATCGCTCTCTGGCCATTGACCAACAAGATAAACCGAAGTAGACCGGTTAGTTTATTTAGCTAAAAAGCTGACTCTCCAGCTGGCCAAGTAACGGTAAACTAGCATGCTAGCGTCTGCTAAACGTAACTCGGGGCCTAGCTAGCTAAGGATGTCAAACCAGTTATCTCTAATCAAATTCAATCAAAAAGGTGGCGTCGTGTTTAGTAGTAATGTTGCAACGCTGTGTATTGTAAGTATACGATCTCTCTTGCTGTCATATTGTTCCTCCCTTTCATCCCTCTCAACTCAAGCACATCAGTTTTTTCTATTGACGTGTCAACTAACGTTAGTTGGCTAATGAATGCGAAAATATAGCTAGCCCACCTAGGTTAATTCAACAGTTCGGGAGTTTTTATGTGTGCGGTCACTGTCATTGGGATCAATGCGGTGTTTGAATTTGGTTGCACATTCATGTAGCTAGTGTGCTGTTTAGTGAAAGCTGGTTGAATATGAGAAATCAGTTCAATCCTCACTTTCTTTTTTGCCTATCGTTAATATCCCCCTGCCAAAGGGATAGTTTTTACTTTGAAATAATTATAGTTTCCAACGTATTTAAACACATTATTAATTGGATAAGTCTCTAAAAGTCGAAATTATGTTTACAAATCTCAACAAATTAAGGAGAAGAAAAACCTTAAATTGGATAAGTAGAAGCTCACATCAATAGAAGAAATATAACATTACATACAAGTATGATACAATACACTTTAAAGAATGGGAAAGGATGAAGCAAGTTGTTGCCCAGAGTTCTACTTATGATATGACAGACAGTGAGAGACAGAATGAGTCTAAAGTGAGATGGGATCATAGTGCCATCATCTGATCACTGTAAATAAGGAGTAAGATGATATTAGTTTTTCTTGGTTCCATGCCCTGGGTGAGAGTTTACTATGACATGACCAAAAACGTACACTCTTAATTATGTTTGTGTTTGTGCTTTTAAGCTCAGAAAATCGCGTTAATGACAGAACAGTGATAAGGTGTTGCAGTAGCCACTGTTCAAGAGCATCTCAGTTTTGTAGTTTTGATAGTATATGTCAGAAGAAGTGTCTTCATGCAGAGTACTGGAAACCAATCTTGTTTTCCATTGTTGTGCTATCACAGTTAACACTAAGTTTGCGTTCTGTCATTTGTTGGTTTCATAAAATAAATGCTGGGTTGTTTTTGCACGTAACCTTCAGTTTGTATTAATTATATCAAAATCAATTCCTATCAAAATATCTGACTAGCCAAGTGGTACATGTATCCAACACTGACTATAATGCAGTATAACACTGCTTCATACTGGATACTATATAGGGTCAGCAATGTAAACGATGGCTTCAGGGACCCGTTTCACTTGTTGCTATGAAACATAACCACACGAGCCTGTGCATGTGCAGAGAGAGAGTCTGGAGGCCTTGCTGAGTCTAAGCCTGTGTATCTGGAGGTGGAAGGGAAACGATTGGACTAGCTCTGCTCCCCTAAACATGTATTGATGTGGTCATACATGTCTTAAATGGCAGTGGGATGTGTGACTTCCACAAAAGTTCCTCAAGAGCCCTTCTTTTTCAGCTAATTGTTTAAAAAGTTCAAACCTTAGTATGTTATCAATCCATGTCAAACAAGTTGTGATCAGCAGTGAGACAGTGTCTGACAACAGACAACTGATGCTGCTACACAGAACACTGCCATTAAAAGGTATGCATTTATAGCCATAGTTTGACCCTCAAAATATCATATCAACCTTCAGGGTCATCCATAAATATCAGTCTTGTGTATTACCTGATGATGGTGCTGCCAGTGACATAGTATTTGCTATGTAATGTCACTTTTTATTGCAAAATATGCTGCCTCAAGCGTTTTAGTGTAGAGTTTTAGTGTGGAGTTGTAGTGTAGCAGTGTTCTGCATTTACTGACTGCCTGAAGAGAGATGATGAGCTGTGTTTGTGTTAGTCGTGACTGGTAAAAATGAGTTAGCTGATGACAAGGCTGTGTTGCTAAGCAACGCACATCATGGGCTGCGCCTCTTGAAGCTCGAAGCTGGCTGTATTCTACTCTCTGCAAGACTTGGGGAAAGTGTAGTCTTGTAGTGTTTCTGTTAATTAATGCACTTGTTGTAAAAAATATTTGATGACCAATATCCATATGTAAAAATGTACAATTGGAGCTGTTAACAGTGTTGCATGATTATACTGCAGGCTCCCCTGAAGTCCTATTCTGCTTTACCATAAAACACCTTTTGTTCCCTAGGGACTTCTGTTCAATTCAGATGTGTCTGTTAGAGGATTGGAGGCGCAGGGATACACTGTTCAGCCCACACTTTGTGTCTCAGGTTATGTTAACTCATGTGCTCACCCCATGTGTGTCTGGCTCGAATGTTGCTTGCTAGACCTGTAAGGCTATTGTGCACATACTGTAGAAGCGAGGGTTGTTCTGCAGCACATTAACACATTTTGTGCAGGAAGACTGTGGTTTGCAGTTTAACACCAGTTAGCCAGGGACGAGGGGAGTCAGGTGGAGACTTTGCTGTCTGTTTCATCTAGCCTATATATTGTTTTTCTCCATATTGCACATACAAGCAGGGGATCAGTGACAGTTCCTTTTTTTTTGTATGTATTTATGTATTGTTAAAGTACCAAAGTGAATTTCTGTAATATTCAGACGCTGATGCTATTGCCACACAACTTTCCCTCTGCATACCCACTACAAGTAGGGCAAACACGTTTCACAAATGCAACACTGCTGTCTATGCTTTGCTATAGTTTAAATGTGCAGTTGGCTACAGCTTACAGCTTTGAGGGATTTCCCTGCCTGTCTAACTTCAAGGCAGACCAGGCCTGGACGAAAGGCATACCTGCCTCTCCTAGTAGTATCGAAATATTTCAAATGACAACCAGCCTTAAAAAATAAACAGTTGTTTGTCACTGATGTCTAAAATTAGGCTATGCAATAACTTAACATTTTTGTTTACAGAATTAAAATGAAGATGTGTTCTTTAATAAAAAAAAAAAGCCTGGCACAGAGAAGGAAAGAGAGGTGACAGGTTATCATTTATAATTTAACATATTTAGACTAGGACAGTAACTCAGTATAGGGGAGCTTAATTCACTGTCAATGCCTTCTACGGTCTGGTCTATATCCTTGACGTTACACTTCCGGCATTGCGCCGTTGCTGCCGCAAAATCCGCCGGATTTCACTTATTTAGGGCGGATATCCGTTGCCTTGGGCTTTTGTATTGGCATTTTAAACTCTTGTCGATTTATGAGGACTATGGTTAACCTTTTCTCAGATCTTTGCAAGGTAAATCCAGACAGCTAGCTAGACTATCTGTCCAATCTGAGTTTTCTGTTGCACGACTAAAACAACTTTTAAACGTACAGATGTTTCACCAAAACAAGTTCCTTCTGAGCCTATTTTGCAGCCACACCGCGGCTTTTCTCCGGTGCTTACCACCGCCCAAGACGATTGTGATTGGTTTAAAGAAATGCCAATAAACCAGAGCATGTTTTCCTCCAATCCCGGAATGCTATGTGGAGTAGCCAGACCCTCCTCCAGGGCACTTTGGAGGAGGGTCTGGCAAAACGAGACTATCTACGGTCTAACACTTTCTAAATAAACCAGCCAGCCAGATGAGATAGTTCTGGTTTGAGTCCCCAGTCTGGGACTCAAACCAGAGAAGGGTAAGCGATGATACAAGTTACTGAAATATCGAGGAATAGTCTAACAAGTAAAAATGTACTTCTGTTTTATTTATTTTTCATATTTAACAGTCAGCACAGGCAGTGCAGAGCAAGGGGCTTTGACCCAGCATGGCCGGGAGCCAATAACTGGCTGATGAACACACCTGATGGGATGTTGTGTGTCCTATGCAAAAAAAACACAGTCCCTCACCTCATGTTAATTTCGTAAAGCAAGGGTGCACACACTAACTATATAGCTGTAGGGCAAATGTGCAATAAATACACAAGCACTTACACTCTGTTGCAATTTGTAAGAATCGATGAGTTTGTAGGTGAGACATAACATTTCACTGAGGAGTGTTAGTCAGACAAAACGAATAGCCTGCAGACATTGCAGACTATTTAACCACCCAGTTTCACCAAAAAATGCTAACTAAACAAAAGATCTAACTTGGTGTTTTTGAACCACAAACACCAAAACACAGTCAGACACAGAGAACATACAGGTATGCCCCAATTCAGAACCTTTTCCTGAGCTGCTGTGGGACTTTTGGTAACTTGTTTATTTGAGCAGGTGACTAATATGACTAATGTAATCACTTGCCCCAGATAGCAGTGTTTCTCACAGTGGGAGAATGTATTGGTCTACCACAAGTGGGTTGGATGTTGGGGAGGCGAGGTAGCTGAAGATTGCCTGAAGATTAAGCTGATTGCCTGGTTGTTCTCATTTCAAATTTGTCTGTTTTTTTTTGTTGATGTATTAAATAGTCGTTTAATTGTGGCCCATAAACATTACATGTTAACCAGCAGAAATCAGTGGTGAATGTGTAAAAAGTTTTATAATTTTCTTCAAAAGATTTCTATCTATACGCTTTCAATCGCTTTTCCAAGCAGACTTGTAATGTAGGAAATGGAATTACAAAATAATCCTTTAAAGCCAACAAAATTAAGTGTATTTACTGGAACAGTGGGCAACAATTTCTTTTCAAAATTATTTTAAGGTTAATTTAATGTTAAACACACATTACTAATTGAAGCCTATCATTGTGCTCTCTTTCAGGATTTAATAGTTTGATTTTTGCCTGCCCACATACGGGAGAACGTGTTACTTTTTCTCTACACAAAGAGCCTGTAGCGCTAAAGTGCAGCATTCAGTATGATTCCCTGGTTGCGGTGGAGGTGAGGAAACATGGGGTGGAAATCTGAGGTGTCAAGACGAACGTGATGACAGTATGGTCGATGGTGGAGAAGCTCAACATGGAAAAACGCCCATGCAGGGAGGAGAACATTGACTCAAGCAAGGCCCAGCATGCCAGTGATGATTCTGAGGATGGAAGCAGCTCAGAAAGCGAATCAGAAGAGCAGCAACACCAGAGGGTTCAGGTGAACAACAGCAGGTGTAGGAAGAGGGAACCCTTGGCTGTCGCAAAACCCCACCGACAGCTCTGTCGCTCTCCATGCCTTGACCGGCCCAGTTTTTCCCAGAGTAGCACTGCGCAAGATTGTCGTGAGGATGACACCAGCGCGGGACCAGGGATCAAGCTTGCCAGCGGCAGAGAGTACCAGACTAAGATGGAATTTGCGTTGAAGTTAGGCTATTCGGGAGAGCAGGTGGAGACAGTGCTCAACAAGCTGGGATCTGCTGCGCTTATCAACGACCTTCTTGCCGAGTTAGTAAGGCTTGGAAACAAAGTAGAGCCTGAAATTCAACCCTGCATCAGCACGGCCACATCAACATCACGGCCCCCCTGTGTTAAGGAGACGGTTAGTCCAGAGATGTCAGTGGAAGACGACTCTGTGGATACCTTCGATAACCTCAGGCCCATCGTCATTGATGGCTCAAATGTGGCAATGAGGTAAGGACGCTAAAAAACATACACTCACATTGAATTGGTCTTTGCTTCATGCATCCACATTTGCCTCTTATGGATGTCCATTTCATTAGAGGTAAAAGTATGCCTTAGACTACATTGTTTTGTTTTCTAGCCATGGAAACAAAGAGGTATTCTCTTGTCGTGGTATCCAACTTGCTGTTGAATGGTTCTTGGAGAAAGGACACAAAGACATCACTGTGTTTGTCCCAGCCTGGAGAAAGGAACAGTCGAGGCCTGACGCCCTCATCACAGGTAGTAAAGCTTTTCAAAGTTGTACTTAGTTGTTGGTAAGTTGTAGTTTGTTGTAGACCTTGTGGTGTGGTCGTGGTCCACAAGAAAGAGGTGCTAGGACACTTCACAATTTTTTTGTTAATTGATAAAATACTATAATATAACCTATAATAAATACCATTGCCATCCAAAATACATTGTGATTATAGCTTTTGGTTGTTTTTGATGCAATTATGACCAGCTGTTAATAAACATTACAACTTCCTTGAAATTTCTCTTTCAGATCAAGAAATATTACGCAAACTGGAAAAAGAGAAGATCCTGGTTTTCACCCCATCTCGGAGGGTTCAAGGCAGGAGAGTGGTGTGCTATGATGATCGCTTCATAGTGAAGCTGTCTTATGATTCTGATGGAATTATTGTGTCAAATGACAACTACAGGGACTTGCAAAATGAGAAGCCGGAGTGGAAGAAGTTCATAGAAGAGCGTCTCCTAATGTACTCATTTGTCAATGACAAGTAAGAAACCGTGATTCATTCTTATGGCAGCATAATTATGTATGAATGCACTCTAGGACTCTTTCGTAGTATAAATGGTTATTTATTCAATTTTAAGACTATTTAGGTGTGACTATTATACACAAATACTGTTTGCAAAATCTATTTAGTGATTGTATTATGACCTTTTGTTAATTGGAAAAAAATGGGGAGACCAGTTATTATATTTTTTGTGGCCTAATGCTGGAAATAAGAAAACTGACATTTAATATCTGAATCTGAATGGCTATTCTGAATAGGTTTATGCCACCTGATGATCCATTGGGAAGACACGGTCCAAGTTTAGAAAATTTCCTCCGCAAGCGTCCTGTTGTTCCAGAGCACAAAAAACAACCATGCCCCTATGGTAAGGAACATAGGAACTACATGTCTTTTCAAATCAATGTCTGAATAATGTTGCATTTTTGTCTGAATAATTTAAGTGTGTACTTTTCTTGACATGATCTACTCTTTCTTAACACAAGGGAAAAAGTGCACATATGGACATAAGTGCAAGTACTATCATCCAGAGCGTGTCAACCAGCCACAGCGGTCAGTGGCTGATGAACTACGGGCTTTTGCCAAATTGTCTGCGGTGAAGACAATGAGTGAGGGGGCTTTAGCTAAATACGGTACTGGTCCAACAACTGTAAAGGGGGACAGCAACTCTGAGGTCAAACATGTGGCACCAAAACGTCAATCTGACCCCAGTATTCGCTCAGTGGCCTGTGAACCTCCCGAGGCACTGTCCGTTGCTAGGAAGTCTGAGACAAATTCAGTGCCTTCACTTGTGTCTGCTCTCAGCGTGCCCACCATGCAGCCTGTCAAGAGCCACGCAGCTGGGGCCTTGAACACACGATCAGCCAGCAGCCCAGTGCCAGGTTCTTTGCAGTTCGCACACAGTTCCCTGGAGCACATGTCTAGTGTACAGTACCCTCCTATTTTAGTTACTAATAGTCATGGCGCCTCTATTACATACGGTGAACAGTTCCCAAAGTATGACTCGGTTAGCGACCATGGTTATTATTCACTGCACAGTGATTTTTCAAACATGAGCATGAGCAGCATGCATAATGTCGACAGTTTCTGTAGCATGGAGCACGAGCATGGTGTGTATCAGAGAAACCCCAGCCACTGCCCTGAGTCCTGCCTCAGCCATTCAAACAGTGACTCCTTCTCCTCTTATGGGGACCTATACCCAAGCTCCATGGACAGTAGCTTAGAGGAGAGCATGAAGGGGCAGCAGCAGTCTCCTGCACAGGGTAGGATGCAAGCTTTCTCCCATGGGTTTCGTCATGAAGCGCTGACCAGAGTACAGAGTTATGGACCTGAGGAACCCAAGCAAGGCCCCCGTAAGCAGTCTGGATCTCATCTGGCACCACGTATCCAGCATGTGGCAGTGGGAGCCAGGTCCAGCTGTCCTGGAGACTATCCCCTCACTCAGAATGTCCTCCCACCTTTGTCCTCACAGCCCACACGGTCCCTTGGTATGACTCGTATGGACAGCATATCAGATTCAAGGCTATATGATAGCAACCCAATGAGACAGAGGCGACCTCCACTGTGCCGTGAGCAGCATGCAAGCTGGGACCCTCTGCCATGTGGTAATGAGTCCTATGGCTATCATTCATATCCTTTGAGTAACAGCCTGATGCCGTGTTGCGAGCGGGTGATGGTCCGCAGCATGCCAGACAAAATGGAACAAATCTGGAACTCACCATGGGAGATGCCATCTGCAGCTGAACACCAAGAGCGGTATGTCATCCCAGACCACCAGTATCAAACATATCGGAACCTTTGTAACATCTTTCCTGCTTACGTAGTCCACTCCGTAATGGAGAAGAATCCTCATTTAACAGATCCACAGCAACTTGCCGCCGTCATTGTTACAAAACTGAGGTCATGCCATTAGGCAGTTAATCTTATAAAATATTTCAAAGGTGACATAAGGGAAATACCGTTTTTGATTGCAAGGATAAATTGCAAAGATAGGCACATGTTTATAGTGTTGCTGCATGTGCAACATCTGCCCTCAGGAGTTTTTTTTTTTTTTTTATGTCTCGGGTGGGATATCAGATTTTACATCACTAAGATGACATGGAAGTAATCAGCATAGAGGAAGTTTATCTCGAATTATAAGATGTTTCACATTTGAAAGCTACGTTTTTATATGAAGTGTGGTGCAGTTGATATAAAATATCACCTTATTTAGAATTCTGGTTCATAACACATTCATACTACCTGAGCAGGAGCTGCATTGCAGCCATATCCGTGATTAACTGAACTTTTGTTCAACATCATTCATTCTAGAAAATATATATGGAACATTTAGCATGACTGTTAAATTTCCCTTAGATCAATAAGTGTTTCTGTTGATCTGATTGATTACGTTATATGAAAATTATGCATGTATCCCTGAAGTGTTAAGTAAATAAATATATAAATTGTGAAATAAATAATCACAGGAATAAATTGTGTAAAATATATAAATGAAACAACAATCTGTGAAGTAATTTAGGAAATAATTAAAACTCATTTTCAATTTTTTGCTTAAGAGTTAATATTTATTTCATAGTAGAAATTTAGTTTTATTTTTTTTTTCTAAATTCCGTTTTTCAAAGATGATTTCTTTTTTGTTCAATAATGGCTTCTTTTTTTTCAATGACACTGCCCTTTAACTTTTTATTTCATGCCACATTTCACGACAGTGACTGGTGTTGTCACCGCCCTCTCACCTTTCAGCCAATCCCATGCCCCCTGCCTCTCTTAAGCTAGCAAGCTCAACAACTGCTACCAGACTTAGCTAGTTAGCTCCTGTGAGCTAGAGTAACAACAATGTCAAAGTAAGGGTTGTGAGCGTGGTTTATGATTCGGCAATTAAAGTGAAAAGCCAGTGTTAACAGAAGCAGCTATCGCTGGTTAATTCAGAGTTGCCTCAGCTGCTTTTAATTCTAAAGAGAGACACAACTCTGAAGAGCAAATAGACAGGGAGCCTTATTCTGTTATCGCTCAAGTCAAAAGGAGCTAGCTACCACTGCTAACACTGGCTCTTCACTTTGACGCTGAGTAATAATCCAAGCTCACAAGTCAGCCTAGCTAGTTAGGCAGTTAGCGTTAGCCATCTTGACAACTTTGGACTTGTTGTTGCTCTAGGTAACAGGTGCTAACTGGCTAAACTTGTTAGCAGTTGTTGAGCTTGCTCGCTTGAGATTGGCTGAGAGGTGACAGGGCTGACAACACCACTGTCGTGAAAAATGACTGCATGAAATAAAATGTCTATCAAATAAAACTTGAAATAAAAGTGTCACTGGGGTAATGCCATTGTGAAATAAAAACCGTTTTCAATAAGGCTGTGTCTATAATGAAATAAAAATGATATCCAAAAACTGGACTAACATTTCATAATGAGTTGAATTTTAATACTTTTGTAACTTATCTCACAAATTGTTGGTTCATATTTATATAAATTATTTTACAGTTTATTCACATTTATTTCACACTGTCTTTTTATTCAATTAATATTGATTACATAATTATGATGGCCAGCTGGTTAACCATCATCATTTGAACCTAACTTTAAAGGGGCTGTACTCGCATTCAAAACATTAATACAGCAGCAAACGAATATTTGGTATGATAAAAGATAGTGGAGTAATGGTGCAGGCGTAGGCTTTCCATGTATTGAGGAACGGTCTGCGAGAGCCGCGTGTACGGCAATCGCATCCTGCTGTTTTTTTTTCCTCAGTATTTAGAGTACAGCCCTTTCAACCATAATGTAATTCAAACTAATGTAGCTAGCTAGTGTAATACTGAATTGTGACAATGGGAACTAAGTGGAACAATAAACAGGTTAGCTACATTCCAATGCTGTCAAGACGGGAAGTAATAACTCTGCAACATCTTCCATAATCGCCTTTATTAAATCTGACATAAGAGTACGTCAACATTTGTACACCATGTAGCTTTCATGAAGATCTAGTTCAGGCCCTGTGAATGTGTTATGAAAGGCATCTAAAGTGTTTCTGTTGCAGTGGAAGTATAAATAACCTTGCTTAGGTCTGCCTCTGCTGTAAATAATTCTTGTGACTTTTTTGTGCATTTAGTTTGAAGATAAGTATGAGGGAGGTAGTAACATACCTCACAGCATGAACTTTGACATTTAATGGCCTTATATCTGAATGACCTCACGCTTTAGTCATTGTCTGATTGGTTTCAATGAACGTCTTAGTCATTGAAGCCTCCTATTTTCAAATGTAAAGCACTATCTCAGTATCTAAAGAGATATATTTTCTCAGCCTCACTTAACAAAGCTACTATTTTGGTAGAATTTGACAGTGCACAAAGCAAGCCAAAAAAGAGATTTGACTTGTATGCACGTGCACCTATATATGTACATAGAATCACACAAAAGCCATTATTTCGAAGTCATTTATAAGCTGCTAAATAATGCCAAAAAAATATAGAATTTATATAGTGTCAGTATTCTACATAACTTTACATTTTGGTTCACAGAATCAATTGGATTACAGTATAAACTAACCTCTGTGTTTGGATAATTTCCTATGGTGTACTGTATAGTTATCTTTCTGGTTTTATTGGATGCTACATCCAAGATTTATATATTTGTCAAATTTGTTGTGCTAATTTCTTTTCAATGTGAAAATATTCAAAGTATCTTTGTTTCAAACAGTAGCTCTAATGGACTTCTTCAAGTTGTCAGTGGAGCAGTGTGTTTTCAGGAGCGGGTTCATTGTGTTTCAAAGACTACCTTTACATGCACTTAAGCGGTCTGATGCTTTTCAGTTTTTCTCAATGAACTGATTCCTGATGCATATATGAGAAATGAGAAGCCTTTTATCAGTTTAAAGCATTTAGAAAAACTTGGTTAACCCAGCTAGATTTCCGATCGAATTCGGCCATTTATGCACTCTCATTCTCTAGTTTTTAACGCGTGCTTATGTGCATGACAGAGACCCAGGACAGGGAAAGTATCATCACTGTGGCAGTAAACTAGCAGGATTAAAGGGAATATTGTTACTAATGCCCATGCACCATTGCATCTAGAACAAACCTATTGATTTCCCTACTTTAAATGTAAATGCTTTAGTTTATTAAATGAGCTTTGTCTGTTTCCACAGATGAACAGTATTAAGTAACAGTAAGGATTAGTTAAATGTAAACATGCACACAGTAAAACATGCTATTCCATCCTCACTTTACTGTCAGTCCAAATGCTCCAATCAAAAAAATATCAATCCTATTACTTAACAAGTACCTATACTATTTATCATATTAGATAAACTTAAAATGTGGAGGAAGGATGGGAATAATCTGCTTTCTGGCAAATGGTGTGTAAACTGTGGTTTTATAGGTATCAGACTATTGCAGTGCACCTAAACCAGTTGCCCAATTTCATGCCTTAACCGGATTTCTGGCAGTAACCTGGTTTCTTATGTGCATGTAAAACATAGTGGAACTTTGAGAACTCATTTCACTGGGCAGTTATGTGACTTCGGTAGGAACAAGTGGTAGAAATGTACTTTTAGAGATGGAAACCATGTTTACCATCACAGTTTAAATGTTTGCACAAGTAATTGACTGAATATTTACCTGATGTTACATTTGTCAGATAAAATGATAAGAATCTGGCTGATACGGTCAAGCCTGGCAGTGAGTTAAATATCTGACTCATTTTGTTATATCTTGTAGAGTGTGAGGTTTCAATAATTATATTTAAAAAAAAAAATGAAGTGAATGCTAAGAAAGCATGTTGAAGATAAACTTTAATGTATGGCTTTTAATGGGAGGCTGTCTTGCTCGAATACAGATGTACAGAATGCGTACATGCAGCCAGTCTCCAAGGATCATGGAACGGTTTGGCTGTGCCTTGCAGCACATTGCTCTCAGGATGCTTTCAGTTTTCTAGTTTTCAGTCTCTCCCTGCCAAAAACCAGTGGTTACTGGCAAGAGTCTACTCTGAAAATCCTACATGTAACATGTAGTACCTTAAAAGTTAGTTATGTACAGTTGAAATGTGGAGATGGCATTGCAAAACTTTGTACTTTTTGTGTATATCCTCGTTATGCACCTTGAGATCTAGAAAAGTGGGCTAAGAGGATGGCTTTACGTGATGCAGCTTTAGGCAGATTAAGTAATGTTGGTGTCCATAAGGGTGCCCATGCAGCCCAAAACAAAAATGGCTGCTTTT